>CM054182.1:25765000-26365000 GCA_028829895.1 Sinotaia quadrata
AGCCCAAGCCTTCCAAATTCCTTTCTGAATGAAATCCTATGATATTTATGAACTTGACAGGACGAGAAACGGAGTCAGTATTTATAACTTTAAAGGATTTTTTTTATAAAGAAAGCAATCTATTAAAATGGATTAGGAATAAAATAAGATAAAATGTATCCAGATGTATTAGATTAATATAAAGCTCATTGTTATCAGAAATAGAGAAGGACTTTTGTGAACAAAATATATACATAAGCACTAGCTATAGCAATGTCTTTCTGAGTGTTTCTCTTTTAAAACTTGTCTTCCACTCTGATGACCGAAACGAAGCGTCCATTGGTATTATAAACATTGGCGTGTCATCGTCCTTTGGACCATTTGAAATGGGGCGTGGCTTGGCGTCGACACCCTAGCCAAGTAGGTATATTGGTTTAAATTGAACAACCTATTTTCTTAGCTGGTGTCAACTCGCACAAAATAGCCAGACTAGAGATAAAGCTTCTCCTTATAGGCATTCCTTAAAATAATGCGTTTTAGTGACGTCAGGTTCATTCACTCAGAAAATTTCATAGATGAGAGAAAAAGTTAGACAAAACTTTCGCACGCACTCTCGTTCAGTAATGTAACTAATGAAAACTTATAAGTGTACAAATAGCTACAAAAGGAAGAACAGATTAGTTTTAATAATTAACTAGAGAAACCACGAAAGTGACCTTTTGCTGGTAATTAATTACTGAATTTTAAAATCCAGATTTCCAACAAGTTCCCAAACTTACAATTTTATTCAGTCTGGGAAATATATTAAAGGCGCCAATCACTCAAAGTAGGACATACTAAAGAGGGAGTCCAAGGAAATCTAATTTTGGATTCTTTGACTTAGTCCATTTTAAACTTTCTGATATATGTTGCCCAGACTTCTCTTACACTGGATGACAACTCTTTGTATCTGGTTCTAGCGTCGTCGGCCGAGGACCCAAGACCCTCTCTCACAGTCATTAATACTTTAGGTCCTCTTGTAGAGGCTGAAGGGGAGACAAGTCAGACCGGAGATTGCATAACCGAGTGAGTTGGAAAAACTGGAGGCTGAGTTTAATTAGAATGTCAGAAGTTATAATGCTTCAATTTGGAATCGCTACTTTCATAATGATTTAAAGTAACGGTTTAAGCTATTATTATTATTATTATTTAAATTATTATTATAAAGTTTAGAAGATCGTTATAGGTTCATATATCAGAAGAGAAATCGATATATTCCATCATACGTAGACGAGATGCAGACAGTTGAATGGATGAGCGAAGAAGAATCCGAAGAACAAACAAGTGACTTTTAAGATGAATCAGAGAAATAAATGAAGACCACGAAAAATCAACGCAGAGACGAAACAATATTTGCTGTTGTCACAATAAACATAAAATATATGACACTATAACAAACAAGTCTATGATAACAAGCTTTATCTTTAATTTAGATGATAACAAACGTTATAGTGAGAAGGCTATGATAACAAGCTTTATCTTCAATTTAGATTATAACAAACGCTATAGTGAGAAGTCTGTGATGACACACGTATAGTTATATATCTGATTTATGGTGAGCACAGATTGATGGGTCTGTTTAGCAACACCTGCAATCTCCAAATATAAACAGATTGTAGAGTGTTGTTTGCATTAAAGAGGATAGTTCAAGAAAGCTCTTGTCTTACAAAAGATTCTTTCCAAGCAGGATTGGTGAATGACGATTGGTGATTGACATCTGGATCTGGGGTGTGAAGAACAGTACCCAAAATAAAATCACAGGTCCCGAATTGTTTCATGTAGTCTGGAACCAGAAGTGGGCCAGACAAGAGCCAAGCTTGTGAGTGCGCCCATTCAGAAAATGTTCCAGCATGAAAGAGGACCCAATGAAGGATGGACAGCAAAGGCATCTTTTTTTGTTATTGCACACTACACGTATACGCACACAAACGCACGCATGCACACCCGCTAAATGTTCAAGTAGTGGAAATGTGGTAACATCACAATCGAAAATTAAAATTGTCAGCAGAACATAAAACTATTTGATTACCTTTAATAATATGGCACGGTTGCATTGATTTTTATAGTCAACTTGTTAGCTTGGTGGTTGAGTACATGTATATTTGCATAACATGTTTTAGCAGTGCCATTAAGAGTGCACTTATATTTGCATAAACGTTTTAGCAGTGTCATTAAGAGTGCATTTATATTTGCATAAACGTTTTAGCAGTGTCATTAAGAGTGCATTTACATTTGCATAAGCTTTTTAGAAGTCTTCGCGTCTAAAAACTAAGTCTACGCGTTCACACAGTTTTTAGACGCGATCTCTTTTTAACACAAACTTCTATTTTTAGGTTAACAAGTCAAAAACTGGCTACATACATACATGAAGTAGACCCTTGATAAATATAGTAAAAATGGAAAATGAAGTAGACCCTTGGTAAATGCAAAACATCTTTAAAAGTACAGAAGGCCCTTGAAAAATGGAGTAGGACCTTGATAAATGGAGTAGGACCTTGATAAATGGAGTAGGACCTTGATAAGTGGGGTAGGACCTTGATAAATGGAGTAGGACCTTGATAAATGGAGTATGTCCTTTGACACACGTATTCCTAGCCTGAGTGTCGAGATATTTTTATAAATCAGATGTGACGATATCGCGGTGCACACACTAATGATTTGATAGGGAGGAACCGATACTATGGTTGACACTATTTCTCGAAAGTGTTGCAAATTGCCACGTGGTTGATGATTTTATTTTCTTAAAATGTTTACGTCATTACAATTAGAAATACAATTTGCTATATGGGACTATGTATACTTTGCAGCTAACTACCTGTGTTTTATTTCTACAATTTGCAACTGTATAAATGTATTTTTTAATTCCTGCAATTTGCAACTGTATAAATGTATTTTTAATTCCTGCAATTTGCAGATAAATATCTGTATTTTTAGTTCCTGCAATTTGCAGATAAATACCTGTATTGTTTAATTCCTGCAATTTTTGCAGATAAACACCTGTAGTTTGTATTTCTGCAATTTGCAGATAAACACCTGTAGTTTGTATTTCTGCAATCTGCAGATAAATACCTGTATTTTATTATTTTCACAATTTGCAGCTTCGTAATTCTATTTTTTACTTTTACAATTTGCAGACACATCCCTGTAGTTTTAATATTACGGTTTGTAACTGCGTGACTGCAATTTTATTTCCACAACTCGCAGCTACAAATTGTTTTATTTTAATTTTTACAAGTTGCAGCTACATTCCTGCTTTTTTTCATTCCCGATGTAGCGTAACTCTAGTTTCATGACACTTGTTTGTCTGATCTAGATTTCACATTTGCTGTCAAGGGAGATAATTATGTTTATGAAGGGACAAATGTCCTAAAAGGGAAAGATATGACGTCAAATCATGAGTGTGATAAAAGCAGTTTGGACTTTGAGGTAGACATTCTACATGCTACTCTGCCCGGGCCATTGGCCTGTTCTTCAATTTTTCAACTAGTGTGCGAGATCTGTACAACACATGGCATGATTTATCAACAGCCTTGATTTATCGACTGAGTCTGTAACCTCGATTTGAGGAAAGGTTATGGATCAACTCTACGTTTTTCGCTCCGAGCGCAACTCGACAAGGAACTGAACCCGAGCTACTTGACCAAGGGGCTGGTGTTCACTTTCTGCGCTAAATCCTATCGCTTATGTAGTTCATCTTCTAGCGTATTTTGTGAACTACATTTTAGTGGCTTCCCCCACCCCAACTCAACAAAACACTGTTATGTCTTATTTTGTTTCTTGTGGCTGGGAACAGACCATTCCCTTCATCATCTCCGTTTATTTGATATCGATTGACTTCCCCTGACAAATGTTACCAAAACGTGCTCTGAAGGAGAAAGAGTAGCAAAACAGGTTGCTTGAACTCAAGCCCTACTTTCCCCATAAATTATACTTTCCGTTTTCGAAGTTTTACTCAATGTCTCCTTTTTGTGGCAACCTTTGGGGAAAGTAACCTTTTCTAATATAAAAAGACTATATCCTTACAACTCTGTAATAATAATAATATTAATAATAATAATAATAATAATAATAATAATAATAATAAGGGTGATGCTGACGACGACGAAGATGATGAGAATTGCAACAGCAGTTTTTTACACTATCGAGAGAGCAAAGTTTACTCACCATCAAATTATCACCACACTTACGATAATTTTTGCACCTCCCAGCTTGCGGATGGGGGGACTGGAAGAGTACCTCTTGCACTCTCCCCAGATTAGAAATCCGACTCACGCGAAAACTGTCTAAACCATTTCCTATGTGTCTCACTGGAAACGTGAAAAAATATCAGCATTTCTCTTTTGTATTCTTCATAAGTTATTTTTAGGTATTTTTTTCCAGAACCAACCTATCCTGTTCCCACATAAGAGATGTCATGAGTAGGAACCACTCCTTCTTTGGAATATGTGAGGCTGTTATGACTTTTTCAAAATTTCGAAAATAATTTTCAATGGTTTCAGTTATTTATCAAAAGGCCTAAAATGAAATTTCGCGCTGCTTTCGCGGTTCGGTACTTCATACATTTGTAAGTGCGTGTCTTGTTATCTAATAGTCATTTCTCTTTCACCTTCAAGACGTTTTTCCTTCAACGCTAATTCATTCATTTCTTTCTCCAACAGTTCTTTTTTTTCTCTCTCTCTCTTTCCTTTCTTCTCTTTCTCTCTCTTCTCTCTTTCTTTTTGTTCTCTTCTAAATACAACACTTTCTGCTCTGCCACACATTCATGAATATATGTTGTAAAGTGTTAGCCATTAAAACCAAGGTCTGCGGCTAACTCACGGCCTTCGTTGAACCATTGTTTAATAGGTTCGCCTGGAATGGCCATTTTGAAAAAAAATGAATAGTCAAGTTTACAACAATACTAAGCGGTGTGTATATAGGAACGAAGATCAAAACGAGCTTAAACCTAATCCACCACAAATCAAAATGTGCTCTGTATGCAACGTAGATAAAAATAGATTTACAGTTACACTACAGAGATCACAATCAACACACCATACGTCATAGATTCAATATAAAATGCTACATAGCAAGATCGTCGATCAAATACAAATAATGACATATACAATGAGGACAAACAAAAACATACAAATATACTATAAATGACTGTCCTGATGAGGCTCTCTCATGAATTCTTAATGGAAACCTGATGAATTTGTCTCCAGCTTTTCTTAGGCTTTCAAAGGAACAGTTTTCTTAACAATGACGACATTATGACGACTACACATCACGAGGGAATGAATGAACAGCAGTCAGGTTATGAAAAGGAAAGAGTCACGTAAGCGTTTAGCCATAGCTGGCTGGTCTGTCGTTAACAGAAAGATGAACTTAGCTCGCACTGTGTGAGATGAATAAAAGACTTGTAACACACGTAGAAAGGCCCACAGGTTGCAATAGACCTAACGTCGCAATAAAATACAATCACAAAGAACAAAAGTCTTCCAAATACAGTTCTAAGCAAGACAGCTGAGAACGGCCTCTCATCTCCTCACCTACCCCTCCTTAACACTCATCAAAATTAATTTAATATTTAGACTTGATAGAACAGTCTTATTGTTTCACTACATCTAGAAACAAACTTGAACTGTGCTGCCACGTATTTTAAGTTTTAATAGGGGTGACGATTTTAGATGGTACTCCGGGCAATGCCTATCTATCCGTTTTAGAAGGATTCTGTTGTTTTCTAATTGGTGCGTGTGTACTTAAAGTGCAGTGCACTTTGCCTGCTTTAAACACTTCATATAACGGTGGAAAATACGAGCAAGTGCTCAACGACTTATCACAACAAAAGTATTTTATAAATGAAAATAAAGGTGTTGGTAGAAAATATGAAAAACGAGTGACAAATAAAAGTATTAATGGAAATATGTGTCAAAATGATGATGATGATGATGATTGATGATGATGATAATGATGACGACGACGACGATGATGATATAATAACTACTCCCCACAATAACTGTGAATGTGCCTTCGCAGCAAAAAGCGAAAATAAATTCTTATATTGCACTACGTTATCCGACAAGAGGCAGTTGTAAAGAAAGTGTTTATTTCAGACGTATTTTGGCAGAAAACTTGGTAAAAGCCAAGAAGAATTCCTAACCTTTGAAGAAAATATCTGGAATAGGAACAAAAATGAAACATACTGAATACAGTTTCAAGTTAACAGTTTCGTGCACTGTACCATATGAGGAGAAATGGGAAAAGTCAAAGAAATTGTGTTTAGTTGGCATGGGATAGTGTAAGGTACAATAAAATAACAAAACGTCTTCTATATGGATCTTAAATAATAGTTTCTCGCTGGAACGGGTTGGCATTGGGTACACTAAGGTAACAAAAACGGTCCTTAATAGATGTCTTTTGACATTATTAGAGACAGAGAAGAAATATCATAATTAGCTGACAGACAGACACAACAAATATTGTGAGAATTAGAAATTAGGACGGGCTGAAACAGATATGTTTGGGGATTCCCATAGGGACAAAATAAAATAAAGTCCATGAAGTGTGGGAATTCCCATGAGGGCGTAATAATCTAGTTAAATTCCAAATATTGTACAGATTCACATTAGAACGGATTGAAACAAAGTCTAGATATTGTAAGAATTCACATTAGGAAAGAGAAAAGAGACAAGGCCGAGCTGAAGACTACTGGAGTAAACGACCAGAGGAGCCACACAGTGCTTGACCCCTGAACGCACCACTTCTTGGGAGTTAGCCACAACACCTTGGATGTCCCTTAAAGAGCGGTAGAAATCTGAGTTCATGCATCTCGTCCATCTTAATGTCGGCAAATATACTTCTCTTCTTGAAATATTGGAACGCAAATGACATCATTCTACAACTGACTTGTGTTTCAGTCTGATAGATTTTATAACAATAGTAATTACTCTTTGTATTCTCAAAGATAAAAAACCCACTCATTTGTCACGGTATCCATTTTTTTTTGCCAATTGGTTGCACTTTAATTTACTTATCATTTATTTTATCAGCTATTGTGGTTGCTCAGAGACCTGATATACGATTATCACTCACCCATCCCACCAACCCCCAAACACATACATACAAACATATAAACCTGTGTGTTTATCTCTGTATGCATTCATGTACATAATCATATATTATATTTTTCTTCTGGAGAATTTATTTAAAGATATCAAGTGTACAAATCTTACATTAAAGTGTATATTCCAATTTAAATAAACATTTTTAAACAGTTGCATTAATGAGAAGACTGCATTGCCAGAGTTTTCCTTTAATTTGACTTCTTACTGACGACTGACGTACAGAATGCCTGGTGTCGATTTCCTGTTAGCTGACCTTTACTGTGACACGGTGTTCAACGCCCAATCAATTCATCGATCTTGCAGCCGCAAATTTTCTCCGCCCTTTAAGCACATCCTCAAATACATAATAATACGCATATATTCACAGACACAATAACACACACATACTGGAATCCACAATAATACACACATATTCAGGACAAAATAATACACATTCCCACAGGCATAATAGCACATACACACATGCAAAGTATTAATGAAATGTGTTTTATAATAAGCACTCATACAAAACATCACTTAAATAAGTTTGGGAGAAATAAACACGCACACTCATAAACACTAACTAATAATATTACTGTTTAAAAATAGGCACATATGTACACAGTATGTTAACTTGTGGTAGTATGAATTAATATAAATAATTTTCTTAATCTTAATCAGTGAATCCTCACTACGCGTTGCATTCAGTGTCTTAACTAATGTGCCCTCACCATGCCTTGCATTCAGTGACTTAACTAATGTGTCCTCACCATGCCTTGCATTCAGTGACTTAACTAATGTGCCCTCATATTGCATTGCGTTCAGTGTTTTAACTAATGTGCCCTCACTATGCATTGCGTTCAGTGTTTTAACTAATGTGCCCTCACTATGCATAGCGTTTGTCTTAACTAACGTGTCCTCACTATGCATTGCATTCAGTGTCTTAACAAATGTGAACATCACTATGCCTTGCATTCAATGACTTAACAATTGTGCCCTCACTATGCATTGCGTTTAGTCTTAATTAATGTTTCCTCGTTGTACATTGCAATCAGTGTCTTGACTAATGTGTCCTCATACATTGCAATCAGTCTCTCGACTAATGTATCCTCCTTATACATTGCAATCAGTGTCTTAACTAATGTGTCCTCGCTGTACATTGCATTCAGTCTCTCGACTAATGTATCCTCATACATTGCAATCAGTTTCTCGATTAATGTGTCCTCGTTATACACTGCATTCAGTGTCTTGATTAATGTGTCTTTCTACGTCATTTCAGGTTGATGGTGAAAAAAGCAAGGAGCAACTATGGAAAGACCAATTGGCTCTTCAGATGGTGATGACGGTAAAGTGCTACAGGGTCACGTGAACCTGCCTTTTGTCTCCCTGTCTGTCTATCTCTCTCTATCACTTCCTCTCTGGTGGAGGTGGTGAAGACTGTTCAAGTGACTAAGTACATGTTTTGAAGGATTTGCGGGTATGCCAATTTCAATGATTTAAATCATCTCTGGGTATGCTGGTGAAACAACCGTATCAAGGTCAATACTGGGTATGCTGGTGAAACAATCGTGTCAAGATTAAATCTGGGTATGCTGTGCACACAGTATCAGTCAAGATCAGTAGTCGATATGCTGGTAACACATACAGTATCAATCAAGATCAGTAGTCTGTATCCTGGTGACAGATAAACAATGCTTATTCTGTCAACCTTTTTAAAGTTGGCCACTGTCACTAGCACGTGTTCACAATCACGTGGTTTGCAACAAGTCACTGACCTTATTTAGATGACAGCTTCACGTATTCCTTCTGGGCACGGTAGACAACTGCTCCAGATTCCATGCACACTGTGGATAATCGTCTCGAATTTCCCTTGTGCTATCAAGCACAGAATGTTCCCGAATTTTCGTGTATGCTACTCAGCACACCATGACGAATGTTCAAAATAATCTTCATGAATTCTCGAGACCAATAGTATTAGTCATTAGAACAAAGAGTGTTTTTAACTGGAAAAGTCAAAAGAACCCACAGGTACATTACAGCTTGTGTGAGAGGATTTTTAGAGATGCGACCAGAAGAAAAGTTAGATTTTTTACAGTTTAAGCAAAACATCACTGTTGACAAACACGATCAACTCGAAAATGTGATGTGCAAACAGAATGGAATGATCACTTGCGATTTTAACACCAAAATGATTCACAAAGGCAGATTCACATATGTCACACATTACCATGCCAATTGTCCTTTGTTATAACCATTTCCAGGGAATTATGTTCAAGAGCCAATACATCAGAAATGATGGCTTGAGTTTGGTCTCGAGAATTCACGAAGATTATTTTAAACATTCGTCATGGTGTGCTGAGTAGCATACACGAAATTTCGGGAACATTCTGTGCTTGATAGCACAAGGGAAATTCGAGACGATTATCCTCAGTGTGCTTGGATTCTGGAACAGTTGTTTTATATATATTCTAAAATCCTTAATGTGCTTTCCTTATTTTAATTTAATCAGTCAGTCAAATGCCTCATACTTAACCACTTTCCTTATTTCTTTCACTGGTAATTTTAATCACTTAATCATATGTTACATATTTAACCCGCTCTTCTTATTTCTTTCAGTATTAATTTAATCAGTCAGCCAAATGCTACATACTTAACCTCCTTTTCTTCTTTCTTTCAGTGTTAATTTAATCATTCTTTCAAATGCTACATACTTAACCTACTTTTCTTCTTTCTTTCAGTGTTAATTTAATCAATCATTCAAATGCTACATACTTAACCTGCTTTTCTTCTTTCTTTCAGTGTTTAATTTAATCAATCATTCAAATGCTACATACTTAACCTGCTTTTCTTCTTTCTTTCAGTGTTAATTTAATCAATCATTCAAATGCTACATACTTACCTCACTTTCTTTCTGTCACTATCTACGCCCAGTGCTCGATATAAATAATTTCTGGTTTTCACCGTCGCATTGATTTGTTGTTCTGTTTCATTGGTCGCGCAAGTGAAACGTTAGTCCTCATTGTGTTATGAGAGTTTGGTTGGTGACCTTGACCTAAACAAGTTACTATGGCAACATTTGCATTTATGTCATTTAAGCATAGGCTGCTTTTAGTTTTAAATGTCGGTTTATTTTTTAAATAAAGTATTGTCTAATTTCAAACAGAACGCAGTAAACAAGTTTATGGAGGAAATGTTTACTGAAAACGTTTTAACTGTGACTGATATATATCCTACTTGAGGTTTATGTTTTTCAGCTCACAACAACATACATTTTACAGTGTTGTCTAGTTTTGTTTACTTTCCCACGATTAAATATTATTAAAATATTTAGATCACTTTATATTTGAGACAAAAGTGTGAAATCCGGAATGAATTTTGCATACTTTACACTTGACCATATATTTAATGTATCGCTGAAGGATTTATTACAGCATAATAATAAATACTCTTATTCTCTCTCTCTCTCTCTCTCTCTCTCTCTCTCTCTCTCTCTCTCTCTCTCTCTCTCTCTCTCAGTGTCTGATAGCCTCTCTCGCTCTTGCTGTCTTGTCTTTCAGTCTAATTGCTTTTTACTTGCTACCTGTATGCGTGAGTGTGGGATTTGGGTGTGGGTGTCATTTTCTCTCCTTTTCTAAATCTTTGCCAGTTTTGTATGTTTTTCTTTGACCCTGTTAAATCTCTTTATTTGCCTGACTGTCTTCGTCTCATGTCTTTTCTCACTCTCTCTGTGTCATTTTGGGGCTGATGTATATACATGATTCCAATTGTCCAATTTTGTGTCTCAGGCTTGGCGAACGTACCACAAGAGTATGACTACGGACAAATCACTTCTTGGAATACCTCTCTCACGTGATCAGTTATTTTACGTTGCCTATGCACAGGTAAAAGGTCAAAGGACACATTTAAAAATTGCAATTCATTTATATCAAAAGTTTACAAAGATACTTTTTCTAGTTATCAATGATTCGCTTTTTGTTTCTTTTTAAAATATATTTACACACACACACACACACACACACACACACACATATGCGCGAATGTACAAGGACTGAGTGAAAAGGCTGTTTCAATTACTTGTTTTCAAACTTGCTGTGCCCATGTACAAGGACTGAGTGAAAAAGTTCTTTAAATTACTTGTTTTCAAATTTGCTGTGCCCTCTGCCCTCTCTATTTTGCGAGCACATAAAATCACATCTCTGCGTGATTGTCACAGGCTTTTAATTTTAGTGTCACAGTAAACTCCACTTCCCATATTAAGCAAAGAAGAGCAGAGAGCAAGAATACGATTTGTATGGGTTAACGGAATATAAATCCATCACAGACTTTCATTACACACAGCGTTAACACAGTGGCGTACATCGATGGACAATCATTTTGATGATGAACAATCTAGGTGTCCATCCACCTCTTCTGCATAGATAGATAGATAGATAGATAGATAGATAGTGACACGTATATGTTATAGAAAAAAATCACATTTTGTCTAAATTCTCTTTAGCAAAGTTAGATTATTTTTTTAAAAAATAATAATAAGTCTTTATAGATGAGCAACTCGCAATGGCTCATATAAGTAATGTATAGTTGTATGTACCCTGCTCGTATATGTAAGATTTAGTTATATGTACCTCGTGTCTCGTATATGTAAGGTATCGTTTTATGTACCTTGTGTCTCGTATATATAAGGTATACTTTTATGTACCTTGTGTCTCCTATATATAAGGTATAGTTTTATGTGCCCTGTGTCTCGTATATATATATAAGGTATAGTTTTATGTACCCTGTGTTTCGTATATATAAGGTATAGTTTTATGTACCTTGTGTCTCGTATACGTACGACATTGGTGTTTGTGTCTGGGTGAGGTGCAGTAATGTGAGGATTGGATGTATGGTACTTCCTGGTGGGATGTAGGTCGACTGGAATAGTTACTGGGTTTATTTGGCAGTCTAGTAAGAGTAATATGCGTGCATTAGCTATTTGTATGGAGTGTGGTCTGAGTGTGTCATGGAGTGTGGTCTGAGTGTGTCATGGAATGTGGTCTGAGTGTGTCATGGAGTGTGGTCTGAGTGTGTCATGGAGTGTAGTCTGAGTGTGTCATGAATTATAGTATTGTATTCGTGAACTTTTGTCCTTGTCTGACAGAATACGATGTTGCCTGAGTGTGATATAATTATTTCCTGAGCGGATTTATGATAAATCATCTTAGTTGTATCGCATGAATATAATTGATATACTTATTAGAGTAGGAAATAGTTTAGATGTGTATGCTATTTTGTTCCTTTTAAACATTTCCTTATAACATTATAATTGTTATTTAAATATGCATGCTTGCATTTCATAAATATTAATCATAAGAAAACGTAGCGTTTTATTAAAAGCTTGTGTTCTTCATTATGTGTGTGTGTGTGTGTGTGTGTGTGTGTGTGTGTGTGTTGTCTAAAGCCCTATGGATAAAAGTAGTGTAATGTGTTTATTTAACAGTGAGAAAACGAAGGACAAGAGCTGATTGCAAACATGAGGTTTTTTTTAAATATTATTAGCCATACAATATTGTTGCTTCCTCTTGAATTTTCTATTCTAGAAATAAAAAATATACATTTAAATTCTAGATACTAAATACTTTTATAAGACTTACACACATTTACACGCAGGCATGCAGACACACAATACACCATCACCAACACCCGCCAATTCATTGGTTTCAAAAATAATTATCGGACTTTCAGAGACGAAAGTAATAGAATAAGGGAGATAATCCACACCGGTGCTGCATTCACATTCTCAACAGGTTACCTGCTCATTAAAGAATGAAAAATCGAATTTTTGCAAGTAGAGAAAAAATTGTCTGTCTCTACTATGACTTAAAAAGCATTCTAATCCAAACATAGTGTAGAATATATTTACTTATATAAAAATATTAATTCCAATTGCATTTTTTTTTCATCACTACCAGACCTGACTAGTTCTTTAACAACTCCTGCTCGTTCTACAACATTAAAAGAAAAAATAATAAATTCATCTTCTGCACCTTTGCACGCTTTTGTATATCTTGATAGGCGTGAGCTTTGCTTGTGTTGTTTCTTTGTGTTCTAGTTGTGTTGACTGGATTTCACATTTCGCGTATTAACATGTGGAAAGAAAATTGAATGGTATATTCATAAAGGTGTTTAGCTGAAATTTAAAAACAAACAAACAACAGCAAACGAGCACACGATATTTTCTAATACTTATATTTCTTACATGCAGAACAACTAGTAGAGTATAATTCTTTACCCTATACTATAGTTTTTACAAATCTAAAACATCTTGAAATTTTAAAAAAAGGTAAAATCAATCAATCCATGAAGAAATTAGTAGTGATGTTAGTAGTAATGCTGGTAGTGTTAGTAACGTTAGTAGTAATGTTAATCTTAGTAGTAATGTTAGTAGTAATGTTAATGTTAGTAGTAATGTTGGTAGTGTTAGTAACGTTAGTAGTAATGTTAATGTCAGTAAAAATAGTAGTAAGACCCACAGTAGCAGTAGCAGTGCAGTTGCAACATAATTTATAGCAACGCTAGCAGAAACAGTAGAAAAACTAGTAGTAGGAGTTATGAAAAGTTGCGATATCAAGAATACTAGCAGAAACAGTAGACAAAAACTAGTAATAATAATTGTATGTGATGTGATAGTAAGTATACTAGCAGAAACAGTATAAAAACTTGTAATAGTAATTGTATGTGATGTGATATGTGATAGTAAGTATACTAGCAGAAACAGTAGCAAAACTTGTAATAGTAGTTGTAAGAGTATGTTCGTAAGTACATCTGCAAATCTAGCAAAATTAGTAATATTTGTAGAGGTGTCGTGGTAATAATCATAGATCGATAAAACATTAGTAATAGAAGGCGTAAAATCATGTTCATCAAAAGCATCATCACCTTGACGATAAGCATCAACGGTAGTAGTAGTAATAATAATATATTAGTAGTGTTGCTGCAGCTGCTGTTGTTATTTTTTCTGCTTACTTATGCTACAGCAAACATCTAATACCAGATAATTTGTTTGTTTCTTTGTTTTGTTTTTATCTTGTTTACTACTTCAAGGTCACCCGGAGTTTTATTTTTCAGACGCAATGCGAGAAAGTTAGTGAGAGGGGAGTGTTGCAACATTACATCAGTCATCTAGAGACTCCGGCCCTGCCCAGTCGCCAAAGGTCAGTTCACACTCGAATTTCGGGCCAACCATGCATAATAGATGGATGGAAGAAAATTGAAACAAATTAAGTGACGGAGCGTGGGTGAACGCAAAGGGTGATGTTCGAGTAAAACGCGTTTGTGTTTTTGTGAGAGTGTATGGATAAATGTTTGTTTATGTATATGTGTGAGAGTACTTGTACGTATTTGCGTGTGTGCGTGCGTGCATGCGTGCATGTGTGTTTGTGTGTAGGGTCCCCGTCACGAATGCCATAAAAATGGTGCGGGGGGGGGGGGGAATAAAAACAATTGCCACTAAAGCGTAACTCGTCATATCCGAAAGCGGTGTTAAATAATTGATATACACCCCGAGCAGCAGTCCTTGCTCTGACTACATATATTCAAAAAGCAAACGTTCATTTCTTATTTGGAGTATTTGTTAGATGTGCATTATCTTTACTGTAGGAGGAGAACACTTGACTGACTTTGCAGTCAACTCAGACACTCTCTGCTACTCAATTCTTGGCACGTGTCAACGGGCGGTTCTCTACGAGCAACATCTCTGGGGAATAGTGAAAAGGAAATTAATTTTTTTTTAAAATAGATTTCAGTTGAAAGCTGTCAGACATAAATTTTGTGTCTGGTGTGCAGAAAAGAAATACACCACCACCCCCAACCCAAAAAAAATATTCATGAAAACATATCACATAATATATATATATATATATATAGATATAGATAGATAGATAGATAGATAGATAGATAGATAGATAGATAGATAGATAGATAGATAGATAGATAGATAGATAGATTATGCGACACTTAACTCCCTTGCCCAAAATCGTCAAATAGGTCAGTGCAACCGAGTAAAGCGTCACAGTTTTACTCAAAGAGTTGTCGCCCAGTAATATTAGATGGTAAACCTATTTGGGAATTTTGTTTGTTTTATAAATTATTGAGATCTGCTAGATGGTGGAGAGTAGCTGATTTCACACTGCGGAGTACATTTAAACACTTACTCCAATATTAATTTAAAACTTCTCATCCAAGGTCTGCTAAACTTGTAGACTTCGTGGTGGCCGGCAGCGGCCAGACAGAATCAATCAAAAATACTTATAGTGACATTGTCACATGCATGGGTATCCACTGTCTCTACAAAATATGGTTATGAATATGTGTGAAAAGGTCAATAAATTTTAAAATAAATTTATTAAATCGACAATCAAATGTAAGTATATATTAATATAATCAAGGAACATTGCATTTACATCAATTCACAACTACATTCCATTAACAATGGACAATCATCCACTTTATCCTACTTAGACATTAGCAGTCAATTAACGTAAATATATAATCAAGTTCATAGATATCATCACTGAAATTAAAGTAGAGTTTCAAAGAAATAATGAAAGTCAAATGCAGATAACCTTTTCAAAGATGGCGACTGTCACCAGGACATGTTCACAATCATGCAGTTTGCAACAAGTCACTGTCTTTCTTATTCAGGTGATGGCCTCATGTGTACCTTCTAGGCATGGCACACAACTGTTTGAGAATGCTTGGTCAGTTCACAAAGCACACCATAGACTCATCCTGATTTTCTTATGCTCTATCAAGTACATCAGGATGAATTTCTTGACTTGTGTAGTACTCAACACACCACGAGGAACATTGAAAATAATCTTCGGAAATTCTTGAGACCAAACTCAAGCCACCATTTCTGCTGTATCAGCTCTCAAACAGAATTCACAGGAACCAACTTACAGCAACATGTTTTATCCAGCAGAATTTAACTTTTTATGAATTATGTGGCCACAGTGCTTGATATTGCATCATTTGCTCGGGAATGGATATGTGACAAGTTCTCTCGCATCATTCAATGGAGCACAAATGTCCATATAAGGGTATCCCATATCCTGTCAACATTCACCCCCTCTTACTGTCACCCTCCCCCTTTCTAGACATCTCCACTACCAATGCGTGATCAATGAACTTTGACCTCAATCCTTTATTGCGTGTAGTGTAGGTGGGTACGGCAAATTTCATAGTCGGTTACTTTAGGTCAGCCGTACCTAGTAACTATCAATTACTGAAGAAGAAATAATAGAAAACAAAGAACATAATTCGCCCCATGGTTCAACCATCACAGATAAGTAATTTCCATAGTGTGATATCTAACATATTTATATATCAATTTTTTTTTTAGTTTTGAGACGATGATTTCAGTTTTATCTATCTGCAAGTCAAAAATAAAATGTGCACATGTTTGCATCTTTTAGGTAATCTTACAAGTCTTTTGTTGAATGTTGCAGAGTCAATGGACCAGTGCAGAACCTACACGACTTCCGTTCTGCATTTCAGTGCAGTAGTTCTAGTAGCCAGTTGAAAGAAACATGCGACCTCTTTTAATACACTACACGCGAACACAAATGTACATTGTAAATATTCTGATTAAAGTATATTTATTTTTGGAAAGTACGGTGTATTGGCTGTTATTCCACTTCAGTGAGTTGAAAGTGTATTTTCCAGTTGAAACCGTGCCTCACCTGCTCACATAGAAATACGGTGGGTAAGCAATGACGTCATTTGATTTCAAAATCTAAATTTATGAAATATACATAGCGAATGGATTCTACAATCTGAGTCATTATTGTTGTCTTTTGAAACTCAATTGACGTCATTTTTACTGCTTGAGTTCAATGAGTAGGTTTAAATGCGAGAGTGAATTTTGTTTGAGTATATTTGACTTTTATGCAAGTATATTTCTGTGAAACGCAATACACACCTAGGTGTCAGTCGCTAAACCTATGCAAGTAAATTTCTATAAAACCAGTGCACACCTAGGCGTCAGTGGCTAAACCGACGTGATAACATTTGGTACGTCAGCTCTTAAACTTACTTGTGTGTATTTCTCTAAGGCATCGTGCATACTTAGGCGTCTCTCGCTAAGCCTAGATAAGCATATTTATTCAAAACATCATTCATTGGTAGGCATCAATATTAAATCCATATGTGAACATTCCCTAAACTCGTGCGAATACTTTTTATATACAACATGAACATTCATCTGTATTAGTCGCTAAACCCAAATGTCCATATTTATATGTAAAATAAGTGCCATTCTGGGTGTTTATTAATCTAGCATATATAAACTTCAAGGTTTTTATTCGTATGAATAGTTTAACAATAAACGTGCTTATAAATAATATTTATGTACTATTTTTCAGTGATTCAAAGATTGCATTTACTTTACGAAAGAATTCTTCGATCGAAAATTTAATCATTTTTCTTTTTATACCAAAAAGGTGCAGCTTTGGATATCATTTAGCCTGTCCTTTTCACTCTCTCTCTCTCTCTCTCTCTCTCTCTCTCTCTCTCTCTCTCTCTCTCTCTCTCTCTCTCTCTCTCTCTCTCTCTCTATCTCTTTCTCTCTCTCTCTCTCTCTCGATCTTTGTCACCATGACATATATCTTTCTTCAATCGACCTGATTTTTCAAAACAGTTTTCTTTCTTCTACAAACTATTTTTAATATTCTCCAACCATATCGCTTTCAACAGGAATGGAAAATTTAGTAAGACCACAGTGTTTCAAAACAATGTGTCGTTGTATATAATATACGTGACATACTGGAAGTCACGCATGCGGTTCATGCGTCTTTACACACCTTTAAATACAGATGAATATTCTGTTCATTTAGTGAGATGTCATGCGGTTTGTTCAGGAACCTGTATAAAGAAATTTTAATTTAGTAATAATTCCATTCCTCTTGTTACTCAAAGCACACTGTTGTATGCTTTTAACAAAGATCGAAGAATTGCTATACTTTAAATATTGAAATTTAAAATAGTTTAATGTTATTGTGTCACCACACCACACTAGTTAATGTTTATGAATATTATTGTTATTCATCCATAACTAATTATAAGTGATGTGAATCTTAATTTATGTTATTAATAATTCTCCTGAACACACCACTCGTCTCTCTCACTTGGCGGATATGTTGGTGCTGTAAATTCCACAACATTAAAGACAGGCAATCACTGTCACATAATATTTCCATAGGCAGAAAATTTCTTACTAATGGGGAAGATAAATCCGAATTTAATATATATTTAGCGAGACTCTGTTCATCCACTATTTATCCAACATATATGTGTGTGTGTGTGTGTGTGTGTGTGTTTGTTTGTGTGTGTGTATGTGTGCATGTGTGTGTGTTTGTGTGTGTATGTGTGTGTGTGTTTGTGTGTGTTTGTGTGTGTATGTGTGTATGTGTATGTGTGTTTGTGTGTGTGTTTGTGTGTGTATGCGTGCATGTGTGTGTTTGTGTGTGTGTGCGCGCGTGCGAACGCGCTTCAAGGCAACTAAGAACTACCTTACCGCTTGCGAGATTATTTAACTCCAGTGGCCAATCCATGTGGGATTACCTTACTGGTAACTAAAAAACTAATTACGTGCTGCGAACAGGTACCTTGCTCTTCAAAAGACTTAGAAAGCAGTTAATCCCTTGCCTGCATTTAGAGGGAAACAAGTTCATAACCAAAACCTTCTTTTTGAAACATAATTACAACTTTCGTTCTTCGTATTAACCGCACTTTCTTCAAATTTAAATCGTTAATTTTTATATTTTCTTTATTAATTTTTATTTAGAATGGCACTGCAGTTATTTTTGCAAAGATTAGAAATAGATATAAATATATTTCCATATAATGAATTACTTAAAAGCACAAGATCGAGCAATCACTGACAATAGTTTAAGGAAGCCGTCAATATAAATTTAGTGCAAAGCAAAGCTCTCTCATGAGACGGAATGTTGCCGTCCACAAGAAATACAGACATTCACCATGGTTAGCCGAAATATTAGAGGAATTATATATACAACAAACATTTTGCTACAAAATCGAAACTTTAAATTGATAATTCAAAAATGGGAAAGTATATCAATTATATCAGACAAAAATATTGGCTTAGATACCGCACAGACAGACAAAAAGTGATAGATAGATAGATAGATAGACAGACAGACAGACAGACAGACAGATAGATAGATAGATAGATAGATAGATAGATAGATAGATAGATAGATAGATAGATAGATAGATAGATGGATGGATGGATGGATGGATAGATGGATAGATGGATAAATAGATGGATGGATAGATAGATAGATAGATAGGTAGGTAGGTATGTAAGTAAGTAGGTAGGTAGATAGATAGATAGATAGATAGATAGATAGATAGATAGATAGATAGATAGATAGATAGATAGATAGATAGATAGATAGATAGATAGATAGATAGATAGATAGATAGATAGATAGATAGATAGATAGATAGATGGATGGATGGACGGATGGATGAATGGATGGATGGATTGACAGACGAACAAACAGATTGGCAGATATATAGATAGACAGAGAGGCAGATAGATAGGTAGATAAATAGACAGACAGACAGACAGACAGACAGACAGAGAGAGAGAGAGATAAATAGATAGATAAATACGTTGATGAGTATTAGGTGTTTAAATGAACGTTGTTCATTGCAGCATTTATCCGAATACAGTGGTCAAACAGTCAAACATTGCAAGTGAATAAATGAATGGTACATAGTTTAGCAATACAAATATTTTTTCTAACATTCTATTAAACAACGCGGCTAATTTTTCGGTTTCTTCCATTGATTCTTTGTGCCGTTTTTTTTAAAGCAAAGGAAACACATTTATCTTGACCCTGTGCCTGCCAACCTAAATCTTCAATTGCATATTTACTATATTAGATAAGATAATAATGATTTATCTATAGTCAGCAATACAGAGAAATCTGACACAATACAATTCTTCTAATGTGTATGGTATACAAGTATTAGCTCTAGAAACAAATAGTTATGAATCTCCTGGAATCCATTTAAAATATAAATTAGAAACAATATATGTTTTAAAATCAAATATATTTTAAATCGTATTAAACAGTTATAATTATAAGTGTCATTTAGTTGGAATTAAATTACAGATATGTAAGAAATTACAGTGCATTACACATTTTAGAGATTTTTATTTAGGACAAATTTAAACTTTTCCGACAGACGCACGTGCATACATCATAACAAGAAAAGAAACGGAACAATTTGAAATCCTTAAGAGTAATTGACTAGTACAATTTTAAAATTTTGCAAAGAGCAGCTTTGAAAGACGACACTTAAGTCAATTCACACGTAACAACACTCAACCCCATATATATTCTTGCTTTCCATGTTAAGACACATATGATGTATTATAAACGAAAGTATTTTACACGACTTAGAAAGGCTTATATGGCTTCTAGTCACGTGATGAGAAGGTACTACAGTGTCTGAAAATACGTCATAGGCAGGACAAGGTGAGCGGGTGCGGCTGCAATGAGGTATATTACAAGAAATGCTTAAATATCTGCATTAGTCCTATATAGCAATGAGTATGGTCGAATAAAATGTTTAGCTAACTGCAATAGTCCAACATAGCTATATGGTATAGTAAACGAAGATGTTTTATTTAAATGTAATAGTCCAGCATAGAAAGAGTTGAAGAAGTGCATTTTTAACTACAGTAGCTACAATTATATAATGAATAGTTATTCATTATAGAGTGAATGGCTATTTAACTGCAATAGTCCAGTATAATAGCAATGTACAAGTAAATGTACTGGTTAAGTACAGGAGTCCCATAAAGGATGTACAAGTAAAGGGACTAGTTAACTACAGGAGTCTCATAAAAGATGTACAAGTAAAGGGACTAGTTAACTACAGGAGTCTCATAAAAGATGTACAAGTAAAGGGACTAGTTAACTACAGGAGTCCCATAAAAGATGTACAAATAAAGGGACTAGTTAACTACAGGAGTCCCATAAAGGACGACATACAGGTACAGGAATGACTCTGCCATGATGTTTATATCAAAAGTATCAAATTAAAGTGGTTCACTGAATCCCACTAGTCCCTATTGTAACAATGGTGCCAGGCAGACTGGATTCAATTAAAGTGTGATTTTCCATTAGCAACCACCAAATTCACGGTGAGACGAGGTATTTAATACTGCGCCAAAAACGGGAAATGTTTCTTGAAATTGGTGGATTGTTTTATATATTACCGAAATGGAAAAGACAGCTTTCCTACAGATTTGGAAACATAATATTGTGTATAACAATCGTGATATGTATACAACGAAGACTTGAAAGGCAAATACGTAGTTTGGCTATCTGAGAACACGTCTTTATTTAACGAAAGAAGCAGTGTTTACAAAGAATTAGTGACCTTGTACAATTTATCGGATTGATGACAGCAATTTTTTTGAATGAAACACCAACTGAACGTACACTGCAGATGAAACTAGCAGTCGCTGAATTGTTCCTTTCAACTGTAGAGCATTATGACGTATTTCTTGATTTAATTATTTATTTTATTAATTAATTATTTTATTTTAATATTAATTTAAAGATTACAGATGCAAACTGTCACACGTGCTACATTAAAAGGAATCCTCTTGATGAGTGTGCATTCTAAAACATCTCTAACGGATAAACAGTCCAGGTACATTTACCATAAATATTCAATTTGCTACTGACATGAAACATGTAATACTGAACGAAGATAAAGCAGTGCAAAACATTTACGAATATGACAAGGTGCAGATAAACTGGCTCCCTCTCCACTTAATCAGTGGGCTTTAGGATTTAGATTTTCAGCAAAAGACCTTAGGACTTAGGCTTCGAGCGTCTGACATTACGATTCAGTTTCTAATCAGCTGCACGGGGGGCTGATAAATGCGTAAACGGGCTGCGATAAGTAACTCGACAAATACAAGCCAATACGTACAGCGAATATCAAACATTACTTTAAACACAGACTACTAATGCCAAACACTAAACGTCCACTAAACATGCGATTTTTAAGTACCAATCACTGCTAGCATCTCATGTCGACAAACCGGAAATGCACACAGCGTTCGCCAAGTGAGATAAACAATTTTACACTGAATGCGTATGCCTGACAGAAAAGCATGGAAAATGTTTACATTAAATATTACAAATATTCGCAGGGATATTCCCACCGGGACAAACATGTTTACACTAAGTAGAAGAAATACAGATAATGAAAGTGCATTTAAGTATTACTACTGACACAAACACCTGAGTTAAATGTAAAGTGACTTATTTTACACCTCTATAGATCTTTTCTATAAATAGCCATGTGATATAAATGCAATTTAAACTATAAGTGATCGCATCATCCAAAAATAAATAAATAAATATTAAAAAATTAAATACGTAAACCCGAAACAAGATTCAATGCACTAAAAACACAACTCACTTTAAAAATAACTTGTGCTTACCGATATTTTATTTAAATAGTGACGTCACAGTTTACAACACATATGTGCAGCATATGAAACTTTATAAGAAATTTTCAACATACATCTTTTCATTCACAAAATAAATGTTACTTCACTTGTGCTTGAGATATATAGAGGTAATATATTTTACAGTATAAGAATCAACAAATTTCAAGATATAAATATTATGTTTTTCTCAACATTCTAATACATAATAATAGGAATGGTTTATAGTGATATAAACGATGTCTGTAAACATAAATTATTATTTTATTGGCAATAATAAATACGATCAATCAACTTTTATGATCCAACATTTAAAGGGAAAACTAAAACAAAAACACTTTTTAAAAGACCGAGAGAGTAATATAGGTCAACCGTCGAAAAAAAAGTCATAGAAGTCAATCGGTATTTTGGTTACGTCTGGGATTCTTTCGAGGGCAGGATTCCTACGACTGTTTTCAATACAAGGACTGACAACAAATGCTTTTGCAAGAGTTTGCATTTTTCCTATGACAAGCATACACATGTTGACATAAGAGTGGCTTGCAACCTTTTTAGAAAAGATATTAGTTTTCACGACAATCTTCAGCTGTTAAAGGTACAACGTTTACCTGATTAATATACCTATTTAAGAATACGTATTGAAATATAGTACTCGCGAATACAATCCAAATTTAAAAGGAGATTTGTCAGAATTAACAAATAAATTCAAAGATTGCATTTTTACGTCATATATTCAAATTGTCTTTGTGTAAAAGAAACTCTAAACAACGATACGGTGATCAAGAGTTGTGTACCTTAGCTTAGATGATCATACTTCTTTCCTTCCAATTAAGAAATAAACTGCATAAGTTATTGAGGAATGCTGAATGCGTAGTATTTTTAATGTTATTTGACTCCAAATGAGAGATATGACTGGCCATAGATGTACACTACAGTTCAGACAGAAAAAATATCACATCACTTCTATAACGGAGTGCTGTGTGTGACAGTGATGTAATTTCACTACAAGGGAAAGAGCAGGGAAAGGGGGAGGGGATAACATTTCACTACTTTTCTTTAGTGCCCACAAGGTTACTGCCAATCAAGTTATAATTAAAGATCACACAGTGTGACAGTAATGTAAGCCACACAATGGAATACACATCTGCCTGGAGATTACTATGAAAGGAGAGTGAGTTATATTTAGAACGATTACTATATTTACATTTACGGGTGGCAATGGGCACCCTGTGCAGAGGAGGATCTGAGGATCTGATATGTGTGAGTGATACTTGCGGTTAAGCTTCCATACTTGCATTTGTGGCGTGATTGTAACACAAGTGTTGTGTTATATCACTTCTTTTGATTGGGGGTGTGGCCTGATTGTAACAAAAATGTTGTGTTATATCAAGTCTTGGTTGTGGCGTGGTTGTAACAAAAATGTTGTGTTATATCAAGTCTTCTCTTTTCTGTGTGGCCTGATTGTAACAAAAATGTTGTGTTATATCGTCTTCTCTTTAGTTGTGTGGCCTGATTGTATCAAAATTGTTGTGTTATATCGTCTTCTCTTTGGCTGTGTGGCCTGGTTATATCAAAAATGTTATGTTATATTGTCTTCTCTTTGGCTGTGTGGCATGATTGTAACAAAATTGTTGTGTTATATCGTCTTCTCTTTGTCAAGTAGTATATTAAGGAACCTTAAGATCCCCATTGTCCAGATAAAAGACTCACTACTGAGGACTCAAAGTATCCCTTAAATAAAAGTACTTTAAATGGGTGTGCATGTGTGCAATTCATCATAGTCATTGTACTGAATTTATATGAAATTGCTATGTTAGAATACGTGTACAGTATAACACATTTCTTAGGATCAATATTGTTCAAATGATTTGTATTCTAGAAGCTTCTAGTGCACATGTTAAGCACTAAGAATTAATTTACAGAGATTATACAATGTCAAATATGGTATGCATGAAATCTTTGAGTACATACTTGCTGTACCTTTGGCTCTTCCTGCCTGACTTTGTCATAGGTTTCGGATCTGTTGTCCAGTCTTGTTGGGTCCACTTTAGAACCTGGCTTTCTAAAACTATGTGCGTCTAATTGTGTCAATTGTGTCCATGAAAAAATTATCATCATAGGTATCTACTACAAACAGAACAAGACCCCGCTGCCTACTTGTATTTCCATGTGATAATCAGCCAACTTCATATGTGCAGGTCGCAACCAGAATTGAATCCTTAAATGAAAGATTAAGAAAGAAAGCCAGTCATTAGCTAGTAACTGCACACCAGAATGTAATTCTGAAATGAACAATCAAGAAAGAAAGCCAATCACTGGCTAGTGACTGCACACCAGCTTCTATATTTATAATTTTTAGAAAGAAAAAAAAACAACATAGTTTGGAATCACAACTTAATTACTAACTGAGTAAATGAGTAAGAACTAACAAGGACTCCAAGGACTCCCAATAACATTACTAGACGTAAAGAGAACTTAATTACTGACTGTGTAAATGAGTAAGAACTAGCAAGGACTCCCAATAGCATTATGAGACGTACGTTGAAGGAACAATGCCGGAGAGAACAGACATGAAAAGACTCCTCTTAAAAAATATGAAAAAAGCTACTTCTCTAACAGTTGGCATCTTTTAATGCATGAAACTGTTATAAACTGTCACTTAACCCATGGTGTATTACTGCTTGTGACGTATTGAAGGGTAGCGTAATCTCTAACGTTACTAAAAATTATAATCGTGTTCAGAGTGGCCTTTTTTGTCAACATTTCAGTCAGGCGGAAGTGTTAATAATTTCTAAATTGTTGTCTCATTAAATACTACACTGTTGAAAGCAGCACCACAATGAGTATATAGATTAAGGCAACAAAATGATAAATAATTAGAATTTTTTTTGTATACCATTCAAACCAGGTATTATATCACAGGAATAAATATAATTATAAGATATGACACGGGAATAAAGATAATTGTAACAGAACAGATCTTTGTGTATTAGAACAACATAGGAAGAGATATAATTATAAGACAACAAATTTGTGTGTATTAGGATAACACAGGAAGAGATATAATTATAAGACAACAAATCTGTATTAGAATAACACAGGAAGAGATATAATTATAAGACAACAAATCTGTGAATATTACAAAGACAGGAATAAAAACTACTGTAAGACAACACATCTGTGAATATTAGAATAACACACGAATAAATATAATTATAAGACAGCAGATCTGTGCGTATTTAAATGACACAGGAATAAATAAAATTATAAGAAAACAGATTCGTGGGTATTATAAAAACACAGTAATAAAGATAACACAGGAATAAAGATAGGTTATAGGACAACAGATCTGTGTGTCTTAGAATGACAGAGGAATAAAGATAGGTTATAGGACAACAGATCTGTGTGTCTTAGAATGACACAAAAGGAATAAAGATACATTATAAGACAACAGATCTGGAATAAGGATAATTATAAGAGGCCTTTGTTTTTAGAATGCCACAGTAATAAAGATAATTATAAGACAAGAGGCCTTTGTTATTAGAATACCACAGTAATAAAGATAATTATGAGATGTGACACAGCAATACATATAATTATAAGTCAACATGTATGTCTATATTAGACCGACACAGGAATAAAGACTGTTATAAGACAACAAATTTATTTGTATTAGAATGACCCATACCTGAATAATTATACCTTCGATCATGCAGGGTTATGAGGACTCCCTATAATGAATTCACGTTTAATGTTTCTTATTCTTTATTCATATGTCTTAGCGCTCAACGATAGCTTTGAGCGGCGTGACACCGTTAACATTTCAATAATTAATCAACAGGTTGTTGACTTCCTAAACCTTTTCAAACAATTTTTTTTAAACAGGAATTATTTATAACGTTCAGTGTGGATTTAGAACAACAACGATAAAGTCAGATAAATGATTTTGGTCACTTCGCCCTGCCTTAAAATGATACTCAGAAAAAAAATGCCTTCACATTTCTTTTGTACTGACTTAAAGGTCTAACGTAGCGTTCACAGGAACAAAAGTGTGTGGGTTCAATGTGCTGTGTATTCTGATGCAAGGAATAACATTATATTTTTAGAACTCTCGGCTTGAGAATCTGAACAAATCAGTCAAATTGTTGTAAAGGCTAGACTGTACACCTATTTAAGATTTCACCTTAATTTGCACAGAAGATCTTTCTTTGACTTTTAAAAGTTATTTTTGTGATTATTACTTTTTACATTTTCTCGTCATGTACGCACCTTGTAGAAATATTTCATTTTAGAAGATTCTCGGCTTCCTAAAGTCATTCGTGATCAGGATCTAGAGTAATGAAAGAAAGATTTTCGTAACCTAAGCTCAAGAAATCTAGTCAGTGATCTTTGCTTTTGTTTTGTTTTTTAGTCACACGACTTTACAACAAGTTTCTTCTCTTGTCATATTCCACTGTATTAGAGATGGAATCAATCAGAGCTTGAATTGGTCATTTGTCTCATTTAACTATTCGTGAACTGCTAATAATAGCAAATCGAAATGAGCCCTTGATCAAAATTGCAGTAGGGGCCTAGACTGAGATTGTGTGAGATCAGTCCAACGACAATTACGACATTTATAACTCAACACGAGAGAGATACAAACCGAAACACGAACGGCTAACGTGAACGCGAAGGACACGTGACCTTTATTTTTTTTAACATGATTGGGTATCAAGACAAGAAAAAAAATCAACGAGACGTTAATTGTGTAACTCTAGTGTACATGACATTTTATGAACACAAGTAGAAGTTGCTTGACCACTGATTTGATCTGGAGCGAGCAAAGTGATCACCTATCATCTATTACTTCCGCTTCGTGTCCACTTCTAACATTCGTTGATTTCTCGGAGAGGTGTGAGGTTAGAAACAAAGGCAGTCGTGCGAATGAATGTACTTCACTGAACAGATGAATATGTCGAGCTCACGCAGGCGTGAAATTAGTAAGTTGAACGGTAGTAAGAACAGACGTGATGCCAGAAACCACATTATAGAAAACTCACTCTCGAAGCTGTTGTGTAATCAGTGCACAGAAATTAGCCCTTACACTTCCATTGTTGCCAAATGACAACTTATACTTTGGGCACAGCCCCCCCCCCCCTTCACTTGTATTACGACAAAAAGAGTCATTCAAATATTTTTTACTATTGTCTACATATTTATTGTCTACTATTTACTACATATTAAGTGGCTCAGTAGTGATGGTGTCATAATGTAGTACATTTTATCGGTTAGTACTTGTGCACTGGCAAAATGTGTCAACTCTAAGAAGAAAGATTTTGCCAGTTACCTCTCTCTTCTAGCATAATATGTATTAAGCATATTTATTTATACAAGCAATTATATGTAAACAGTGTGGAAACAAAAGTTAAAAGTCAAAACCATTTTTATAATGTAGAAATATTTGGGTTGAGGGGCATTAAAATATACATATTATAAATTACTTCCCTTGATCAATTAGAATATATTTTCAAAATCGCCTTTCAATTATTATTAGTATATTTCTTTTGAATTTCTTAGCATATTCTTTTTTTTTAAAATTATTTTGGGTGATATTTTAAAACAATTATATTAGGCTTAACACTATATTCATTTTATAAGTAATATATATACTTTTATTTCAAAATCTGTAAATTGTAATTAATCTAGAGATTTCAGATATCTTCGAATTAGACATAAGTTAGCAAATACAGCAAATCTTAATATGTGTGTGTTTGTGTGTTTGTGTGTATGTTGTGTTTGTGTATGTTTGTTTTAAGTACAATTTATATTTTTGTAAACGCATACACACATACCATATATTCACAATATATTAGACATAGATATACATGAGAAACAGAGAAATAATAGAGGAAAATGTATAAATAGTCAGAAATATTAGAAATATTCAATATTACTGTTTTAATTTTGCACCACAATTTTTAATGAAATTGATAATAGTAAGATATTGATAATAGTAAGATATTGATAACAGTAAGATATTGATAACAGTAAGATATTGTTTTCAGATATGGCGTCTCGCGAAACGTTGTTCTTGATTGATGACTGATTTCTTTGATGTAATTGTCAAGGATGTATCAGCGACGAAAAATGGTTTGTCAGATTCTAAAACCGTTTAGTAACAGCCAAGTGCATCAAATACTGTGTGAAATCCCCTGGAAAATTATGAAAATAATAAAAATGATAATGAAAACAGTGACAGTTCTGGTAAAGGACTCTGATGCTGACGTAACAGGTAAACAGATCGACGAAGATACCGAAGTACAGGTGGAAACAAAAAAAATATTCAAGTGCAAGATTTCAAATGGAATTATGCAGCAGATGAGAAATCAATGAGGCTTGAAGTTCCATACAAATATGTCCTTATAAATCGTATGGAGATTTTACCGTCGCACTCATAGCTGTAACTTCTATAGCTTGAGAAGTTCATAACCACTACTACTTCTGAGTGGAACTGTCTTAACCCTTACTACTTCTGAGTGGAACTGTCTTAACCCTTACTACTTCTGAAGTGAGAACGTTCTTCGCAGCCAGGATGCGACATATTTTCACGTTTCGACGAATTATTGTTTTACTCTTCAAAACCATTGTCAGTAAATTGTGTCAGAGCAGTATTCGTGCTATCTTTGCTCACATGAGTCCATTCCAGGAGACGTTAATTAGCACAGCAGTACAATTTTCGCAAGTCTAACAAATAGCAGACTGTTTTTGCACGAGTTAGTTACTCTTGTATACAACATGATTTTAAAAGTGCACTAAGGAAAGCATAATCAACTGGTGAACTTGAATAGAACAGAGTTGGAGGCAATGTGGTCTTGCATCTAACAGAATTGCCACGATCAGATGGAACTCTTTGTGTGGAAGCCAGATACAGCAAAGTGTATAGCCTAACACTTACCATAATAGACATTCCTGCACCTTCCCAGTCGTTCAAGTTTCTAACTGGTGAAACATAAAAGATAACTGGAAACTTGAGAGTTGAAACTCCAAACTTGAAACTTGGAACAACTCAAACCTTGAAACTCAAAAATAAAATAAAAAACATGCTCATATCAAGCTATGACTGCCTTCAAAACTGGACTTCTCAACTCTTTCATCTCAGTCCTTAGGTTGGTCTCATTCTCGTAATAATAATTATAATCATTGGATAATAGAAAATTACTTGCTCAGTTTGCATTATGTCTAGAATATTCTTGCCTCGAGCTGTTTACTTCAACTTTACTTTACTTTCAAACATAACACCATTAGGAGTGCCCAAGGTCGTGTTACTCTGACAATTTAGCAGTTTATATAACAATTTAAATTTTAAAATAGGGAGAGGCAAACTTACTCTGTCACAAATATGTTGTTATTTTTTACTACGGACTCAGGTTAAGGACAAGGACATATCAGTATCTTATCATTTCTACTTAAAGTAAAATCAGTTATGACTAAAATGCCCTTTGGCAAGCATTCTGTATGTGTCCTGTATTTTTACTCTGCAAATAGTTCCATTTTCATTTCAACTGTTTGGGTTTCTTTGACGTTTGTTTATTCAGCCAATCTCTAACATTAAAGAGAAGGATAAGATTTTATACTCCTGGAAGTGTGCTGTGGATAGAAAGGATTAAGCCACGTCAAGAGAGAAGCTACTGCCTGTGAAAACAGCTGGATCCAAATAATTCAGCTAGAGATTGTACTGCAAGCACGTACAAATCAGGCTTTTAGGCGCTAGATTAACCATCTGAATACAACAGGACGTGCTGACTGAGACGGTAGATTTATGAAGGATGGTGGTCGTCCAGTGTCAAACGTAAATGAGGTAATAAGAAAATGGTACTCGAACCGAGTGAGAACAGCACTTTAAGCCACTGAGCTCGGGTGGAAGTAAGCTGCACTCACACGCGGCTTGTACAGCGCGGACTGTAGCTTGGGTTCACCTCCCCAGCCACATCGTGCTTTCGGCAAATAAGGGGAGTTGTCTCTATCAGGATGTTGGGCGCCACATCGGGCACCTTCATGGTCTCAACGTCTTCTTTCAACTCATCGTCCTCTATTCCTAACGTGAACTTTAACCTTCGTCTCCTTGACGACGACCTGCGTAGCAGTTCCTGACTGCGAGGGCCCGCCAGCAGAGGGTAAGGCTGTAAATAAGAAGACGGTTTCGCCGCATCCCCGTTCAGCTGTCCTTGACCGTGGAGCTGATTGTTGTGACTTTGTCCTAGAGACTGGCTCTGACTTTGCCTCTCATTTCTGGCTGAGGATGGGGACCAGTCCAGAGACCTGTCCAAGGCTTGTTGCGCCATCCTGTTGCGCCTGAAAGATCCCGCTGAAGTTGAGACGCGTGGGTCATTGCTAGCCGGGTGCAATTGTTGCGTTCTACGTTCCCGGGTCTCTCCGAGCAGCCAGTAGGTTAAGACCTCGCCCTTACCCTGAAAAAAAATGAATATCGATACATTGAATGTGTGGGTTTATTCAATAACCCACCCTTACCCTGCCCTACAAAATGAATATCGATAAATACGTGTGTGGGTTTATTCAATACAAATGTACATACAGTTATCAATATACTGCAGACGTTTTTCATTTATTACGAGTAAATGTTCTTAAACCAAACAGACACCAAATATTAGATAAATGTAGTCGCATTTTTACGAAAATAAATGAAACATGAGCATAATTATATTTGTTTGTTTGACTGGATGGTTTACTATTTTTTCCTCCATTGTGCGGCTTCGTTAACTGCATTTCGTTGCGCAACATATATACTTCTCGAAATATTTCTCGTTTAAAATTAGTTTTTAAAATTAAAACTCTCACACTGATACGTTAAACGATATCCCAAACGAACGCTAATTCTCATTCAGATAATTTATTTACCAGTTCTCTTGTCTTCCAAATCACTACAAATGTGAATGGTTAATCAGTGGACCAGTACAATCATGGCATTTTTTAAATGACACATTGCTTTTGATTTCACGTTTACATTCACTGTGTTATTGAAAATGTACAGTAATATATTCTTAATTAATTATGCTCGACACAGTGTTTTCTCATAGAATGTTATATTAAATTACACTGACTGGAAAACCGTCCACTTGTTGTAATATACGAGTTGCCAATCAAAACAGAATGTAGAGATAGCAGTCCACGTGTTGCATATACTAATTGCCAGTCAAAACAGAATGTAGAGATAGCAGTCCACGTGTTGCATATACTAATTGCCAGTCAAAACAGAATGTAGAGATAGCAGTCCACGTGTTGCATATACTAATTGCCAGTCAAAACAGAATGTAGAGATAGCAGTCCACGTGTTGCATATACTAATTGCCAGTCAAAACAGAATGTAAAGATAGCAGTCCACGTGTTGCATATACTAATTGCCAGTCAAAACAGAATGTAAAGATAGCAGTCCACGTGTTGCATATACTAGTTGCCAGTCAAAACAGAATGTAGAGATAGCAGTCCACGTGTTGCATATACTAGTTGCCAGTCAAAACAGAATGTAGAGATAGCAGTCCACGTGTTGCATATACTAGTTGCCAGTCAAAACAGAATGTAGAGATAACAGTCCACGTGTTGCATATACTAATTGCCAGTCAAAACAGAATGTAAAGATAGCAGTCCACGTGTTGCATATACTAGTTGCCAGTCAAAACAGAATGTAGAGATAGCAGTCCACGTGTTGCATATACTAGTTGCCAGTCAAAACAGAATGTAGAGATAGCAGTCCACGTGTTGCATATACTAGTTGCCAGTCAAAACAGAATGTAGAGATAGCAGTCCACGTGTTGCATATACTAGTTGCCAGTCAAAACAGAATGTAAAGATAGCAGTCCATGTGTTGCATATACTAGTTGCCAGTCATAACAGAATGTAGAGATAGCAGTCCACGTGTTGCAGATACGAGTTGCCAGTTACAACAATAAACGTGGGTATTTTATACATTTTAGAAAAGAAAACTCCAGAATCGTACGAACTGCTAGCAACATATGTTCTCATACCTGCTGAATGCAAATGCGTTTTGTTTAACACAAATGAGACTCCCTTGCATATATCATGCATAGTTTAAGAAGCACAACAGAGCTTTAGCCAGACGCTGCTCTCTGGATATAATAAAATCTGAATTAAGGAGACTACATTCGCTGGATATAATAAAATCTGAGTTAAGGAGACTATATTCGTTGGATATAATAAAATCTGAGTTAAGGAGACTATATTCGTTGGATAATAACAAAACATACGGTAACGGAGCTCTACGTCCACAGTGAGTGACAAGGTAAATGAACTCAAAATACCTTCAGACAGGTTAGACCACGTTCTTGCAGGATGTATCCCCCAATCTGTTCCAGTAACTTCCTGCATTCAAGAGAGCAGTGAATCTTGAGACCTGGGTAACAAACGAATACCAGGATACATTCAAGTTCTAGTGTGCCCTTGCAAAAATTAAATAATGACCAATTATAATCTCTATCACTATTATCATCACCATCGTCCTCATTATAATAATTATCATGGTTAAAATCATTATCACCTGTAATAATATTAGTATAATCAAATATAAATATTAGTCAATTACTATTATCATCATTATTAAGAAGAAAATGCCTGAGAATTGTTCAGTCAGTGGAAATATGATAGACTATCTCATTTGACTACCATTCTCTTACTTTCTGCCTGTCTGTCTGTCAGTTTGTCTCTCACACACATACAGACATACACACAAACAGGCGCACGCATACATACATTCACACTCACACGTATATACAAGTAATCTAAGACACAAGAAGATCTTAAGTAAATTATTACTGGGCTTGTAGGTATGGTAACCGGACTAAATAAGCGGTTTGACAATGAAAGATAGTTAAGCAGTTGAGAATATAGTTAATATACGCGATATACTGAAATATAGTTAATATGACGCGATATACTGAAATATAGTTAATATGACGCGATATACTGAAATATAGTTAATATGACGCGATATGGTGAGAACTGAAAAACAGATTACTAAGAAGAAAAGAGGTAAGGTGTTATTGATGAAATGTTATACGCATCATAAGATGAAATTACTAATTGATCTCTAAATACTAATAGGGAGCAGTAGCCGCAATAATCGAAATACGAAGCAGTAGAAAAGTATTTAACAGACTGCTAAATACAAAATAGGTGGGAGATAACCAAGCTAATAAAGAACCAAATACAACACAAGTGAGAGTTAACCTAACTAATAAAGGTCTAAATAACAAAGTATAAGGAAAGTCATTGACAGACAGCTAAATACAAGACAGGTAATGGATAAGTTAACTAACAGATTAGTAGACACAAGGCAGGAGATAAATAAGGAAGACGTGAGAAAAATATGGAAGACAGGAGAAAAATAAAGAAGACAGGAGAAAAATAAAGAAGACAGGAGAAAAATAAAGAAAACAGGAGAAAAGTAATGAAAACAGTGGAAAAGTAAGGAAATTAAGAGAAAAGTAAAGTGGGTAAAATAAGGAATAGATTGTAACAGACTAACATTCGCAGGTTGATTCCATTCTGGAAGCTGTGTTCACCGTGTCTCCAAAGAGACAGTACCGCGGCATTTTTAGACCGACCACTCCAGCCACACAAGCTCCGGAATGAATTCCGATCCGCAGTTTCAACGTGTCGTCCGGCCTATGGCGGATTTTAAACTTCCGGATAGAATCCAGCAAATGAAGCGAAAGTGACGCTATCTCTCCGGCGTGCTGGATTCCATTGGTTTTCGGGAGCCCGCTGACCACCATGTACGCATCTCCGATTGTCTCCACTTTGTAGACGTCGTAGTATTCGATGGTAGAGTCAAAAAGTGTGTACAGATCATTCAGTAGATCAACAACCTGCAACCATAAAAAATGTGAACTGCTGTGTCTACTAATGGCTAGATTATGTTTCGTAATATTCGGGGGACAGATTTCATCTTTAGATTAGACTGCATTAAGTAGAGTGAATTACAAATTTCTTGTTATTACATTTCTCAATAATCCCGTTAGCTAGGGCATAATGACACGTAATTTTCCACGAAGGCCGTACAACAAATTTTCTCAAACGAACATTTTAATGTCCAAATGTATATGACCGTCTCTCTCTCTCTCTCTCTCTCTCTCTCTCTCTCTCTCTCTCTCTCTCTCTCTCTCTCTCTCTCTCTCTCTCTCTCTCTCTCTCCTTTCTCTTTTTAACTCCGCATTCGCTCACTGCTCTGTCAGTCTTATGTATACTAGGTGAGTATGAGTTATAAGACTAAAGGGAAATTACTAACCACAATTTCGTGGTCAGTGAAAAATCATCGAATTACGTCCCTTAGAACAAACAAATTCAGAAAAAAAAAGTATACACTCTAAAGCAGGGGTCGGGAACCTTTTTGTCTGAGAGAGCCATGGACACAACATATTTTGAAAAGTAATTCTATGAGAGCCATACATTATGTTTAAAACTAAAAATTCAAGTAAATGTGTAATTTTGTGTAATTTTCACACTAAAAGTACAATAATTATGTCTCTAATTCTTTTTAATAACATTATTATGCTGTTGCTAATCAATAATGAGAATTTCTTCCCATTAATGCGACTTCTGGTGCTGCATGGCTTTGCTGATGGCTTTGTAGTCTGGTTGATACGTGGTGAGGTTAAGCTTCATGCAGGCGTTGAGACTTCCATCCGTTAAACGTGATCGCAGGTTGGTCTTAATGTTCTTTAGATGTGAGAAAGACTGCTCGCATGTATACGTAGAGCCAAACATTGTCAGTACAGCAATACTCACACGCTGCAGTGTATGGTATGTGACGGGAAGCGCGTTCCAAGTTTTGACAATCAGCTGGTCTGCGTGTTGAAGTTTTTTAATTTCTGCCCACTTGTGTTGGCTCGCCAACTCTGCTTGCTGTCGTGCAAGTCTTTCCAAATCTTCATTCAGTGACTTGAACTTATTCACCCACATGTCTGAGGCCTTCAGGTCAGCAGCTTGGAGCTCAAAATCTCTGACGGAGACACCGGGGATGCAACTCAGGTCAGTGCTGTCCACTGCACACTCGTGTGGATGGGTGATGAACTTAAAAAGACGGGTGTGCTCGCGAAATTCTCCAAAGCGCGCTTTAAATGACTGCAGGAGATTAGACGTGAAGCCTGCTAGCTGCTGAAGATTAAGATGTTGAGCAGGGTCACTTGATGTGCACATATCTTTGAACTCTCCCAGTTTTTCAAAGTGTAGTAAACGACCTGTTTCAATGTCGGTGATGAAGAGTTCTAGCTTGTTTTCAAATGCAAACACTGCTTGTTGCAGGGATAAGATTGTGTTTCCAACGCCTTGCATTTTCACATTGAGCTGATTTAGATGTTCAGTCATGTCTACGAGATAATAGAACTTCAGAAGCCACTCAGTGTCAGATAACTCGGGATGCTCGACATTCTTCATTTCAAGAAAAGTCCGGATTTCGTTCAGACAAGCCGCAAATCGGCTGAGCACCTTCCCCCTTGACAACCAACGCACGTTGCTGTGCAGAAGCAGACCAGGATAATTATTCCCAACCTCATCAAGCAGTGTTTTGAACTGGCGATCATTTAATGCTCGGGCAACAATAAAGTTGACTACCCGAACCACCAGTGACATCACCTCACCAAGCTGTTCGCCACACATCTGAGCACAAAGCGCCTCTTGATGGAGGATGCAATGAAAGCTTATGATGCGTCTGTTTTCATGCTCACAAAGAAGAGCGACAAATCCTCTGCTTTTCCCAACCATGCACGGAGCACCATCAGTGCACACCGAAACAAGTTTATTCATCGGTAGATTTTTTTCTTTAGCGAACTCAGTGAAGGACTCGAACAAATCCTGCCCTCTTGTTGTGCCTTTCATAGACAACACAGCAAGACTTTCCTCATGTAGTGTATCACCGACAACATACCTTGCAACCACGCTGAACTGGGATAAATTACTGACGTCTGTTGACTCATCCAAAGCGAGAGAAAAAAACGGTGCCGCATTTATGTCCTTGACTTGCATTGCCTCAATTTGATTTGACATCATGATGCTACGATCGTGAACAGTTCTTGCCGACAGAGGCATGTCTTTTATCCGTTTAATTATTTTGTCCTTATCCGAAAAGTCATCAAAAAGTTCATTGGCAACATCAAGCATGAATGCTTTGGCATACTCCCCATCTGTGAATGGCTTTCCGTTTCTCACAATAGCTAAAGCGCCAGCAAAGCTAGCCGAATTCAAGTCACCTTGTTGGGTCCAAACACGGATTTGATGCTGACTAGCTTGCACTCTTGATAGCAGTTCTTGACATGCTTTCTTCCTGCTGTCTCCCGCAGGATATTTCGATGCAAATGTAGAATGGCGTGTCTCGAAGTGTCGCTTTACATTTGACCGTTTCATAGATGCAATTTTATCACTGCATATTAGACACACTGCAGAACCCGTTCTCTCCACAAAGGCAAATTCCTCTGTCCATTCCTGCTGAAAAGTACGATACTCATCGTTTTTCTTTCTTTTAGCCATCTTGTCAAAAGGGTTTCTAAAATTAGTTAGCTGACCACGCGATTTAAACGAAACTTTCTGATCCGACGACAATCTGTTGTGCGGACCCTTTTGCACATACACACATCGGCCGCTATTTTCGAAAGCTATATATGGCAGCCCCAGTTGAACAATGTCAGATATAGACACAATGACATGTATTTTTGTCACTTTTCCATAGAAATCCACGCTTTTAGTAAGGTTGGACTTCCACCAAGGAACAGCTAGCAGTTGAAGTCTGAGTTATAAAGTGAACTCAGGAACCGGCTGCAATGCATAGTTAATCATGTTTCAGACTCGTGTGACAATAATGATTTATATGGGCCTAATAACAGCAGTGTTAATCATTCTTTACAATTTCCACTAACTTACAATTTACATTATGTGAAAATCCAAACATCTAAAATTCTAAATCTTTACAATATATTTCTCCATTAATCCAAAGTTGCTAGTAATACGATTTAACTAATGAATACGTTGCGGGTTTTGACTCTCCCGTGATAACAATTAATCAACGGTAGTTCAATTACATACATGTGTTGTCCTCACCACTACTACAAATGTAATATCGCTGTGCCACTTAGCTTTGTAGAAAATATATTATCAATCAGCAATAAAATGCACAAGAAAATTCTACATGCATTCACAATACAAAATATATAGAATTAATTCAACTCAACACAGAGAAATCAAGATATTACCACTATGTTGTGTTCTGATATTTCTCCATTAATCCAAAGTTGCTAGTAATACAATTTAACTAATGAATACGTGGCGGGTTTTGACTCTCCCGTAATAACAATTAATCAACGGTAGTTCAATTGCATACACATGGTGTCTTCACCACTACTACAAATGTAATATCACTGTTACATGCCAGCATTTATTTAAAGACCCTGCTCCAGAATTAAGATTTAGATTAATTAAATTTCAGGATTTAGATTAATTAAATCTCCTCGCTTATTCTGAAACAGGCTGGCTGCCCAGATTTATCCTTCAGTCTGACTAAATTTAACCTCGTAGTTAGGACACGAAATTCAGTGACAGATAAACCTGTGTGACTTCACATTCAATAGTTTGAATATAATAATGAAAATACAATCAACATCACGCTCATGCGTGTTACAATTAAAATGCGACATTGCTTACGCAAGAGAATTTAAATCATTCAAAGAAAACATTTAGATTTTAGATTTTAGAAAGTGAATATGAATTAAAATCACGCACATACGCGTTACAAGTATAAACGCGATTATACACATTGTTTACAAACTTTACATCAAGGACTCTTTACATAAAAATAATCATATGAACGTGCACCAACGTTCTGTGGTTACAATTCCGTTAATTTAGCATTATAAACCATTGTCTCACAATTCGACAATTACTGTAAAGAATGTAATGTTTCTAGTTTAGCCATACTGTTACCAAGCCACGTGTCTAGAGAAGGTTGCAGTAAAGATATAATTTCTACATTAACAATCTCGCACATTCACACAATGATAACTTAAATAAAATGCAAGTTATAATTTAAGAAATCGATGTGTTTACCTTGTTCAATACACGAAGGTTATCGACACAGCGGGTTAGGCTTATTGGCTGATTGACTCGCGGAATAATTTGTGCCGCCGGACAACGTTCCAAAGCGGTTGTTCCTCGCAGAGTACCGATTAATATTCAAACCTGGTTTATAAAGACTCGTGAATTCGGACAGAGAACCGTTATGTACGCACGTAGCGTTTGGGTGGTCCAGCTGTGCGTGCAATGTCCGTAGAAAGGGTCAGCCATGCCGCGCGCTGACACGGTCATAAACCACGGACCCTAAAAGTGCCAGCTATCGGAGACTGGCAAGTCCGAGGAAGTAAGTATAATTTGCCCCGACCCTATTACAATCGCTGTGCCACTTAGCTTTGTAGAAAATATATTATCAATCAGCAATAAAATGCACAAGAAAATTCTACATACATTCACAATACAAAATATATAGAATTAATTCAACTCAACACAGAGAAATCAAGATATTACCACTATGTTGTGTTCTGATAGATCCGGTCCTAGTAATGAATGGACGCTCTAATTTTATCCATGTAAATCGAGTGCAATGCAGGTATGCGTCTAACATGGCCCGTTCATTCAGGGGTCTATAATGAATGAAAGTAGAGGTCAATTCACAACTTAGCGCTACGTCACATTATCTGAAAACAAGTGACCGTACATGGATAGTTAGTATCCGACTTTTGATGCGACCTTCACCTCTGGTTTTAGCCTGTTTCTCTGAAGGAGTAAACAAGGTATTTCATCAGTCTCTAAGCCTAATCACTAACGGATGTCTCTTTATGGAGGCGTAAGACTGGGAAAACTCAGTTTTTTTTTTTATAATCGAACATTTGTCTGAGAGCCAGTTGCAGCCATCAATAGAGCCACATATGGCTCGCGAGCCATAGGTTCCCGACCCCTGCTCTAAAGTCTAAAGCAATAGTCGTGTCCGTTTCATTTTCTTTCTTCTTTTCTTTTTTTACTGTTTATTTGTGTTGTTGCTTGCTTTGATTTAAATATCATTTAATTATTTAATCATATGACAAGTTGATTTGTTATTCAACTATTTGCCTTTTCGAGAAAAGCTGGTGGATAGATTTAGGGACTGGAATTGTTTTGGTTTGGGTGCGGTCACCATTGTGCGCGAGATATTGATTTGAATATGTTAGTGCGCCCAAGGACAAAAAGACATATATCACACTCAACAACCCAGCACTTCTTGATGCAGAAGTGTTTCTTAAATGTAGCATGTAATATTTTTATACGGCTGACTTGTGTCGTCCCGGAGAACAAGCGAGCATCCACGCAAAATTTATTTCAGCTTCTCTAGCTTCTTTCCTGGCGACCGGGAATCAAACACATAGGGACACACACACACACATACACACACACACACACACACACACACACACACATACACACACACATACACACACACACACACACACACACACACACACACGTTCGGCTTTATTTACTAGATATAATAAGGGATCTTTTACGACATCTGACATTGTATGTCAGCAGTGCGTCTGAGAGAATGCGTGCTTTAGTACAAATCTCAGGAATTATATGAGCGGCCTTGCATGTGAGTGTGGATATAATTATATAATTGTATGATTGTATGTGTATAATAATGCGTGTATAAATCATATGCGTGTACTAGACGGACCATGCGGCTGACTTCCGAGGAGGGCGCGGGGTGTGTGGAGTGGGTAGGATGAAGAGCTCTGACCAGTTCCTTCATTAAACAATTAACGAACCACTCCTTGGGAAAGTCGGGACTAACTCAACCCCAAGTCGACAACTTTTGTTAACATTCTCTGAAAGTTACCTAAACACACAAACAAACAAGCCAGCCAGCAATGCACCACAGACCTGCATTGGTGTGCTCTCCGAGGACATGGCCGTGAAACCACAGATGTCGCTGAAGTAGATGGTCACTGAGTCAAACGTGTCTGCTTCTACCCGCTTGCCTCGCATTAACTGGTCAGCAACCGTCCTGGGAAAGAACAGGACAGTGTTAAAAGCGTAAGAATATATTAGTGTTTAATTTCATGTGTACGCTTACTGTTGAGAACGAAACATATATTGGTGTATAATTTCGTGTGAATTCTTACTGTTGTAAACGAGAAGAATATATTGGTGTGCAAGTTCATGTGAACACTTACTGTTGTAAAAGAGATGAATATATATTAGTATTCAATTTCATGTGAACACCTACTGTTATAAAAGAGATGAAAGCGTGAGGAAATACAATGTTTGACACGTTTGTGTAAGTTCAGACCGAAAATTATAGAAAAATATATGTGCTTAAAAGAAACAAGATAAGCGAAACACAGTTTATGTTCTAATTCTTTAAAAAAAAAAAAATTCTCGAAATGTCTGCGACACAAAACAAAATTTGAAAAAAAAATCTTTTGCATGTTTATCCATTTGCATCTTGTGCGCGGGTAATGTTTACTTGACTATGGGATTCTTATGTAATTCTTTCCACATTCCAATTTTAAGACTAGGAATGTAACGTAACAAAATCCACGGTAATTCAGAGCCAAGCAAACAAATATACTTACAGTTTATCATTACAAGCAAACAAATATACTTACAGTTTATCATTACAAGCAAACAAATATACTTACAATTTATCATAATAAGCAAACAAAAATACTTTCAATTTATCATAATAAGCAAACAATAATACTTGCAATTTATCATAATAAGTAAACAAAAATACTTACAATTTATAATTACAAGCAAATATGGAAGTTTGGCGTTACCAGGCACTGTTGTATACAGTGAACTCAAAACGTTAGAAAGAAAGAAAGAAAGAAAGAAAGAAAGAAAGAAAGAAAGAAAGAAAGAAAGAAAGAAAGAAAGAAAGAAAGAAAGAAACAGACAAACAAACAAACGAAGAAACAAACGAAGAAACAAAGAAACAAACAATCAAACAAACAAAAATGAAAACATAAAGGAAACTACAGAAACAAAGCAGTAATAAATAAACAAGAAAAAATGAAATAAAACAACAAAAAGCAAACTTAATTAACTAGCAACAAACAAACAAGTGCACATACAGTTAAATAAAAAGTAATGTTTCAAAACAAGACAGATTAATTCATTACAAACAACAATTTCATGTTATTAATTAAATCGCTCTTTGACACCTTGGTAACATCTCATGCAACAGCTCTTCAGTTTTTTTCTTTTCCTCAATCAATTGATCTGTCCTTTCCTCCACCAATGCCTCCAGGTTATCGGCATATTTCTCCATCATCGCCAGCATATTGTCAAAAATATTTGATTTCCTGCAATATTTAGTTGAAAATTAGACCAAGGATTTCTGGCAGACATCAGATAATGGAATGGCATGCCCTGCCACTTTTGATAAGTGTGAAAAATTAAATTAAATTAAAAAAATCTTGATCAAAATCACGAGAAAATAAAATAAACAAACTAAAATATTTGTATGTTTCCATCAGAGCAGTGACACGACATAGAGGGAATGAAGCTAAAAGTATTCCCTCGTAATGAAATTCTAGTTTTGTTTTCATGACATGAAGGACGCAGTTTAACTTCATACGATCTTACGTCACAAGTATCATTGGAGGTCAAGGCCTCTACACTTGGGGATTGTTTTCACCACAGTGGACAAAGAATATTTCGAATATTGAAATTGTTACTCTTGAGACAAACGAAATATTTTTTTCTAATTGTTTTAATTATTTCTATTCGAATTTAATTGGTTTTTAAACTGGCATATTGGGAAGAGCGATGTTTTGCACTGTTAAGCTCATCTTAAGTAGTTCATTTTAGGAGTGTGTTGTACGTCTTTGAATTAATTTAAATTCAAAGAAGAAACACGTTCTTGGAAAAGAATATTTGGCCCTGCATGTTTCCTTCATGTGACCGCAATATGTTTATTTAAAAATAAAATAACTATGTCATAAACTTTCAATGATAATAAACACGCTGGACCTAAACTATCAGTCGAAATTGAATTTTTTTTTAAATGGAAATTGTATAGTGTGGTGGAATAAATTTGCCTGTCTCTATTTTTAAAATTAATCGTTATAATTTGTTAAATATCGACGTGATATCACCTTCTGGTACTGCACATGATGATATTTTTGTAATTATCAGAATTAAATAACGACTCATGTAACGAATATTATAGAACTTGCTGATGCAATTCAATCCACTTCCAAGCAGATGAGTAGATTTTCTGACTAAAAATTTAACTGATCATAAAATTTCATCCAATGGGGATAGATCAAAACATGCTTTAGTGACAGCAACCAACATTGAAAATGTTATGTACATTGACTATAATTTTCTGTCTAAAGCTCCGCTCATTTCTATGATGAAACTACAAGTGAGTGGGTGTCTAACGTTCAATCAAACATTGTTCAGAAATGATGTGAATGTCAACACTCTTGATTATATTCTTATGCTGTATAATTGATTGTTGATTGAATAAATTTATTGTAAAATGTATTAACCTTCTTGCACAGGTATTAAAACCTTATGTTGGAGTAATTGTGGATGGATGGGGGCTCATTAAATATTAAAAAAAGACGGATTTATAGTATTCATTTAGTAGGAAGTTTCCACCTACAGAAATATTGTGAGACAGTCAAACGTCTGTCTTATTCTTTTGTCGAAGAGAGAAGACTTACTATTCCTGTATAATCAGCCAAGTGGCAGACGTTTGGAGTCTTCTGGGAGAAATATTAATAAATATAAATTAAGATTTCTCCATTACTAGTAATTAGTTATGGATGATTAATAATAACAATAAACATTAATGAAGGGGTGCATGTCACATATTGCTGTGAGTGTCAAGTGATTGTAATCGAATTGATAAGACTGAATTAGAAAAAAAGTTTGATACATATAAGTGAACGTAAGCATGTAGAGTAAACACACACACACACACACACACACACACACACACACACACACACACACACACACACACACACATACATATACACACATTATCTAATTTGCAAACCTCCAGAATTCAGCTGCTAAGTAATACCCCAAAAGTGTTTGTGCTTCGACTTTTCACTCAAAGCGTGTCATTTCTGGTGTGGTCATCAAATGTCAATTTCAATTCACCTCAGACATTTTGTGTTCCTTTTTCAATTCGTCTCGGACAGTCTGTGTGCCTTTTTCAATTCGCCTCGGACATTTTCTGTTCCCCACACAATTGTGAATGTAATAAATTAATGTTCACATTCATTAGATATCAAACTGAACTCACTACATATTTCTCCATTCGATTGATAGATATTGATACTAACATACTGAACTCACGAAATATTTTTCCATTCGATTGATAGATATCGATCGAAAAGTATAATTTACAAGACAAAAAGAAAAGCGAATGGTTATGGCACCATTACAATGTCAGTTCCACTAGCCAAATTCTAAGAAAAATAACCGTAAAAAACTCATCATGTTCAGAAAGAAGCAATGTTCTGCTACCGTGAAGGCTCTTGACAGTAGAAAACGCCTTAAATAAACGCCTTAAAATCCGGAAACCTATTGAAAAAGAGAAAGGATATATTCAGAAGGGACGAATTTAATATTTCTAAAACCCCTAATGAATTTTCGCAGTGTTTAGCAAAGAGAAACTCGCCCAATTCATAACAAATAAAGGAAAAAAGAAATTAAATGGGGAAATGAAAATGAGAAAATAGTGTTTGGGATTGAGGCGCAGCTTGAATAAGCATATGAGTTTGTTTTCCATTTCATTTATTTGTCTCCCTTTGCGTGTAGCTTTTATACACTCTTGCTAGACACAAAAGTTAGAGCTGTCGTTTAATTCTCCTCTAGTCTGTCCATTTGTCACACAGCACTGGGCTGGTTTCCTATTTTTTATTATTTATTTTTGTGGTTTTTATCATTATTCTCAGCCGCAAATCAATGTCAAAGACAAATAACCCTTTTGAAAAGCTGATAAGCCCATCAGTAGCCATATAGAAAAGATGGTAAGCCCATCAGTAGCCCTATAGAAAAGATGGTAAGCCCACCAGCAGCCCTATTGAAAAGATGGTAAGCCCATCAGTAGCCCTATAGAAAAGCCTACATACGACCATAAATAGCCATCATGTAAACCCCTCGTAAGATTACTAACAACCATCTTGATAATCATGTTAAGACCACCGTAGCCCTCTTGATTAACTGTCAGAATCACTAGTCGTTCTCTTCAAAATTCCTGGTAAAGCCACTAATAGCCAGCCGTCTGGAAAAGCACTGGCTACGTCGCTAATAGCCTTTATGAAAAGTCTTGGATCTGTCACCAATAGTTCTGAATAGCCCTGGTTAAGCCACTGATAGCTCTTATGAAAGTTCCTGGGAAGGTCCTCAGGATAAGCGCAGGTATAATAACCAATATTCCTCATGGAAAGCCATGGTAAGGCCACTAATAACCCTCTTGAAAGGCCCTTGTAAAGCCATTAATACTCTTTCTGAAAAGCCCTGGTAAAGCCATTAATACTCTTTCTGAAAAGCCCTGGTAAAGCCATTAATAGTCTTTCTGAAAAGCCATGGTAAAGCCACTAATAGTCTTTCTGAAAGGCCATAATAAGACTACCCATGAGCTAAGAAGATGCTACGCCTGTTTCACAATCGACATAATTTGTCAGGTTTAGTTCTGACGCAAGAGTTGAATGTTTTATTGTTGGATTACCTTAATAGCTTATTTACCCTTTGTGTCTGCTACGTGTGCGTTTTCATTTAAAGCTGTTTGCTTCGTCTTTCTTTATATATAAAGTACGTGGACCAATGTAACCTACTGCAAACCTCAGCACCAACGGTGTTTGTATTTTTAAAATTTATTACTGAGTCTATTGTCACTCGGCCGTTCATCATTACGTGTTTCCCACACTCTAGGTTATAATTATATTTAGGAGTGGCGACTGTCAGTCGGAAGACTTGAGAACTCTATTCAAGAATCCCAGGAAAAAATAATATCTTGCTAATATCATTTTCAATATTTTCTTTCAAGTGTCAAAATCGCAAAACGTGGAAGGATCTTGTTTCGATTTCCTCTTTTGACCTTTGACACGTGACAGGCAAACGTAGAATACAAGTTAAGGAAAAAGAAAATTCTAATAAAAATATTCGGAAGTTAAATCCCCAAAATAACAATACCCGATCGATACCAACATATCTACAGGATACATTTGTCGATAGGTCATAAAGCCAAGTATAAAATGTACACACACACACACACACACACACACACACACACACATACACGCTCTCACACACACGCATGAAGCGCGCACATATCCACTCTACATAATGGAGGCACATTTTCCACTTAAAAATAGAATTGCCCAGACGTCTATCAATTTAACAGTCATTACGAAGTCTATCTCAACACATAGATGGGACTTGGCAAAGTGTTACCATCGTTACTTGAATCGTTCATTTGGGTCAGGTTTTCTCAAATCTGTTTAAATCGCTAAACCTATTTCAAGACTTCAATGATGATTTATTTATTATAGCTTATTTATTACTAATAAATTTACTTTCTCTAATTTATTTAAAAACTTGAAGTTTGCTTTTGTTCATTGCATAAGATACAAGTACGAGCAGAAGTGTTTCACTTGGGATAAGATAAGGGTGATAAAGATGTGATAACTTAAAGTGCGAGAACGATGTGATAGCTAAAAGGGTGAGAAAGACAACTAAAATGGTGAGAAAGACATGATAACTAAGACGTAACATAGAAAATGGTTGTTGGAATACAGTAGGTGAAGTAAAAAAATATTGTGCACCTTTAATCTTCTGTCAGTGCGAGATCGATTCAAAATGTCGGGTCTTAAAGTACCTCTCTCTTTCAAAATATTGAGCTACATATGACAATGTATCACAACAAGTCATGTCTAAATTTGCTTATATGTTTTTAAAAGTCGAGCCTAACAGTGCCTGTTTCAACGAGTGGAGCCTAATAGTGCCTGTTTCAACGAGTGGAGCCTAATAGTGCTTAGTGTACAAAATGTCTGACCTAAAAACTGCTTAAATGTTTTGGGCCTAAGCATTTGGACATCATTATTATTTCTGTAATTGTTTTCTATTTCTCGGACTCTTTATTAAATTCAAACTATACCCTTCCATTGGCAAATGCCGTTCATACCATCAACCAGTCACACAAACCAACAGTTCTTTTTAAGGATCTTTGGGCGATAACGATTGAAAGGAAAGGAAGCTTAGTAAAGGTTCCGGAATCCATCCACAATCCAGCTCAAAACCCGCCTTTTGCTCACTCATGAGCTTCATGTCATAATAGTTCCATGTACTACTTTATCATCCATATCACACACACACACACACACACACACACACACACACACACACACACACACACACACACACACACGCACACACACACACACGCACACACACACACACACACACACACACACACACACACACACACACACACACCATACTCACACACACAACACATATACAGCAAACACGCACACAACACATATTCAATGTACACACGACATACACAAAAGCAAAACACCCAGAACAGTACGTTTCACACTTATAGATACGTCCGACACGCGTTTGTCACACCATTGCAAAAGTACAAAGATGGTTAAATACTGCTATCAGTATCCACATTTAAATGGGTATATACATAACGGTATTCAAACACTGCTATCAGTATCCACATTTAAATTGTTATATACTAAAGGGCGTTAAAACACTGCTATCAATATCTACTCTTAAATATAAAGACACTGAAACACTGTTATCAGTATCCACACTTAAATGGATATAAATATATACATATATGGTCATTCAGACACTGCTATCGGTATCCACACTTAAATGGGTATATACATAACGGTATTCAAACACTGCTATCAGTATCCACACTTAAATGGGTATATACATAACGGTATTCAAAAACTGCTATCAGTATCCACACTTAAATGGTTATATACTAAAGGGCGTTAAAACACTGCTATCAGTATCCACACTTAAATGGGTATATACATAACGGTATTCAAACACTGCTATCAATATCCACACTTAAATGGGTATATACATAACGGTATTCAAACACTGCTATCAGTATCCACACTTAAATGGGTATATACATAACGGTATTCAAACACTGCTATCAGTATCCACACTTAAATGGGTATATACATAACGGTATTCAAACACTGCTATCAGTATCCACACTTAAATGGGTATATACATAACGGTATTCAAACACTGCTATCAGTATCCACACTTAAATGGTTATATACTAAAGGGCGTTAAAACACTGCTATCAGTATCCACATTTAAATGGGTATATACATAACGGTATTCAAACACTGCTATCAGTATCCACACTTAAATGGGAATATGTTCTCTGGCGGGCGTCAACTCACATTCCTGTCCTGATAGGTTTCAATTTGGATCTAATGGTCTTGAAATCGGGTCTCTTGTGGGGATCCTCGTCCCAGCTCTCCTTGATGACGTCAGTGACAATTTTGGGAGACGTGCCGAGCTCCGACAGGCGAGGCCTAAACGGGGCATCTTCGTCTACGGTTTTCACTCTCTCTATTATCTCTGTGGAACAAACAGAATGAATCGCATTTCTGAGCTCGCCAAGCCTCGGCATCAATAATTCACGTCCGGCTGAAAGGAGGATCTGGATGATAAATGAGAGCGAGCAATGTTGATGAATTGTTGGGTTTTGTTTTTGCGTCGCTGTCTGAATGAACTTCCACGTGTGTGTGTGTGTGTGTGTGTGTGTGTGTGTGTGTGTGTGTGTGTGTGTGTGTGTGCATTTTAAATGTTTTATATAAAGACAGAATGCTCAAACCATTGTTTATCACTGACTCGCATTTTCTCTGGGGACTTCTGTAATATATATTCTCAAAGAATTATAAGTGTCTTTATAGGGCTGTGAAATAAGTTAAATAGTTAATTTTTTCACACAACCCTTAGAGTCGAAAGAAAACATGCACACTCGCTAACACGCACGCACACACACACACACACACACACACACACACACACACACACACACACACACACACACATAGTCATACACAAACAAATTAAGTATCGTCAGGGGGGTGAGATTTTGACGAGATTTCCTCAATAAATCACACTTTTTACCTGTGGAGTTGTAATATTGCATCGATTGTAACACACCTATACTGTGACGTCATCACATTGCTATCGTTAAATTTTCGATAAAAATATTTAAGTACAAATAAGCTGCATTTGGGTTTGGGTATTTTTTTTTTTACTGCTGTACGCCATTATTCCACTTTAGAGACGGTGCTATAAGAAACATGCACACACGCACGCACGCACACACACACAAGCACGTACACACACACACACACACATACACAAATCAACATTTTAAAAAAATCATCCCTCGTTAGCAACGTAAGTCAGATGTGTTCGTTTATAAAACAAACAAAGCACTTCGATTTTATTCTTGCTAGGTCATTAGGAATGTAAGACATACCTCTGGGTGAAAGTGTAATGTCCCCATAAGGCCCCTTTCTGCCGTAAATTTCAAACATTATTATTGCGAACGAGTAGACGTCGCCCTCTTGTGTTCCGCGCGCTGGGCCAGTCTTTCGCAGCAGCTCTGGGGCTCTCCATAGCAAATCTGTAAGAAGAGATCACACTAGAATGGGATGCTGAAACAAGTCACTACTTATGTCGTAATCATCGTTACGAATTATTAGTGGCGCGTGTTCCGCCTTCTTGACTGCGTGTGCCTTTGTCAGCGTGTTGTTTTAACTTAAAATCGTCTATAACGTGGATGTATTTATTTGTTTGGTTTTTTTGTTTGTGTGAATGTATTTTTCTTTCCTTGTTTGTGTGAATGTATTTTTCTTTCCTTGTTTGTGTGAATGTTTCTCTTTTGCCTGCGTGGGTGTTAAGTTCGTTTATTGGCTGGTTTGTTTACTTGCTTTCTTGTGTCTTGTTTGTTTACTTTTTTTTCGCTTCCTTGTGTATGATTCTTTTTTTTTTTTTTTTTATTCTTGCCGATTTCTGTGTACATTTTTACGTTTGCATGTTAGATTTTGCTTACTTTGCTTTTGTGTACGTTGCAGTGTTTGTCGGTTAGATTTTGCTTGTCTGTGTATACTTTTCGTTGTTCGTTTGTTTGCTTTATCTGAGTGCTTATGTCTGTTTCTTTTCTAGCTTATTGCATTTCCTTCATTTGTGCATGGGTTTGAATTTGCTTGTTTTGTGTATTTTGGGGGCTTCCGTGTATATTTCGTCGCCTGTTTACTTGCTTTTATTCTTGATTTTGTGTGTTTGTTTCAATATGGTGTTTTGTTTCAAGTGTGTTTTATTTAATATGGTGTTTTATTTCCAAGTGTGTATATTTGCATTATATGGTGTTTTGTTTCTAAGTGTGTGTTTGTTTTAATATGGTGCTTTGTTTCCAAGTATGTGTGTGTTTGTTTTAATGTGGTGTTTTGTTTCCAAGTGTATTTGTTTTAATATGGTGTTTTGTTTCCAAGTGTATTTGTTTTAATATGGTGTTTTGTTTCCAAGTGTGTATGTTTCTTAGTTGGTCTGTGTTTTTGCGTACTTAAAGTCAAGTGTTCTTTTTTGGTATGTGTATTTGTATGTCTTTCTGTTTATGTAATTTATTGCTTTCTTGTCTGCATGCACGTTTGTTAGTTTAATTTTGTATGTATTTGTTTGTGTGTGCGTTTCCAGGTGTGATTGATTAATTGTTTTGTGAGTTTGAGAGAAAACTAACTGGCATAATATTCTTAAAAAAACACACTGGTATGAATCATCTAAGCTGGACAGTCAAATGGGTGGGTAAATGCAACCTATAAGCTGCCTCTCAAATCATCTCTTCCCCACTCTGCAGCTAAGCAATATCTTTGTAGTAAGAAACAGATTTGCTACAAGAACAGAATCTTTAAATTGGAAATTGGAGATAGCAGAAAGTGCATCTTCCAATATTTTTTTCTTAAAGTGCACACTAATTGAGTAATGGACTGTAATGGAATATTTCGGTGCACAGACACATGCATGTATTTGTCCCTGGACACAATGCACCGCCAGACTATGAAAGAAAATGTTCGTATAAAGTAGTGGAATATGTTTGTAATGTAGTCAAGTAATAACCAGTACAATAACTGTCACCTAGCACAGTGTCACAGTCTGATAAAAATGTCCGACTTGGTGACCTACTTGCCTGTTTACTTCAAATATTGAGATTTGAAACCCTTGGCTCCTTTGTTCAAAGCTCTCCTCTTTCGAGATGCTTCTAGAACAGGTCAAGATGTTATGTAACTTTAGGTCCATTGTCCAGGTTCTCGAACCAACTACATACTTCGCGATCAGTCACGTGATATGCTTTATGCTTTTCTATAAATATGGGTGCGCGCTTCCGTTCCTTTACTGCGAGAACACATTAGCTACATCCACTGGCTAACTCGGGTCATGCGGCAGCCGACGAGCAGATGAGAACCATACCTTCGACTTCTCATAAAGGTACCATTTTATCTGATAGTATTTTGTATATCTTGATTAAGTATGTATTTGTGCTATGTATTATATTATTTCCATATATGCTTGAGCATGGTCCAGAGAAATGGCTGAAAAACCTATAAGTTATGGAATATAAATTTATTGTAACTCTTTTTCCATTTGTAACTTTAATTTATATTGTTTTAATTCACTAAGAGCCAGATGCCTGTGCTCAATATGAATTTCTCATGTAATTCAATTATTGCGTGTAATTTTAATTGTAAATTGTGAAGCGCTTTGCTGGTTTGAATTACCCCTTTTGTATGAACATTAATTTAACGTTGTAACTATTTTTATGATTCATACGTCATGCTGTTAAATGAAAACATGCGTGAGACGATTACATTTTTTCTAAATCTAATTGTAAAACGACGCGAGGTCGAATCTCTAATTCAGCGCATTTTAACTGGGACATGCTTGAGTAGGAACGTGTTAACTGAAATTACATTAGAACACGTTACTTCTTCAGGTCGGCTTTGGCTTTGCTTTGGGCTGCTTTGCCTTTGCCTTTGTTCCGTCTGGTATGAACTGGTTGAGCTCTAAGTGTGAGTTCTACATCGAGAGTCCACGCCACTGAAAATTCAAGTTCACTAGCTACGTAAAAGGGACACCTTTTTCCTGTGCGCCACGTGCGTCGTCGCTATAGTGAGACTGTGAAATAGACTGGCTGACTGAGTAAAGAGACCAGGCAGATACAGACAATTGAAGCTGAGTATTCCTCAGTGTACATTCAAATATCATAAGACAATCAATTGGCTATTCGTTGGTCATACGATAAGGCATGTACGCGCAAAGAATCGAGAAATAGACTATTCGCGCTCGTATTTGATTATTGTTAACTTGTTAAAACTTTATTAAATCTTATTTTCTTTGTTAAAACCTCTTAGTAGTTAATTTTTATGCATAATAGACCTATAGATTTATTCTTAGATTGAATGGGGGCGGATGAGCAGAATGAAGATAACGAATGCATATTAATTTAGAGGAATTTAACGGTTTTCAATCTAGCTAAAGTTCGCAGTTTATCAGTTTGCAAATTTGTCGTCTGTACTACAAGACACACTTTTAACTAGTCAAATGGTAAATTGAGCAACCAGTCTGCATAGGATATGAGAGAAGGAATTAATAATAATTAAAGTCCTTAATTATTCTAGGGCAGGGTCTATAAACAAATACTGGAAACGTAACACACAGTAATAAACTTATTTTTAATTGATACTTTTATAACAAGAAATAGTATTCAATACATTTGTAAAAATCTTAGTGACAAATATGCGGGAGCTGGAAAGTCATAACGTGGGGCAGCACTTCTCCTTAGAACGCAAAGGCACTCAGAATTCTATGCCTCTGAGAATTTCCTGGTTCTAGAAATTCACACAGGAAACACTGAAGTAGTTCATTAGTCGGTACGTGACTAGCCTCATTAGAATATATGCACTTACTAAATAAAGTATAGATGACTGGAATATAAATGTGTAGACGCCTGCGTTAAAGTGGTGCTGACTGGAATATAAATGTGTAGACGCCTGCGTTAAAGTGGTGCTGAATGTAATATAAATATGTAGACGTCTGCATTAAAGTGGTGCTGACTGGAATATAAATGTGTAGACGCCTGCGTTAAAGTGGTGCTGAATGTAATATAAATATGTAGACGTCTGCATTAAAGTGGTGCTGACTGGAATATAAATGTGTAGACGCCTGCGTTAAAGTGGTGCTGACTGGAATATAAATGTGTAGACGCCAGCATTAAAGTGGTGCTGACTGGAATATAAATGTGTAGATGCCTGCATTAAAGTGGTGCTGACTGGAATATAAATACGTAGACGCCTGCATTAAAGTGGTGCTGACTGGAATATAAATATGTAGACGTCTGCATTAAAGTGGTGCTGACTGGAATATAAATATGTAGACGCCTGCATTAAAGTGGTGCTGACTGGAATATAAATGTATACGTGCTCCGGTTGTCTGGAATTTTACAAAAGATTTCCGAGTATTAAGTGGTATAATTCTGGCATTTTTTTCAGATTTTGAGATGCTAGTATTTCTTCATACTTCTATCTAGGAGACAAACAGACAAACGTAGTCTAGATAAACAGGCAGCCAGACAGATAGATGGATAGATAGAATGACAGACAGACAGACAGACAGACAGACAGGCAGGCAGGCCGGCAGGCAAACAGGCAAGCAGGTAGGTAGGTAAGTAGATAGATAGATAGATAGATAGATAGATAGATAGATAGATAGATAGATAGATAGATAGATAGATAGATAGATAGATAGATAGACAGATAGATAAACACATCGTTTACAAACTAAGACAAGGCTTTGTAAAGCATTCTGTACGCAGCACTGGAAAATGTAGTTTGAGCCAGCAGAAAACCCGGCGTTTCTATAGAAAGAAACTTATATAAATACCAATATTTTTTTTTCAGATTGCCTTGGTGCTCGGAGGCGAACATTGACCTCCCACGTCCGTCACGCGGATAAATCTTGCCTCCATGTAAAATGTCAGCTTCCTATCTCTCTCCCAGGTCGTGAATAGTTTTAGAAGTCCATTTCTTAAAAGTAGACGGATATATATCCGTGTGTGTGTGTGTGTGTGTGTGTGTGTGTGTGTGTGTGTGTGTGTGTGTGTGTGTGTGTGTACCCTAACAATAATATATCCGTCCAGGGGATAATTCACCCATCCAATCAAAATTTCAACTCCCTAAACCAGGATGTGAATCGAAAATACTGGGACATCTTCCCAGCTTTATTTATAAGTTGCCAACAAATACTAACGAAACATTTCACACAGTAAAATGTAGTCCATGATACATTATCGAGCATAATTCTATATAAAATACGTATAGAATATAAAACTTTCCTGATATTTTACGAAAGTGAATTCAATTAATTATCCATCACCAAAGCGTAATTCTACACGAATTGCTTCCAGATAAGACGATTTTAAAACACTTCTTTCGACCAAAGGGGAACGCGTAATTCTACACCATATGTTTCCAAATAAGACTATTTTAAAACTCTTGTTCGATCAAATGGGACGCGTAAGTTATTATATAATAGATACCCCTATCTGGAAAACATGAGCACACTCCGCTACATCGTAAATACTTATGTTTACTACAGAAAATATGAATTTTACTGCTTTGTTTCTAAACACACAGAATTATTAATGATGTGATCATACTTATTTGAAAAGACTGAAAAATCAATACGTTCAATTTTAGACACAACACAACTTTAGACAAACACTTACTTTTAACAAAACATAGCTTTAGACAAAACACGTACTGAAATATCAACACTGAACAACTTTAGACAAAGCTTTAAAATATCAATACTTAGCCAACTTGCGGACAGACTGTTAAAGAGTGATACAGTCAAAACACAAATGCAACCTTGATCAATACTTCTACAGATAAAAATCACAAATGCGACGTTGATCAGTAATTCAATGACAGAACACACATTTGCTGTTGTTTTCAGAAAGCAGACTTCTGCTTAATTAACAGAATACGCGTATTGCTATCTTTGCCACTACGTACTTGTATAGAATGCGTACTGTTATCTTTACCACTACGTACTTGTATGGAATGCGACTGTTATCTTTACCACTACGTACTTGTATAGAATGCGTACTGTTATCTTTACCACTACGTACTTGTATAGAATGCGTACTGTTATCTTTACCACTACGTACTTGTATAGAATGTGTACTGTTATCTTTACCACTACGTACTTGTATAGAATGCGTACTGTTATCTTTACCACTACGTACTTGTATAGAATGCGTACTATCTTTACCACTACGTACTTGAATAGAATGCGTACTATCTTTACCACTATGTACTTGTATAGAATGCGTACTGTTATCTTTACCAGTACGTACTTGTATAGAATGCGTACTGTTATCTTTACCACTACCTACTTCTATAGAATGCGTACTGTTATCTTTGCCACTACGTACTTGTATAGAATGCGTACTGTTATCTTTGCCACTACGTACTTCTATAGAATGCGTACTCTCCTATGTCTTCATGGGCGCCCTGCAAAAACTCGTGAAGCCCGAAGTCGGTTATCTTCAGAACCCACCGACTGTCCACGACACAGTTGGAAGACTTTAGTTTCCCGTGAGACTTGATCTCGCTGTCGTGAATGTAAATCATCCCCTGAAACACGAAGTCGGTTAAATAATAATTCGTAAACTTTCTTTCTTTCTTTCTTTCTTTCTTTCTTTCTTTCTTTCTTTCTTTCTTTCGTTCTTTCTTTCTTTCTTTCTTTCTTTCTTCTTTCTTTCTTTCTTTCTTTCTTTCTTTCTTCTTTCTTTCTTTCTTTCTTTCTTTTCCTTTCTTTCTTTTTCTTTCTTTCTTTCTTTCTTTCTTTCTTTCGTTTTTTCCTTCTTTTTTCTTTCTTTCTTTTTTTTCTTTCTTTCTTTCGTTCTTTCGTTCGTTCGTATTTTGTCCTTCTTTCCTCTTATCTTCTTTTCTGCTTTCTTGAGTACTATTTAATTCAGTTTATTTTAATCTCTCCTTTATTATCCCACTTTATCTGCGGTATCTAATTTTTAATTGATTTAGCTAGCTTTTTAATTAGGTTATTGCTTTTCACTTCATTAGATAATTAATTATTGCTCGCTTACGTGACTACAGTTACTCTCGCAAACTTACGGATATAGTTACAGTCACATTCTCAAGACGCAGTTACACATAGAATGTCATGAAAACAATCACATATACAGTGCCAGGTCACAATCACACTCAAGCATCATGAAAACATTAACACACACACTGCCATGAATGTACTTACACTCAAGTGTCTCGAAACCAATTACACTCAAGTCTCGCGAAACCAATTACATTCACGTGTCACGAAACCAATTACACTCAAGTATCACGAATAATATTCCCAAGTTTCCCGAACACAATTACATTTATAACGTCCAAAGTGCAAAATCTCACCCTCACAATGTCATGAACCAAAGAAGCAATGAACATGGAATCCAGTTGTAAATCGTCATTCTCCAAAATGTCCTGTAGAGAGAAATACAGAATAAGTACGATAACCCAAACAAATAAATGGTTTGCATTTTTATCTGTTTTATTCCATGAAATTTTTGTTTGGAGTTTTTGTTTGGAAGTTTTTGTTAACATTTTACATCACAGTTTAACATTTCTTATTTACAGTGTCACCATAGATTTTTAACTTTTATATTTTTGTTTGAATGTTGTGATATTTAATCTACAAAATTTGGTTTTGAATATTACTTTCTCGGAACGTATCTAGAATTGTTAATACCAGTTAGATACAATGACTCATACACGCATACACCACCTATGCAAACTCCACTGTATTTGTATACACCACCTATGCAAACTCCACTGTATTCGTATACAGACTATACACCATCTATGCAAACTCCACTGTATTTGTATACACCATCTATGCAAACTCCACTGTATTCGAATACACCATCTATGCAAACTCCACTGTATTTGTATACACCATCTATGCAAACCCCACTGTATTCGTATACCATTGGTGCAGAAGATAGGATAAATAAGAATGAATATATCCTCTGGCTTTTTTCTGTAAGCTCTAAGGTAAAATGTTTAAGAAACTACCGTAACTATTCACTCTAAAGTTGGTAGGAATTCGGATCGTGTATAATTGTGTAAGCCAACATACAAGAAAGATTTTGTATAAAGTTTATTTCGTATCGATGCCAAAAAGCATAGCTATCTCCTATTCCTCACGTATTTTGTGTAGGTAAGAAACAGTCATTGTAAAGGGTAAACATTATTATTTACTCATACCTGTCAGCCTTTTCCAAGAATGGAAATCAAGTAGAACTTGTCAACCCTCTTCAACCAGTACCTGTCAGCCCTTTTCAGCCCGAATCTACCAGCCTTCTTGTAGGCCTACATTTACCTGCCAGCCTTTCAAACCTATGGTTGCCAGCCTTCTTGTAGGCCTATATTTACCTGCCAGCCTTTCAAACATATGGTTGCCAGCCTTCTTGTAGACCTACATTTACCTGTCAGACTTTCAAACCTATGGCTGCCAGCCCTGTTAAACCTCTACCTGTAAGCTTCCCTTGGAACAATATGACGTCAGAATGAGGATGCCGGGAGAGTCAATACAGGCTCCAATAAATGGATTTATGTTGTCGTGACGCAGTTCCCGCATCTGTAAAATATATATAAACAAATACATAAAGGCTTCCGATAGTGAGTTTGATATACAGAAACTCTCTAAAGATTTTGCTTTTAACTCGGTTCGAATTTCATAATTAATCGAGGGATTTTCCTTTAATAATAATGTAGCAAAACTATTTTAATATATTTCTTTTAAAAAGTAAAATAAGGAAAAAACTAAAATCGCAGCTATGATAAAATATTTACTAATGAGTGTTGAATTCATTCATCTTTCTACAGAAATATACAACTACAACCGGTTGTCACATTCAAAATTTAAACAACTCAACATTGCTCCTCTTGTCACGCTGATGCGATTAGCAGAGTGTCAGTTAAATGAATGTTGAGGCCATGCTCAAAAACGAATACTCACTCTGATAGAGAAAACTGTTTGTTCACATTAGAGAGAATTAAATATTTTACAAATGACTACTGTTCAATAAATGACGACTGTTCAATGAATGACTACTGTTCAATAAATGACGACTTTCCAATAAATGACTGTTCAGTGAATGACTACTTTTCAATAAATGACGACTGTTCAATAAATGACTACTGTTCAATATGTTAAAAATGACAGGAGTTAAATATATTGTAAATAACGAAAGTTAAATATAATATGTATAATGAAGGTTAAACGTAGTATAAATACCGAACTTTAAAAATATTGCAAATAACAATGGTTAAGCATATTTTAAATAACAATTAAACATAGTATAAATAACGAGAGTTAAACATAATGTCAATTACTACAGTTAAAGTATTGTGTGTAATTAAATTAAATATATAGCAAGTAGCGAAAGTGAAATCTAGTGTAACAAACATCAGTTAAACATAGTGTTAAAATATTGAGTGTTTAGCTTAATGAAAATGACGAGAACAAAAAAAAAAAACATCAGTTAAACATAGTGTAGAAATATCGAGAGTTTAGCTTAATGAAAATGACGAGAACACACGAGCGCTTACACAGTCTACCAAAAATGAAGTTCCAATCCAATGCCAAACAAAAACCGTGCGCACCTCACGACCACTCGGACACATATATATGTACTGTTCACATCAATTCCATGCGCACGTCACGACCACTCGGACACATATATATGTATGTACTGTTCACATCAATTCCATGCGCACGTCACAACCACTCGGACACATATATATGTACTGTTCACATCAATTCCATGCGCACGTCACGACCACTCGGACACATATATATGTATGTACTGTTCACATCAATTCCATGCGCACGTCACAACCACTCGGACACATATATATGTACTGTTCACATCAATTCCATGCGCACGTCACAACCACTCGGACACATTTGTATGTACTGTTCACATCAATTCCAATATCACTTCTACAATCTAAAAATAACTGTCGACTAATTTTGCTCAGAATTTTCCGATTTGTACTGTTAGATTGTAATTTGAAATAGCCTCATCTTGTATTTATTAAAATATACATTACGTCATACAACCCTAAAAGAAGAGAACTTCAAGGAAAGATTTAATCCTTGTCTGATGACGAGAAAGGAAAAATATAGCCTGATTTGAGGCCACATTTTGAAATCGATGCTGATCCAGTTAGAAGAGAATAAAAGTGTGGAAAATAATAGATGCCTTGTACGTTTCAGGACCTACACACATCAACCCACTGGAAAGGGAAATAATCTCTAAAAATAGATGCCTTGTACTTTTCAAGGACATACACACACAACCCACTGGAAAGGGAAATAATCTCTAAAAATAGATGCATATTCTGCACTTTATAGGAGAGCTGTAATGTACGATTGAAAGTGAAGAGAAAACAATACTATAAACAATTGTTAGAGTTTGAAAGAAAAATATATCATTTATTGAGAAGATAGACAATCGGTAGAGTTTGACTGACTTAAATATTTTCAATGATCACACAGTTATCACGAAGAATACAGATAACCATGGCGTGTGATTTTTATTTAACTTGCTTTGAAGACGAAGATGTCGGGAAATTGCAATGTAAAAAAGGGGGTAGCTTAAAGTTAAGGGGTGATCAGGTGTTGAGTAAGAAGTATTCGAGGAGGATTCAATCCCAAGGTTAACGGATACTCAAAGTCTCCAAGCAGACTGTATCGAATTTTTTCCTTCGACCTCGAGATACACGCGCAATTTGCAGTATTCTTAAGAGAAGATTGCAACTCATTGAAAGAAAATAAATTGTTCACACATAAGACAAGATGCCTAATTACTATTTGAAAGAGACATAATATTGCATTATGTATACAGTAATGACAGTATGAAGAGAGTTTTCTCTTCATGAACAGAAAGCAGTCAAAATCTGTGGATTCCACCAATTGCATAGTATGGGCGAGGCGCAGATACACTTTGCAGAAGAAAAGGTTCATTCGAGGGGGAAGAAAAGATAACTTGTATAGAGTGTTCACATTATAAATTGGAGAGTAAAACGAGAGAAAGGAATATATTCAAAGTATGAAAATAATAATCATCACATAGTGATGTGGAAAGTCTTTGCAGTTTGAAGACGAGATTAATTACACTTTTAACGATATTAGTTACAGTTTGAAGACTAGATATTTTACACTTTGAAGGAGAAATTAATTATTTCGATGAGGAAATTAATGAAGGTTTGAAGAAGAAATAATTAAATACAGTCTAAAGACGAGATTAATTAAAGTCTGAAGATGATTGAGTTAGGAAGAAATTAAGTAATTTGAAAAAATAAAAATGGCATTATGTTCAGAGTAATTACCATGTGGGGAGATCAATGACATATCGATGAAGATTGTAGCCATGATGTAAGATAAACAGTAACTACTTTGCAAAGGAGACGGCAGTTACAATTAGAAGGAAGGGTGATCACAGTTAGACATAATTCACAACCACAGCTTGAAGAAGACAGCGAATTGAACTGCAGTTGGACAAGGACATAACATTACAATTGATTGAGGAGTCGTGCATTTAATAATAGACGTGTCAAATTCCCACGACACTGAAAAGAAACATTTACTTAAGACAAGGTTAATTATTTAGTACAAAATGTTCCCACGACACTTTCACAAAATTGTTATCAAATGTAACAAAATAGCGCTAACACTTTCACAAGATTGTTATCAAATGTAAGAAAAAAACATCGCCGCTTGAGCAAGAAGTGTTTCTAAGTCTAAAAGTTTAAAGGTTACAACTTACGTTAGAATAGCTACCAGTTACAGGGGAGTAAAGATAACATTAAAGTAGATGGTAGTGTGTGTGTGTGTGTGTGTGTGTGTGTGTGCAGGAACGAGATGATGGCGACATTTATAAGAAAGACGTACTCCAACTTCAAAGAACGAAGGACAAATAAAGAAATGGCAGTTTGGGAAAACAATGACAACAACGAGCAACTGTCTTATAGACCAATTTACCATCTTGAGTTCTTTGCGTACATTCCTCGTCAGCTCCACGTGTTTCTTGTTCACGCGCCTTATGGCCACGAGAGTGCCTCTGAACGAACCCACGTGGGTGAACAGCTGGTGGAAGTCAAACTCAGTTTGAGACGACAATGACAGTTGGCTGGGAGAGCGGCAGACTGTTGTTGGCTGGAAAAAAATAGGTTAATGCTTTGTTTCTGAAATAGTTCGTTTTTAAATATCTAGTTAAACAGTTAGCGAGTCTATTGAATCAAATGTTGCTTCTTTTCTTTCTTCTATTGTGCGTTTACTAGTTTAGTAGTATTAATAAGAAATAAGAAAACGTTAAGCAAAATAGTCATCTTTTCAAACATAATTCTACCCCCTTCCCCCACGCACGCTTTATTTAAGAGTATCACTTCCACCCCACCCACCCCGAACAACAATGCAGTCACTCAATTCTGAACAATCTATCTTGCCTTCGCAACTGCAATCATTGCAACATCATGACAGAATCAATACAACATGGTGACAGAACCAATACAACAACGGGACGGAATCAATGCAACATCGTGACAGAACCAATACAACAACGGGACGGAATCAATGCAACATCGTGACAGAACCAATACAACAACGGGACGGAATCAATGCAACATCGTGACAGAACCAATACAACAACGGGACGGAATCAATGCAACATCGTGACAGAACCAATACAACAACGGGACGGAATCAATGCAACAACATGAATGAATAAATGTAGAAACCTGACAGAATCAATGCAACATCGTGAAGGAATCAATGCAACATCGTGACAGAATCAATGCAACATCGTGAAGGAATCAATGCAACATCGCGACAAAATCAAGGACACGTGTTACAGTTTTCGTGTAGTTTTCATATTCTTTTTCTTATAAAGGTTTCTACTCTAGATGTAGTTCCTTGTAATCACTGATTTATTTTGTTTCAACGATGAAACAGTATCTCTAGTGATTTATGAAGTTGTCGTTAGTTTTACATGAGTTGTTTAATTTCATTGAAACGCTGGACTTTGACTGCACTAGTTAATTATTATGTTCTGTTTTTATTGAGACGCTACTTTCTTAAACGCATAGTACCCTCTATTGTTGTACTTTTAAAAATTAAATCTTAACTTCAGAACTGTAGAATATTTTTAAATGTTATTAAAACATTAGCTTTGCAAATGCATAATATTATCTGCCTTATTTTTTTACAGTTTAAACGTATGAGCTATATATACGTTTCATCTTTATTTATTGAGGCCTTAAGTTCAAAACTGATTATTGTTGTTGTTTATTTATTATTAAGGAGCCAGTTGTTGTTTTATATGATGCCAACGCCACTTAGTTAGTGGTTCTGATTATTATTACTTAATCGCCCTTAACTAATTACACGTGATGATAATCTTAATTTATTTTATTAACAATTCTCCCGCAGACTCTCACTTGGTGGATATACTGACGCTGACACGTTTTGTCTCTTCCACAACATTAAAGATAAACATTTACGGTCACATAATCTTTCCGTAGGTGGAAAACTTCTTCTTACTAAAGGAGAAGACAAATCCGTCATTAATCTGTATTTACCGAGTCCTCATCCACCCACTTTCTTCTCCAACATAAGAGTATCAATATGCATAAGAAGGTCAATAAATTTATTAAATCAACAATCAAATATACACATGAACAATACAATGAAATAGATTACCTGACATGGATATTTCCAAGAACCCACATTTGAATAATTTCTATGTTTTACACAGTCTATCTCCATATATAATTCAACAGTAGAGTCAACACAAATCACCGGATAATTCTTATCAGTGTGGAAATGGAGTTATTAGAGATAAATAATAATAGTTTTTTACATGATCTTGTTTAGGTGAGTCTCATCAGTCTTTCATGCCATTATTGTAACATTGACATGAATTATGGTTCTGTCCAATTTCCACTTGTTTCCTCTCTTCACATTGAAACAGATTTGTCATATGTTCTCTTGAAATCAAACTAGGCAATTGTTTATCCACCCTACCAGTTCGTTCAAGCAGAACAGCAATTGTAGTAATTTCTAGAACTTCCCTGCACTAGAAATTTTCTCACTAGGGTAAACACATGTTACTTAAACTGTTCCTGTAATTTGCGTGTAAATAGTATTGTTTCTAACTATTCCTGAAAAATATATGTAAATACTAGTGTTGTATTCCTGAAACATATCTCCTAAAAGAAAAGTTCTTCAAACTGCCATATTTTTTCATATAATCCTCTTATATGCAAAATAAACAGTAAAGAACTCCAGGTTATAACAGATTTTATCCCAAATGATTAATTTGTATTAGTAAATCTTATTTACACTATATGTCGTATTATCTCTTTATATATATCCTTGAAGTGGTTTAAATGCATTACACGTATATACATGTTTACGTGGAACTAAAGGTTATCAAACGTGGTTAAATGCTAGTGGAGACTTCCACACACATGGCTATGTCGTGTGTGTGTGTGTGTGTGTGTGTGTGTGTGTGTGTGTGTGTGTGTGTGTGTGTGTGGAGAGAGGGGGTTACACATGTACGCTTGGATGAGTGTAGGGTTGAGGTATAGATGGCTATAAGCGTTCCTGTAACTGTTTCGAGACATACGTGTGTTTTTGAGTGCACGTGACACACGAGGGTGGCTCACTCTGGTTTCTGTGCTTTCAATAATGTCTGTGTGCAAGTGAGTGACACTTTTTCATCCAGTGCTATTGCAACCTTGCTAAACAAACTCTCGCCTTTTCTACCCTTGCTAAACTCTCGCCTTTTCTACCCTTGCTAAACAACCTCTCGCCTTTTCTACCCTTGCTAAACAAACTCTCGCCTTTTCTACCCTTGCTAAACTCACGCCTTTTCTACCCTTGCTAAACAAACTCTCGCCTTTTCTACCCTTGGTAAACAAACTCCCGTCTTTTCTACCCTTGCTAAATAGGGCAAAATAACGTGAGTGCAATTAGTCCACAATTCGCAAACGTTGGGTGCAAAAAGGTTAACGAAAATGGTTATTGAAAACTGTTAATATTTATAGGACTATCTCACCGAGCTGAAATTAAACACAATGCAAAGAATCAATATTGAAACTGCACTAGAACTAAGCTAACGGAACATGGCAACATTTCAGTGGATCGCTTGTGAACATGCCCTGGCTTTAAGCCAACAATGTGCATGACTTAGTTACTTCCGTGGAGTTAAGCAGCCATGTAACAATTTTGTTGTCTTTCTTGTGCCCTACTCTCTTACTATATGCCACAGGGATGATAGATGATTGAATAATAATCCCTGTTAAATGACATTATAATTCTGTTATACTAGTACGTATTATGTGCGGTATTAATGTGTGTTTCTAAATATATAAATATATTCTGAAAAAGTAGATAATATATCGTATGTAAATGATAAACTGTAGATTCATGTGTTTGAAAATGTCAGTAATGTATGTATCTATTGGCTAGTTATTGGTTTAAACTGACGTAGTTGCGTTTTCAATGGGAAAACTGTTTATGTATTTGTTGAAATTGTAAATAATGTATTTAATACACGTTGTAACTAGTGCAAGTAAATTATTAGCAATAAATATTTAAATAATGAATGATTTTGTTAGCAAATTTAATTACCGTGCGTTTTGTTTTTATAAATATAAGGAAAGCATGTAGTTTTTTTATAATCAAAACCTCCTATATAAATATTTGTTAGAAAATGTATTAATGATAAATATAAGGAGTATATGTATTTTGTTCAATTATGCATTATTTTCTGGGAAACTGAAAACTGTAGATAGATAGATAGATAGATAGATGGATGGATGGATGGATGGATGGATGGATGGATGGTTGGATGGATGGGCGGACGGACAGATAGATAGATAGATAGATAGATAGACATATAGATAGATAGATAGATAGATAGATAGATAGATAGATAGGTAGATAGATAGATAGATAGATAGATAGATAGATAGATAGATAGATAGATAGATAGATAGATAGATAGATAGATAGATAGATAGATAGATAGATATTATTTGTTTATAAGTCGGATTGAAAGACAATGATATATTTGCTTGTTATTGTAGATAAATGTGAACAGTTCATTCATATGTTCCTAACATAATTAATGCAATAAATAGACCATTCAGATATTTACATATACTTTATATAATAATGTTCGTGCTTGATTAGTTTGAATTATAGATTATCTGAGAAATGACTCCTATTCAAAAGAGTTTGTGTTCGAATCGTTTGAATTGTATCCGTACCTGTATGAGATGAACCTGTGAAACTGTATTCGTGTCTGCTGAATGTCGTCTGTCTGGCAGGTGGATTATTAGTTTAGAGTGAATTATATATGTCTCTATGTCAGGTGAATATTAGTGTATATTGAATTATATATGTAAATGTGTCAGGTGAATATTAGTGTATATTGAATTATATATGTAAATGTGTCAGGTGAATATTAGTGTATATTGAATTATATATGTAAATGTGTCAGGTGATTATTAGTGTATATTGAATTATATATATATATATGTGTCAGATGATTATTAGTGTATATTGAATTATATATGTAAATGTGTCAGGTGATTATTAGTGTATATTGAATTATATATGTGTCAGGTGATTATTAGTGTATATTGAATTATATATGTATATGTGTCAGGTGATTCTTAAAAGATCAAGCCTGTCAGTGTCTAGCAGGACCGATACTAGATGCTCTGCTGGGGATCTTTTCATTTGCTCTCTTGTGTCTTCAAAGAAATCGAAAGAGAAAATTATTTTATTGATTAGAACAGCAACAACAACAGCAGCAATGTGCACCACCATTATTCTTTCTGAGACGTATAAGCCACACTCAGCTTACTTCCATAGTCTTTATATAAGTCCATGAAAGATTAAGCTTAATTGCCTATTAGCTTTCTCCCCTCCCTCCCCAAACTCCTGAACCCACCCAACCCTATCATTACCGATGTCCATCAACTTGCCTTAGTGCGGACAGTGTAGCATTGAATGAGCTGTTCGCCGAATGTGATGTCTTTGTAATCAATCTTCCACAGCAGGCTGGCCAGATCCTGTTCGTACTGCCAATTTCTGCAACAGATGGCAGTCACGTGATGAGGTATTCGTCCAGACCACGACCTAATCAAAGTTCAGTCTGGTTACAATGTTTCGCGCTTTCCTTATTTATTTTTTTTAAATGCGAAACCAATTGTATCTTATTAGAAACTGTATCAGGTTAGGTAACACTTTCAGTTCTTTAACTTGCTAATCTGACGTAATCTGATTACAGGATAGTGGGGTGTTAGTTTGCAAGGGTGGGGGGGGAGAAAAAAGAGAAAAGAGAGGTAGAAGGGATGGAGGGAATGGGGGATGAAATCTTTATTGTAGGGATGACAATCAACAGTGAGAAACGTTTGATGATGTTTACAATGTATTTATGTCAGTAATGAAATATATAGGATGCTCCAAACTCATCAACAGAAAGTTGAAATTTTATAACGGTTCTCTTTTTTTTTTCTAGCCTTACGTATAGTTTCCTAGAAAAGGTGAACTAAACTTCTAATCCAACTCACTGAGATTTAGCTGAACTAAAGTGTTTTAATAGTCCTTACACAAACTAAGCAATGTAGTTAAATGGACACAATATCTTTTCTCTTTAAAGTAGTGAAATTGTTCTAATGACGCCGTTCGAGTGATCCGGTGTGTCATTATAATACGTAAGACTTAATTTTAAAGAAAGGTATACCTACCATTCATTTAGGTAAAATGTTATGTTAAATGAACTACCAATCAAACTAGAGGTTAGATTTAAGACAGTCTCCACAATTGTAATAACAATGACACTATTTCAGACGGACTGTTTAAATACTAATTTTCAATTTTGCAAAAATGACGTTTTTGTGACTCAAGCTGTTGAAGTCCATGTAGGCTGTGGAACATCTGAACACTATATATGAACGCATCCGCAACACAGAGTTGACATGATAATTTTTTTCAGACATATAATAAATATTAACTGAAATAATTATGCCCAAGTATGGGCATGTTAAATGAAGAGAGCAAGTGCTTCAGTATTTTAAGCTCTAATTCTGGACTGGACGGGAGTTACGCTTGTCAAGTAGGTGTGAAAAGAAGTAACCGACAGCAGTTATAGATAGGCAGAATTGGATCCCTCCGTGACGGACCTCTCTTTAACACGTAATTATGAAAACCCAGTCAAATAGTTATAGCAATGACTAACACAGCTAATCCCTAGTGCATAAAATCTACATACGCATAACCAGATAAGAAACGAGTCTAAAGGTAAAAAGGCAAAACCTATGACGCACGACTGTAAAGGTGAAAAGGGAAAACCTATGACGCACGACTGTAAAGGTAAAATGGGGAAACCTATGACGCACGACTGTAAAGGTAAAAAGGAAAACCTATTTCGCACGACTGTAAAGGTGAAAAGGGAAAACCTATGACGCAAGACTGTAAATGTAAAAAGGAAAACCTATGACGCACGACTGTAAAGGTAAAAAGGAAAACCTATTTCGCACGACTGTAAAGGTGAAAAGGGAAAACCTATTTCGCACGACTGTAAAGGTGAAAAGGGAAAACCTATTTCGCACGACTGTAAAGGTGAAAAGGGAAAACCTATGACGCACGACTGTAAAGGTGAAAAGGGAAAACCTATTTCGCACGACTGTAAAGGTGAAAAGGGAAAACCTATGACGCACGACTGTAAAGGTAAAAAGGGAAAACCTATGACGCACGACTGTAAAGGTGAAAAGGGAAACCTATGACGCACGACTGTAAAGGTAAAAAGGGGGAAACCTATGACGCACGACTGTAAAGGTAAAAAGGGAAAACCTATTTCGCACGACTGTAAAGGTAAAAAGGAAAACCTATGACGCACGAGTAGTACGATGGGAGCTGACATCAGGAGTCGGACATTGTTGTGTAAATTACAATACTTTTCAATTAAAATGCAACAATGAAAATTTATATAAATTATATGGGAAAAGTCCCCATCATACAACCCCGACCTCCACTCATTTCAGGAGGCGCCGTGCTTTGACTGATTCGAGATTTCTTCGCCTTCCGAGGTTCTCTCCCCTGGTTTGGGAACGGACGAAATTGAAAATCGGCAGACCTGTCTCCTTCAGATCAGTTAAGATAAATAAGGCAGGGATACAGCTGCGCAGAAAGCAGTGATCGAAAATGCAAGGGTGTAAAAATCATTTGTCTGATCAGCATCTACTTTGCCGTTCTTTTTTCCTCCCAATAAATCCGCCTGCAGTCCCAATGTCACTATTGTTCGAGTGCAAATGAGGCAGTTTTCAAATGGGGATCGTATGGCACATTCTCGATTATTCTGCTGCGCGTGCCCTTAAAGAGAGAGAAAATAGTGCTAATTCTATACTTGTTGATTACATTCATCCGCGAGTCCGAAGGTATTGGAAAACGAAGTGAAATAAGGGTGAAATGCACACGGGGGTGGTGTTGGACTCGACAACGTATTGCTTTAGCGATATAATACATTCAACAATGGGACTTTCTCAGTAGTAATTCCAAAAATAGTACAATCTCAACGTCACAATTTGCAGGCATACTTTGCAGAGAAATCCTACAATTAACGGTGCGTTCCACACACCTGGGATTACACCTTTCATTTCAATTTGGCTGTAGCTGTTATCAACATTTCCTCTAATATTTTTCCTGTGTCCGCGGAACTGGCGGTTATTTGAGCTTGCTACCAAAACCTGTGCGCGAAATATTGAAACTGCTGCGCGTCATTTTCCCAATGAGCTGTGCGTCTGCGCACCTTACAGGGAACAATGGCTGTTAGTAAACCATTTTCATATCAGAAGACATTCAATGTATAATTGCGCGAACATTGGTTACGCCTTTTTAATGTCTTGTGTCGTTGGATTGTGTTTTTTTATTTTTTATTTATTTTTTTTTTCTTGCAGTCCTGGTGTTTCTTGGTGCTTTCTCATTCAGTCGACTTGGAAAGAATTTCGAAAATGCAAATTCCCAATTCCCGCGTGTATTTCTAGATATAATCTGAACGATGTCAAAAAAAGTAAGATATACTTGCGTGCGCGTGCGTGCGTGCGTGTGCGTGTGTGTAGAAATATGTGCTATTTATATACACGTTTTAAAATTGAAGTGTTGAACGAAGAAACGGCCAAGAAAATTAAGATATGCTGGGATGGTGGGGAAGTATAATGATGAAAATGGAGCGTGGATAGTTTGGTTTTTTTTGGGGGGTGGTCTGCATGTGTGTTCCTGGTTTGCCACTTCGTACAAAACTGATCACACTCAAAAGCAGATTTAGCCCTAAAGTAGCGCATGAGTTTCCACCATTCACGAAAATCCAATTAAATGCACCACTTCAAGTAACCCTTAGCCTGACATGTCCACTGAATTTTATCTGATCTCTAATTTTGTCCCAGCGACCTTTTTTCGAAATTGTTAGGCATCACGTGCGAATTGAAGTAAATTGACACAAGGCTGAAACCACGAGGGCCTGTGAAGATAATTGAAGCCGTTTCGTTTTGTCCGAACCATCCCAAATAAAAGAGTCTCAAAGGTTTCAACGAAAACCAGACGAAAGATTTAATTAGTAATATTGCGCATTACTCCTGTTCCACATGACAAAATGTTACAGGACCCAACAGGAGCCCCCTTCCCCTCCCGCGCGCGTATGTGTATATGTGTGTATGCGCACGCGGAATATGAATTAGATTGGGTAGATGAATTAATTTACTAAGTAATAAGTTTTTTTTCTTTCGCCATCTTGATTAACACACCTCTGTTCATCCGCAATCTCACCCCTACACGCACGAACTCACGCTCGCACGCACGCACGCAAGCACGCACGCACACACACACACACACACACACACACACACACACACACACACACACACACACACCACACACTCTCTCAGGAAGATACATTCGTTCTAAAGCGCGTTGACTTTATCCTGTCTTTTTCATTTGTGATTTCATTTTAGATTTCAGGATAATTGTCATAGGCAAGAGGCACAAGATAGTCTACTTTTTCTCTTTAAGATAATTTCTAAATGCTTGCAATGACTGTGCTACGTTGACAATACTTTTCAAAGATGTGTGCTTGTTCATTTCTTTATTTTAATTTAATTGATTTTGTTACTGTATTGAAGCTTTGCTTACAAAGTACTTTTGCTACAGTAGACTACAAGCAAAAATATACTGTGTCAACAATTGATTAAAATACTTTATTTGATTTTGTTACTGTATTGAAGCTTTGCTTACAAAGTACTTTTGCTACAGTAGACTACAAACAAAAATATACTGTGTCAACAATTGATTAAAATACTTTCTAATAATTTCAAATCCTAAACGGCTGCAAATTTGCTCTTTGAATTATGCACAAAACGCGTTTCCAAATTTTTTTTTTCAATGCCTGACATGATTTTGAATCACAGATTTTGACAGTTTGGACATGTCCTTATTTTACTTTTAAAATTTGAAAGGAAATGGGGTCGACAGTCATAGTCGTTATAAAATTAAACATTTTTGCTTGATATGTATGTCGACATTGGACTTCCGTTGCGGAGAGCACGATAAATGTCATTTTTGATGAATGTTGACATTGGACTTCCGTTGCGGAGAGCACGATAAATGTCATTTTTGATGAATGTTGACATTGGACTTCCGTTGCGGAGAGCACGATAAATGTCATTTTTGATGAATGTTGACTTGATGAATTACACATTGCGTTGAACCAACAACAACAAACATTTTCTGTTTAATAGGTAGTTAGAATTTGAATCAGTGATGAAAGGTTATCGTAGCAAAGTAGGAGTATACGCCCATTTCATTTTTATTAAAGTTTGTTCAGTACAGAATCGTAGTAACCAAACAGAAACAAAAACATGTGTAGGAGACAAAATATATCTACAAACATTTGACATGAAACATTTCTTTAATCCGTGGAAATCAATCTTCAAACTTTCCTTCACAAATAGTTATTTTTAATTTAAAGCAAGGATCCAGGGTAGCAAAATAAGGGGTTAATATTTGGGGTGGGGGAAGTGGAGAGGTTTGTTGGGGGTTTTGTGTATGTCTGCCTCATGAAAATTTTTTTCAAAGGATCTTTCCTAAGGAAGAATTGGAGTCCGGCTTTGTTTGCTTTTGTTCTTTCGAAATGTCTCGAGCACACAAAATACTTTAGGAATCTTGTGCGGCATCAAAAACAGAAATAAAACTAATTTTCTCTCTGGCTGGATTTGGCTTAAAATGGCGTGCCTTTTGGCCCTAACTGTCACTTTCTATACGCTTTCCGAATAAATCCGAGTTTGAGCTGTTATCACTACACAGCTCAAAAGACGAAGAGGATTGGACCTGTCAGCTGAATGTTTTGTTATTGTTGTATCCGATTTCTTTTCCCCATTGCCCATTCCGTGTTGATCTCAGCAAGCGTCAGTTTTCACTTGAGCAGAGTGAGTTATTATTAGATTTTTTTCTCAACGACATGTTTGTCTCCCTTTTTTTTACGCTGTCTGTAAAGTTGCAAAACGCATGGATGTGTCTGTGGTCTACACGGGAAGGTATTACAGTTGGAGTCTTTGTAAAGTTACAAAACACATGGATTTGTCTGTGATGTAGGCCTACCCGGGAAGGTATTACAGTTGGAGTCTTTGTAAAGTTACAAAACGCATGGATGTGTTTGAAGTGTACACGGGAAGGTAACGAGGTTAACATTTTCAATCAAATGGGACATAATTTAGCACTTGTTCGAAAGGAAATATTTACTATCGGACGTAATTTTCAGGGAATTCAATATTAGAGGGAATCAACAGGAATAGAGTGAACTGCATCATCAGTCTATTTCAGTTTCTCCCTCTCTCTCCAATACACATGCGCACACACACATAACCATATATATTTGGTGTATGTGTGTGTCTCTGAATAGATAGATAGATAGATAGATAGATAGATAGATAGATAGATAGATAGATAGATAGATATTATGGGTAGATAGATATAGATAGATATTATGGAGAGAGAGAGAGAGAGATAGATAGATAGATAGATAGATAGATAGATAGATAGATAGATAGATAGATAGATAGATAGATAGATAGATAGATAGATAGATAGATAGATAGGCAGAGAGGGTAAAGAGGATTGTGTCTCTCTCAATTTAAACAAAGCAACAAATTATTTTAAATTTTATTTCATGCCTTATCTTTCACACAGAAATTACAGTCAATATTCAAAATATTAAAAAGAAAATGTGTTCTGAAACAAGAAAATTACGCGGTAAATCCATAAATATGACTTGATTGTGGCAAATTGCAGCTTTAGCCAAGACCCAGTTCCTCGGGGATCTATCACCGGATAGATCTGGATTAGGCTGCAGAGGACTAGTCCAGGATGTTGTGACATGACCTTGAGCGGTTGGTGTGGCTGCATGCATAAGAAACAATATCACAACCCGAACTCACTTCGATAACTATCCTGTCGGTCAAGGAGTTATGTCTCCTTAGGACATTTCTTGTATATTTTTTCTGGCATTGTGCCAGAAACAGCATACGGACACAATTTCAAGGTCACAAAGTAGTGAAGTAGAAATGGAGGAAGGAGCCAAAAGTGTGGAGCACATAGACGGCATCATACATTGTGTGCTTCGAGAAGTTGCTATGAAACGGCTGATAAAGTATTAACTGTTTGCCCCCCTTGGACCGAAAGTTGAAACAAGTATCACCAGACACTCATCCTCTTCCTTTATAACAGAGTTATATTTATGTAACAGGATAATTATCATAATGGCCGATGATGTGCGAGTTCAATCAAAATATCCAAACTTATATTTCAAAATGCCACGTAATGGCGCGTGGAGAGTTATCAAACCACCAACATTTATCAAACTACTTCTAGTGAGATGTCTCTCTAAATCTCTCTGCACCGTGCCACAAAGATTTCAGTCTTGCAGAAATCAGCAGCCATGATACAATAAATAGTACTATGAGTGTAATGTGTAAAATCGAACCGAGATAATTTGATTTAATTTATAATTGTAAATGATCACGTGTCATTTGTTCAACTGTAATTCTAAATTCGCAGATGCAGTTAGACTTCAATGGGGGGGGGGGGGTAAGCTGTGAGAGGTAGCAGAATGTTAGGTAAGACTGGGCAAGCTGAATGTGTTTATGTGGCGTGCGCATGAATGGAAGGAACTGATTGGATGAAAAAGTGAGAGTTTAAATATGTGTGGAGGGATGCGAGCTGGGCAAAATGTCAGATTCTTTAAAATAATGCAGTTTCAACGAGAAGTACCTCGAAACAACTCCAAGGACATTTATTTAATTGCAATGTCGACAGAAACCGGAAAAAGAGAACTCGTGACAACAAAGTAACTTCTATATAGCAATATACGCACCTAAAACGTCAGTAGCACCTAAAACGTCACTAGCATCTAAAACGTCACTAGCACCTAAAACGTCACTAGCACCTGGCATCTGCGAATTCTTAGAGAATGCCTGCTGCTCAAACGTGACCACTTGCCACTTTAGGTGAATTTGTAGATGGTCTTGAATGAAAGTATGACGTAAATTGAGATGTGTCTTGTAGGAGACGATTTAAATGATGTACTGAATGAATGATGTCTGGTGTAAATAAAGTGTAACAATAGAACCTTCGTGTATTTTTTTCTTTCAATGTTTTAGATATGTGATACGCGGGTTTTGGTAAATGTTATAGTGAAGCATTACTATGATTAACTTAAAGACTTTTCATGTAAAATAAATTCTAGACACTAAACTTATTTGAAGGTGTGTACGGCTTTGTTAATCTCCAAGTAAGCTAGGTCGGTGAAGGCTTTTTGATCAGTTGAATTGGACGACTTTGTTAATCTCCAAGTAAGCTAGGTTTGCGAAGGCTTTTTCTGACACTTATTAGAAACATACTCGAGCATGAGAATGGATTTCGAGAACTTTTAGAGCTACTGGCAGGGTCGATTTGTTAGAGCGATAGGAAATGTTTAGCTTGGAACAGATTGCTTTAACGGTTTCGCATTGGGCGTAGTGAGTTGATAGCCACTCCAAGGGAAACGACTCAGTAAGAAATGTACTTAAACGGAAGTCAAATCTAATCAGATAGCGTTCAAGGCTGTTTCTTATTGTATTTTCTTTCACTGCTTCTTCCTTATTCTGGTAAAAACAAGTGTAATTAAAATTGCCTTATGAATTTGTTTAAATGGATATATCGGAGTGGGGGGGACCCATACACCAGAACGTGTTTGTTGCTTTGTAATTATATGAAAGCAGTAAAACTGGAAATGAAACTCATTTAGTTCTTTGTTAACAAACTGTGTTATAAATACTTACTGAATCTGAGTAGACTAAATATGTTTCAACTGTGAAATTGAGATTAAGAAATAGTTTACCTATGTATATCTATTTTCGAGTTTAAATAATTTAAATTTAAATAATTTGTTAGATTTTTTAAAATAAACGTATTTGTTATCTATATTTTTAAGTTGCAATTTGTGAGTCGTTTGTTCAGAAGTTTTAGCTGGGAAGGGGGAGTTCTGAGTTAAAGGTAAACAACAGTAGAATGATGACCCAGTGTATCCTCAGGAGTATTACTATTTAACTATAATGAATTATTGTGATAACTCCTGTACGCGGAACCCCACTAGCTAAAATCGCTAGTGATTTGGCGGACGTCAATAGATAGCTATAATGTCACTTGAAAAACTCCAAAGAGAATGTTAAATCTATGGTGATATCTGTTTTCCGGCCATCACAAACTCTGTGTTGTTCTGAATTTAACTTTCAAGTGAGAATTTTGTTAAATATTTTTTACAAAAAAAAAAAATGTATAAACATACTAGTGGAATTGAGCAGAAAAAGAACTCTCCAAATATTGAAAAATTTCTCATCTACAACGTTTAATTTATATTTCTATTGATTTTCCTTTGCATGTTTGTCTGCCTTCTTTAAAACAAATAATGTCATACACTATCTCTCCTGTCAGAACTCTGTCATCAACAGGTGTCAGATTAAGCAATGCCTTTGAGACTACTCGCTGTAATTTTTCTAGGTATTTATATTTTTGTTGTTGTTATTTGGCATCATAATGTTTTCTGAGGTAATAAGTTTACTTTTCCCCATAGATTACGGCTAAATAAACGTTATATGAAGTTTTCTTGGTTGATTGTGAGAATGAATTATTTGTTGAGCAATTGCACATGACTTTCTATCCCTTGTGCAGTAATCATTATGATATATAGAAAGAAAGGAAGAAAGAAAGGACAGACAGACAGACAGACATACGATAGATAGATAGACAGACAGATAGATAGATAGATAGATAGATAGATAGATAGATAGATAGATAGATAGATAGATAGATAGATAGATAGATAGATAGATAGATAGATAGATAGATAGATAGATAGATAGATAGATAGATACAAGTTCAAGATACAAGCTGTACAAGTTCACTGTGTTATTATTCTATACTGTATTGGTTAGAATTTTTTACAAATTCACTACGTTTTATTCTAATTCAGTTTTAATCAGAGCTCTCTACAAATTCAAAATGTTTTTTTCTATTTCAGTTTCAATCAGAGCTCTACAAACTCATTATTCTAACATCTTTTATATTATTAAAAACAAATTTTGCTTATGTATTAGTCTAGTCGTTCACAAGATTTAATACTTCTTGTACAGTTCAACATTCATGTAATACTTGGAACCTAAAAAAACTTCAGTTCTCATTTAAGAAGTAAACAAAAGAATAAAATGGTATTTTTACTTTAACCTAGGAAGTTAATGTAGCAAGATAATAATCCATTTTTCACACCAATTTAAAAGTTGTATGCTTCAAGCACTCTCGCCCGTTTGGCATCTAACAAATGCAATGTATCAAATCCACTAACTCCTAATTTATCTCTGTGTACGTTTACAATGTAAGCATATCAGGAAATCTATCTTTTAATACCTGGCAAATATATTAAGCCTAGGAAATTATCTCCCTTTTTAATTTAACTGGTGTCTCACCCATTATTATCTTTTAGTTTAACGGCTAAGCAGCTCACCCATTATTGTTTTGCTTTCTTTTTAATCTAACAGATAGATAACTCACCCATCATTCTTCTTAATATATCTGGTAAATTTATTAAGCTGCTGAGAAATTAATTCATATTAGCTTATATGTATACACACGGAGTAACCTCACTTGGCCTATTTATGAGACGGCAACGGCTCCTAATGTCAACAGTTTTATGCATTTGCGCGAAAGGAAAGAATAAAGTCCCATTGTCCAGTGTACAATGATTTCAAGACTGAATACTCTCTTAAGCAAACACACACACACACACACACACACACACAGAAAACACGCGCACACTTATTTCAAGACTGAATACTCTCTTTAAACACACACACACACACACACACACACACAGAAAACACGCGCACACTTATTTCAAGACTGAATATTCTCTTTAAGCAAACACACACACACACACACACACACACACACACACAACATGCGCACACTAACAACCAAATAACATGTAAACAGAGGCAAAAGGAAAAACAACATTTACAAGGCAATGCCAACTGTCGTACGATTTTTGAATTTTCTGTTACTTTCACTAATCACGCGCTCAAGAAGATCCGATCATATACATTTACTGAATGTACTGTAATTTCCGGAGAAAAGAGGCGTCAGCTCGTGGTGACCTGGGGTTGTTTCAGCTCGTTGTGACCTGAGGTTTTCTGCGGCCTCGAATAAAAAATATATATGCCCGTACGTGTGTGCACTCCTATTCTAAAAAAAAATTACAAAATGAGCATGTACAAGTAAACTAAAAGGTTTGCCGTCGTATTCTGTCAAACACTTTTCATAATGTTCAATTGTGCACTTCTTTTTTTTTTTTTACTTTTTAAAATTCATTTCGTCACATGTGAGTTGCTGCGGAAATTGCTGTTATTCCTGTTGTTGCTTTTAACCTGCTACATCAGACTTGTTCTACTATGGCTTTTAACCTGCTACATCAGACTTGTTCTACTATGGCTTTTAACCTGCTACACTAGACATGTTCTACTATGGCTGTTCGCCTGCTACACCAGACTTGTACTACTATAGCTTTTCGACTGCTACACCAGACTTGTACTACTATGGCTTTTCGCCTGCTACACCAGACTTGTTCTACTATGGTTTTTAAACATAGATAATTACAACAATTGGCTACATCAAACAACATAATTAAATTAAAATTAGTCTCCCTCTTATGAAGGGGGGAAAATGTGTAAGAGGATAAAACAAATTGTAAAGTAGATTAAATAAGTGGGTTCTTAAAAATGTAACTAATTTTAATACACAGTAATAATGCATTTCTGTGTAGGAGGTAACATCAAAATTGTTCGCTCAAGAAACTTTGCTTATTCGTTTCTAAAGAGTGCACGGCAAAGAGAAACAAGGAGAATATAGAACAAACACTAGTAATCGAGCATTATCTACGAGACATAAAATGAATTACATCTGATGCATTTTAAAAGATAAAATATAATTTCATATTCTAGAAGTAAACTTGATATATTACGATATAGAACATGTTAAATGTCACATGAACAGACAGATAGATAGGTAGGTAGGTAGGTAGTAGGCAGGCAGGCAGACAGACAGAGAGAGACAGACAGACAGGCAGGCAGGCAGGCAAACAGACAGGCAGGCAGGCAGATAGATAGATAGATAGATAGATAGATAGATAGATAGATAGATAGATAGATAGATAGATAGATAGATAGATAGATAGGTAGATAGATAGATAGATAGATAGATAGATAGATAGTGGCATATTTACCTGAAAATAAGGTATCCAATAATTGTGCCGGTAAGGAAGATCCCTCCGACTATTCCAATAGCAACTTCTCTCGTATAAGCTAAAAACAAAACACAGATATTCAAGTCGAAACTTTTTAATATTTCCTATCTTTTCCCGTTTACAGATTCGATCAACCGACTTTCACTGAAACAGATGTCCAACTATTTCTATAATTCTCTGTCTGCTGTTGTGCGTGTGCCAATCTATCTATCTATCTATCTATCTATCTATCTATCTATCTGTCTATCTATCTATCTGTCTACCTATTTAAATTGATTGTCTATCAATCTATTCCACGAAGAGTGCATCGATTATATATAATCCATTCCACCTATCAGATGGATGGATGGATGGATGGATGGATGGATGGAAACCCTAATCCATGAGATAAAAAGTCTCACGATTCCTTTTAAATAATAGCATATTGTTATTTCGCAACTTCGCACGTACACTTTTAGTTTGCAGCAAGTTGTTCGGAGGCAAAGGAATTTGCGAGGTAATGACTTACACTTGACAGGTATACAGCGCTCATGCCGAAAACCACAGTTGGGCTCGTCCAGTGGAGGATTTCCAGCTATCCAGTGGATTGACTCGTTCTCATAAAACTCGAATGTCTGTAGCAAGATAAAGAAAACTTTGAAAACGGTTAAACCCTGTGTGAACGCATAAATGTAATGGCATAACAAAATGACCAGCATATTATAATTATCAAATTAGCTCTAATATATATAATTCCTCTAAAGAAAATTATAAACATTTGATAACAGAAATGCTGGTGGTAAATAAATTAATTGGTCTTTGAAGATAGATAGATAGATAGACAGACAGACATATAGATAGATAGATAGATAGATAGATAGATAGATAGATAGATAGATAGATAGATAGATAGATAGACAGACAGGTAGATAGATAGATAGGTAGGTAGGTAGGTAGATAGGCAGATAGATAGATGGATAAATAGACAGACAGACAGATAGACAGACGTCGTACAGTCAGACATATACGTAGATAGATAGATAGATAGATAGATAGATAGATAGATAGATAGATAGATAGATAGATAGATAGATAGATAGATAGATAGATAGATAGATAGATAGATAGATAGATAGATAGATAGATAGATTACTGGGATATTAAATAATTGATTGATAGGTTGGCTATTATTAAGCACACTGAATGAACATAAAAAAATTCTTCCCAACTTCTCTTTCGGCGATGAAGTTTTCCTTCATTTCAGTCACTGTGTCTTTTAATTAAACTTCTCTTCTAAAACTTTCTTTTACTTCACTAATTTCATTATACATCTTTTATTTTAAATACCAAGTACACAAAACTCTGACTTGAAGACATTAATCTTCGAAATTAAGGGAGATAATTTAAAGAACATGACAACAGTCCTAAGAAAACACAAACAAACCCTTCATAGGAATAATGAGTTAACATTTTTACATTGAAGAGTTTTTTTATTCCCTGACATATCCTGCTATATCTTTTGTGCACGATCAAATCTATGGCCGAGCTGTTAACTTCACAAACTTTTTTTTTTAAAAAACTAGCTCTTTTGAGTATTCAGTGCTTGTTGATTTTTGTTTGAACTTTTCCACAAAAGGAAAGTGTGACACAACACCACCCTACTTATTGGTTATGAATATTATTAATCATCCATAACTAATTACATGTGATGAGAATGTTAATTTATGTAATTAATAATTTTCCAAAAGACACCACTCGTCTTTCTCACTTGGTGGATATACCTGCGCTGTAAACGTTTTCTCTCTTTCACAATATTAAAGACAATCATTTACTATCACACAATATTTCTGTAGGTGGAGAACGTCTTACCAAAGGAGAAGATAAATCCGTCTTTATATTTAGCGAGCCCCCATCCACCAACTATCTCTTCAATATATGATTATCAATATGTGTAAGGTCATTAAAAAAAATTTAACAATAAATTTATTAAATCAACAATCGAAAAATACATAAAGCAAACGCAATGAAAAGATTATCCAAAAACAATATTTCTACGAGATCGCATTTCAATGTTTATACAGTCCCAACACTCACTTCAGCAGATTATTGTCAATATAAATCACAGGATAACAGAGAACAGAGATGGAGTTATAGAGAGATAGGTGATAATAGTTTGTACATAACCTTGTCTAGATGATAATGCAAAAGTCTTTCATGAACTTTCATAATGGTATCACACAAGCTTGGTGTTCACAATAGAATTGTCAGTTCTTCAGTGTTTTTCTAGCATGCTGTAGAATGTTCTATGAGCCGCTGTTCTCTCGAGACTAATATGGGCGTAGTATTAGTTCCCTCAAGCTTAGCAACAATTTAGCAATTTCCACTAACTTCTTTATATCAGACATTCTATGATGTAGTCAAGCATTCATTTCTAACATACATTAACAGAGTGCAGTGTATCCTTACACTTACACACTGGGTAGAGACTTCTTGAATCTGCTCGTAGCAGTTTATAGATCAATAAACCAGGATATTCTAAAAATTCAAGAGATTCTGGAATAAAAATGGCTGCTTCTTCCTTGTAAACTATAATCAGGGATTAAAATGCTAACCTTTCCAGTTTATTCATCTCTAAGTCCATCCTTTCTTACATTCAAGTCTCAACTTACAGTTTCATGCAACAGTATTTATTAGCCGAATACATGAATACAACATAATAAATACAAAATAATAGTTTATCAACGTGTTCACCAGAAACAATGTCAAGTGTATAACAAAAAAGCATCATAATTCACAATTGTAGAAGTAATAATCCACTCACATAATACATCTCTATATGAAACGTATAAAAAGTATAATACATCAATAACAAAATGCACGAAATATTTCTAAGTCTATTCTCTCTCAATCAATCAATCAATTAACTCACCATTAAGCTAACAGTCGTCTTTCATAATTCGACTACTGCCGCACCAAATTCAAAGTGATTAGAAAATACAATTCTTTTCACCAGGTAAACTTTGATCTCAGCCCATTGGCTGGTCTCGTTCTTGTAAATCTTAACCATTGAATGATTAAAATAAAACCTATTAATTCACAAACTACTGGTTTAGATTACATCAGGAAGTTCTAGCACATTCTTTACCTGAATTGTTTAATCTAACTCTGACTCTTCCAAAAAAATACCATCTTAAACAGTACCCAAGGTCTGGTCACGTTGAAATATAACAATTTATTTAACAATTAAATTTAGAAATAGCGATAGGCAGATTTACTCTGCCACAGAAAATAGTAAACCAAAATATGTGAAGCTAGACAAATACAATATATTTAGTTATCGTGCATCTCTATAGGATTACATCGTGCGTGCGCGCGTGACAGTGTAGACTCTTAAAAGGAACACAATATTACGTTATAGTCTAAGAAAATATAATGTAAGCACACTCACTGGAATTTCGTCAGAATCAAATTTCAGTTTGAAGTTACCGACTGGATACAAGCCCCATTTCTTATCGACATACTTCTGGACGAGAAGTGAAAAATTTCCTTCCGTGTCGCCTTTCAAATTTATTCTGCTCATGTAACCAAACGCACCTGTAGATTAGCAAAAGAATACGAAAAAAAAATGAAACAACAAAAGATTTTAATACATTTTCTTGTCTGCTTTTCTTTGTTAGTATTAAGTGTTTCCGTTCAAATTGCGACATCAATCGCGCATTGTACTTATGAAATGTCAAATCTAGGAAGTTGTAATTTCTATGACGATTTATATCTCTATGGAGACCTGTCAGTGTGGAAAAAAGTTAAAGGTCTACAGATTCACAACGTTACAACCTAAAGGAGTTTCTTTACAGAATATGGAATGTTAAACACGGCTGCTGTTTCATTTCCATCACTCATATTCCTGGGAATGGAGGAATGTGGTAGTTGTTACGGTGGTCGTAGTGGTGGTTGTAGAAATGGAGTGACGGTGAGGTCGACAGCGATGTAGATTAGGAGTGGTAGTGGCGGTAGTTAGAGTGAAAGTCGTGGTGGTAGCTGTTCAAATAACGGTGATAATGTGACAGTAGTGATGGTAATGGAGATGCTAAAAATGTGATGGAATGTGTCTGGCAGTGGGAAAGTGATGGTGGTGTGGAATGGGTAGAAGGGCTGGGGATGAGAGGGGGAGGCGGTGCAGCATTTAAGAGTAGGAATGTTCCTGCAGAGTAACGGTGATGGTCTTAAGACGGGTGTCATTGGAGTGTAAATTGATTCTCGTTTCACGATGACGATGCAAAACTGTCAAGTATACGTGTGTTTATTGATGTTATACACGATGACGAAGCAAAACTGTCAAGTAAACATGTGTTTATTGATGTTAAGAACAATGCTCAATAAATATCTAAAGATTGAGAATAAGATTACTGTCTATAAAAAAACAAATGAAAATAACTGGCGGGGGGGGGGGGGCTTGTAGCATCACCAGTAGGGTGTCTCTCGAATGTCATGTTGTCCTTGATTGTAATTAATTTACAATATATATAATTCATAGTGTTAGACATAAATCGACAGATGTATAAATACAGTAGTAAGTCTAATTCATAGTGCTAGACAACGCAGACAGATCTATTAATACATTAACATACATTCATTGTGCTAGACAGATAAACACAGATGCGTAATACATTAGTAAGAATAATTTATTGTGCTAGACGGAAAAAGACAGACGTATAAATACTGTAATATGTCTGGTTCACAATGTTGGCAATGATCTGACGTCCGTCTAGAAGATTGCCCCCTTCCTTCAACAACCTGTCAGCAGCACGTGCATACAGCCACACAGCATCATACAGGTATGCTGCCTCCGGCTTTATCTAGCAATGCAAACAGTGAGTACACATCATCAGAATGTCAGAAAGACTTCCGGTTCAAACAGTTGTTTTACAACCATTAACTTAAGCAAAAGTATCTTAAACACAGATGTTATGGCAGCAAAAAATGAAATTATTTGAATTAGAAAAGTTTTATTTATTTTTACTAAATGAACAGGTTATAACGAGTTGACAGAGAAGCGATAGTATTCTGTCAGCATAACTTACACACACACGCACGCACACACACACACACACACACACACACACACACAACCGCGCGCGCGCACACAGATACACACATGCATACACACATAACACAAATACACACGTGATGTAAGTGCTACTTTTCATGTAGTGATTGTGACATTTTGGAACGATGAAATGCTTGTGACATTTTGGAACGATGAAGTGCTTGTGACATTTTGGAATGATGAAATGCTTACAGTGAAATTTGTAAAGAAGCATTTGTGCAGTTGCATTTGAAACTTTACATCTTTCCATGGGAAGTGCATATTGATCCGATGTTGTTTTCTTTAAGCTCTTGGGTTATATTAAATCTCTTCATATTGGTGTTTACAATAAGAACTGCTATTACTGGAATACATTGCTCATTGCTCTACAAATGCCAAGATAAAAAGAGAACCCGTCTGTAGTGACCAGACATGACAGAACAAGCAGGGCTGGGGGAGGTGCTTTTCTAGTTAAAATTTATCAGCCATGTTTTAGGTAGTTGCTTCAATAATACTAAGTAGACGTTGCGTCATTAACTGCACTTTTTTGCATTTGAAATGAAACTCACGATAATAATTTTAGATCAGTACTTCTAGACACGTGTTGACATAGCAACGTAGGGTCACAAAGACCTATTGCAAGTAAATTCATACTAGGAAGATTTCAAACATGCAAAGGCATGTCTTGGTGCCGAGTAAGTGTCAGACATACAAGACGAGGGCCGCGGGATGATTAACGGCTATACAATACATGAACGTGCACATCAAACCTTAATGTAGCTTTACACGTACCTGACCCGCACCAAGATCGTACGTCCGTGCTGCTCACCTTGCGTGTGCGGCCGAGGTAGTTGGTGTAGTTGAAGGGGAACTTCTCCAGGTAGTGGTCTACGATGTCGTGGAACATTGGGTCCACCTGCGGCGTGTGGATCAAGCCCACGAAATGCCGAAACGCCAAGGCACTCTTTTCGGATACATTCATTTGAAAAACACCTGTAATTGAAAACAATATTGGGAAATGCAAACTTCACTGCTGAAGGAAATCAGATCATGTTTTCAGTCCTTAACCGTACTGTGCACGGAACTAAGAGAAGGAAATAAATCCACCATTCAATGGGTGATGGGAAAGGTCATTCTTCCACGCAAATACACCTGCAATATTTACCTCGCGATGGCTTGGTCAAGTCAGACCATCAGATTTACGACCAGGTATAATATTTATCAACGTAATACCAAAGTATTCGGTTGGTGAAATTATTACACCTGCTGTCACATAATGACTTACGTAGCCGACACCCATCCTCTAAAAATTGGCTACGTGCAAACCTCCATCTAGAACCTTCTGGAAACATACCTAAATGTTCCAGACACTACTAATAAACCAATTGGAGCGTCTTTCAACCCTGTGCCATGCACGTACTAGAAACCCACCTAATATTCGTCAGTCGAATGCAGATGACCTTTGAAGCAACACATATTTTGGCTCCCAGCCTTAATAAGTTAAAGCCATAGTACTAACTCTCATTGTCAGTTATAAACACAGCAAGAAATCATCCTCTGTATATTATTACTGCCAAAAGCATGTGTCTTTGCTTGACTAACTAGTATTATATTCAAGTTTATCTCTTAACATTAACTACATTGTAAAATTGTTTATGATATTAAAATTATGATGATCATGTAAGTAAGAGTGTACTGTCAGAGAAATGAAGATGAATTCTTTGCCCATGTGTATTTGGCTGGCAGATCAGCACCACACGGGAGACATTGAATTTGATGAGGGATGAGCTGGAAAGCAACATTGTTGTAATCGAACCACATTTTCTCAGTTGTTGAATTCGTCAATCATCAAGTCACGAAGCAATGCCAGAAATAAATGACCCACTGGCCAGATATACAGTTCCATGGATCTTGTGTGTGCCAACCTATATAAATATATGTAGGAGTAAATTTGCCTATCCTTACTTCTAAACTTGCTTATATCATTGGATTCCTCATGGAACAAAGGGCCTCGACAAAAGTTCTCCAGCGTTGTCGATTCTGAGCAGCCCTTTTCAGTTCATCCCCACGACATGTTCAATTTCTTCATTTCCTCCTCACAGAATCGTCTCCAGTACTATATTACAATCAACTCATTAACTACATAACAATAAACGCATTGACTATATTACAATCAACTCATTGACTACATTACAACACACTCCTTGACTACATTACAACACATTCATTGACTGCAACCAACTCATAGTCTAGATATATCGTGACATAGGTGTTCGTTCTTGTACTGATCTACAAAGCATAATGTATCATTGAACCGAAATATAGTATTAGGATGCACAATGCAAATTAATATTTATATAATAGCACATTTAAAAATAGTACCCTCAATGGCTGAAGATTTATGTCTCGAGTTGTTATACCGATGCAAGCAGCAAAGCCCTATCTCTGAGCCTTGTGATCATCTCAACACAATAAAAGAAAAACGCACTAATTTAAAGGATTTCTATTCCACATAAAAGGAACACAATACAATTAAAAATGGCACTAATTTAAAGGGTTTCTATTCCACATGAAAGGAACACAACAACAATTAAAAAATGGCACTAATTTAAAGGGTTTCTATTCCGCATGAAAGGAACACAACACAATAAACAAATGGCACTAATTTAAAGGGTTTCTATTCCACATGAAAGGAATACAACAGTTTCAAAATGACACTAATTTAAAGGGTTTCTATTCCACACGAAAGAAACACAACAACAACAAAAATACACAATCTTTTGCGGTGCCCATTTCACATAAAAGGAACACAACAAACACACAAACTTTTACGGTGTCCATTTCTCATAGAAGCAGCGCAACAAAAATATTAATCAATAAACTGTGTGACTTCCAAACTGACAGCAAAACAAACAAAGGGGATCAACATGGATTTGCCCTCTCTGAACTGCTTCCCCAAACTGATGCTGCAAGCTCTGAGCACTCGACCTTACTTTCATCATGTGCTAGTCTGGCACAACGGACAACCGTCTGCAGTGCTAATTAAACTGAAAACAGCCTTCGTAGAACTTTCAAAACTCAAAATATTTTGCGCTTGAAGCTACTTACTTAACTCCGACGCCATGAGTGCAGCTTTTGTGAAGACTCCCAAATTTTTTTTTATCTGCTGCACGTGCATGTCATTCTTGGATGAAAACGCTACATTACAACATTACAACATTACAACATTACAACATTACTGGAGTGGTCTGAATCGAATGTCTGGGACTTGCTTTTCTTCCTCCTTGTTCAGTGATGACGCCATTGATAGAGTCCCTTCTTAGGTTTTGCAGGTCATCTTGGATAAGGGGCCATTGTAAACTGTCGACTGTATGTTTACCTGTAGTACCGATATACTGCCTTCAGTTGTAGACTTGCTTCGCGTATTTGAATTGTTGTATTTTATAAACAAATGTAGTTTACACGAGGATACCCATCGTCGATTTGCTCCTGTTCACTTTAGAAACGAAAAGTAAATTATGTTGAATTTGGAATGAGTAATTGTTTGGACATTCTTCAAAAGATAGATTTCAGCAAGAATGGGCACACCCTCCTAGACGATTCTGACCATTTAGAAACTTATCTAGAGAGTAGATGTCCACATGAATGGGCACAGAACTCTCCATTTTGACGCTTGTCTTGGAAAAGGGGTATCACATGGATTGACACAGAACTCTCCAATTTGACGCTTGTCTTGACAATTCTTCCTGATACACCTCAAATCGTATCAAGATTTGAACCTTTGGATTTAGCGTATAATCAGTGTCATCCAACAGATGCTGTTCATCTAACAAAGATGGCAACATTTATGTAAAAATCTTCTACTGCTGTATTGTATATGAAGCTTTAATGGAGTCATCGTGCGCAGATTTCACTACTTCTTTAAATCTAGCAGCCTCCCACATTGTTGTGATATAATTTAAATGTAGTCTATAACTGCACATTACCTATGCTCATAGCAGCTGTAACCTGTGTAACCATTAATTAAACTCTTGCGCCTACAAAATATTGTTACATTCAATCTGACTTGAGTACATGAATGTCGTTTCCTATATAACCTTTATCGCTAGAAATATATTTTTATATCGTATCTAAACGCGAAATAACTAATACATTCGTTAGGTTATCGATTAAATCTTCAACTCTCATAAACGAGATATCAGGATTTTCGGCAAACGAGAGTAGTTCAGTACATTGAGCGATTGTCTGTGAGTTTTAACAGGGTAGCCGCCCTTTGAAAAAGGTGGGGAGAAGCTAATTAGTGACGCTTTATATCCTATAACTCTGTCAGCCAAATTAGCAACTATGGAGGCTCTTGGGTCTTACCCGACGTTAACATCAAAGAGCCATAAAACCACTAATAGCGAACGGCTCTAGCAATCTTTTTTCCATTACCCCGTACGTGTAGTTCCCCCTTATTGTAAGGACACAATGCTAAATGCAGTTCTGTCTCTTTCCGTCACCCACGTATGTAGTTGCAATTTATTTCAAGACCAACAGACATAATGGAATCAAAATGTCTGGCTGGATGAGTTGATATGGGCAACCACAGTAAGTGCGAGCGAGTCAGTCAGTAATGATGATGATGATGATGATGATGATGATGATGATGATGATGATGATGATGATGATGGCATCGACAATTAATGGTGATGTTTAAAAATAAAATAAAAGTAAAATCGAATCAGTGAGGAAGAAACAAAGTACAATGTCTCAAGTGTTGTTGTTGTTGTCGATAATGCAGTTGGAGTAAGAGTGACTGTGTGGTTGGTGCATGATGACGGTAACAAATAAGCAAAAGAAAAGGGAGATAATTTTAGAAAAAAAAACAAAATTACACAAAAATAAGATCGTGCTCCTTTTAATAAATAGAATATGATTGTATACTTAATTTATTTGATGATGACATACATTAAGCAGAAATAAATACATCTATACTCTACTGGAGACTCGACCATTAATATCTCAACACATCGTTAGGCTGTTTCTTTCTGTCTATCTCTCCCAAGATCAGGCTATTAATTTAGCCTGATCGCATTAAATAAATATTGAAATATTAAAAATAGAAATTCAAATAATACAAGAAGTACTTTTATAAAAGTTAAATGGCACATACACACAATGATTAGTCATTAAGTTACAGGTAAACCTGGACCGCATGTTCTTCAGTTGGAGCCCAGTGGGGCAAATGGAATTAATTAATGTAAATTATCTAAACTTGTAGATAAGCTCCTGACCTCAGAGTGCATTGCCAGCTCTATTCTTCCTGCTGTTAAATTCATTAAACGTTACTACTCTTTTTGAGGTCTGGTTGGAAGAAAAGTTGGAGGACTGAGGTCTGGTTGGAAGAAAAGTTGGAGGACTGAGGTCTGGTTGGAAGAAAAGTTGGAGGACATCTAGCTGTAGTTTGAATATTAGGATCTGGAATATTACATTTAAATAGTTTCTATAAGCGTACAAAATATGCTTGCGCATAAGTCATTGGACACGGTCTGAGTAAGGGCACTGGGCTTAAAGGTGCTGTCTCCGTTAAACGAATATGCTGTAACAGAGAATTAAATTTAAAGGAAAATTGCTTCTAATAACTGCTGCCTATTTGTTTATTCATTTTATTACCCATATGCCAGTGCGTTGCAGTTGAAGTCGTATATTTTCTTACCCTCCATGCTGAAGGATCCGCAACGATCAGGTTGAGTCAGAGTAGCACCACGTCCTCAACTGAGCAATAAATGTCACACCAGCAGCGGAATATTTCGCTCAAATCGGGGACAATCTTGAGTCGTTTGTTGTTGCTCAGAAATAACATTTACGAGTTTAGGCACTGGGGATGCAAAATTAATCTCATTCTACTTCTAGCCTTAGCTTAGGCCGTATTCCTAATTCCTGATTCCTAAGCTTCTAATAACCAATCACCCGCTGTGTGTATTTTTCAACATTGTGTTTATTCCTCAAGTCGTCCGGACTCTAATTCAGTGCAGACAATTGGCATAAAATTCATGATCTGTGAAGTCTCACACTTCATTCATGAAACACATTAAAATTTTTTTTTTTTAAATATTCGCTTTTCTACATGGTGGAGTTCCACAGTGTACCTCCTACTTTAAAGTTTACTGTTGAATGTTTGTGCTAATTAAATTTTATCCTCACCATTTATTGTATTGTCTCCTCAAAAATGTTTTCGTTTTTCCAGTTGGAGTTGGGGAGGGATGATAAGTACAAGGACACTTTTTGGAATAAAATTCCTAATCTTAAACATTACACACATACATACACATATAAATATACACACATAAACACACATGCACATACAAACACATACACACATACACAAACACACATACACATACATACACGAACACACATACATACACACATATACATATACCCATACACACATACACACATATACAAACATACATACACACATACATACATACACGCATACACAAACACACGCATACACACACACACACACACATACACACACACACATATATATATATAACTCTCCTTTTCCATTGTCATTCGAGAAAATTATATTCTGAGACTATGAATTATCCAAATTCCTAATATATAATCTTGAGGAGTAGACCTAAAATAAAACCTCTGTAGTCGCCATTGCCAGAGGTCAGATTTCAGGGATGGGCCTGGCGAGCTGGCAGGCCACAGCGAACACTCACAAACTAATACATGAAACTCACGGGTGCTAGAAATATATTCAAAAATAGGCATACATTTTTTAAGAAGTGCTAAGCCTTCACTCGATATGTAACCATAAATGACAGTGGAGTAATGTTTGTAGCATTTTAGTTGGTTATACATTTTTGCTGTTTTTTTTTTAACAAAAGTGGGTGGACAGAGATCGGTATCTGGGATATGTGAATGCATGTGTCAATTCTTTCCCAGTTTTACTTATTAACTCACGACACGTCACAATTAATTTGCAGAAATATAAAGATTTAACTGCAGTGCATGTACATCGTAAACATAGAGTCGTTTTGAACTGATTTGCAGTTATCTTGCAAATTTATTAATTCTGAATTACATTTTGTACATGTTTAAGAAATATTAACACTGAAGTGTATTGCATATACCCTGAAAGGATAACTTTGAAGTGCCCTGAATTAATATTAACTTTAAAACTGATTTGCAATATAGCTTTCAAAAATATAAACTTGAATTGTTAAATCTCTACAAGTATAGCCGTTGTTTGAACTGAATTGTATGATCTCTACAAATATAGCCGTTGTTTGAACTGAATTGTATAATCCCTACATGTAAACGAACTTTGAATTGTAGATATATAAATTCAACAATTTATACTTTTCAAGAAAATTAATTTTAAACTAATTTGAGTATTCAAAAAAGAAATGGAGAAAAATAGTTTGAGAAACAAAACAAGGGGACGTAACAAAATCAAGCCTATGTATTGCGCTACTAAACCGGAAGTGATAAAAGTAGGCACTCGCGTGCAGAGGACCTATTAACGAGTGAAGACAGATTGGAAGAAGGAACCGATGCGTTTGCATGGGATCCTAAGAGAATGCTCTTCACGGATTCTAGACGTTAATTACAGTCGATCGCCAAACTGACACCTATTCCGTAATTGATGAGATAATGAAAAACATGGATTTTGCCTGTCGGACGGCCATTTTCACTTTGCTTTCGACAGAGCGTCATGAAAAACAGATCTGGATAAAATATCAGTCTGGATAAAATATCAGTCTGGAAACATTATCTCCTTGCGTAAACAAGCAAAAGTCCACTGGTACCCGTTTCTAAATCTAGAAGAGTTCTTTCCCTTGCAGCTTTATAAATAAACAAGTAATTACGCATCCCTTTTATTCTAATTTCTTGATCGCTCACCTCGAGTGTCTAAATAAAATCTTATTTATTTCTTCATTAAACTGATTTTGTACTTTATTCAGTGCAGTGGGTCTGTGCAAAGGCATTCTAATGTTCAGGCCTACTTAAAAAATGGATTCAATAACCCTGAGATTAGTGCTCTCGAATTTACGCACATTAACTTATGGAACCCCATGTTTTGTGTGCACCTGAATTCGTGTTGAGCTGTGGACAAATGTCGTACAATCGTGAATACAAAAGTAGAGAAATGCGAGCAAGTGCGCAGAGAAATGCAAACAAGTGAATACAAAAATGAAAGAGCATACATAATTGCAAATGTGTACAGAGTGCAAACAAATGAATACAGAAATGAAAGAGCATACATAATTGTAAATGTGTACAGAGTGCAAACAAATGAATACAGAAATGAAAGAGCATACATAATTGCAAATGTGTACAGAGTGCAAACAAATGAATACAGAAATGAAAGAGCATACACAATTGCAAGTGTGTACAGAAATGCAAACAAACGAATACAGAAATGAAAGAGCATACACAATTGCAAGTGTGTACAGAAATGCAAACAAATGAATACAGAAATGAAAGAGCATACACAATTGCAAGTGTGTACAGAAATGCAAACAAACGAATACAGAAATGAAAGAGCATACACAATAGCACGTGTGTACAGAGTGCAAACAAGTGCGTATAGAAGAAAAACACGTGCATATGTAGTGCGAACAAGTACATAGGTAATGCAAACAAGTGCATGAATAGTGCGAACAAGTGATTTCAGATTGCAAACAAATGCAGGCAAAGTGCAAACAGGTGCTTACAAAGTGCAAACAAGTGCGTACAATGTGCAAACAAGTGCAAGCAGATTGCAAACAAATGCATAAAATGGGCAAACACGTGCATACAGTTTGCAAGACTGCGTAGAAAGCGCAAACAATTTCATAATTGTACGAACAAGCGCATGAAGAGTGCAAGCAAGAGCGTAAAGTGTGAACAATTCTGTACAGAGTGTGAATATATATATAAACAGTAATTATCACAAGTAAATACTCTCTTTTCCTTTCACTTCATTTGTTACTCTAACATGTTTTGTTTAACGGACGCAGTCCTTTGTCCTACTTTCACCCAATCCATTGACAATGGTTCGTGACTTCATACATTTTACAGCGAGACATTTTCGACATATTTTACAATTCACATATTACTGTAACACTCAGCAAACAGACATATTCCACAGTCCTTTAAGCACTGTTGCATATTCCACAGTCTTTTAAGCAATGTTGCATATTCCACAGTCTTTTAAGCAATGTTGCATGTTCTACAGTCTGCTCAAAAGGCGAGAAGTTGTAGCTTCATTCTTTTCTTTGTAAACATGATTGTACTCATAACAAGGTATGTCCAGTTATATATTAAAGAATTAGAAGGACATCTTAACTTTCAATTGCATGTCATCAAACTTTAAAACAAGACGACATCCAGCGGGCCTAACTTACATGTATTAACACTGACTCAATTTGCACTTAATAATGGATTGTAAAGTTGTTGTTCTACAGGGCTGTACTCAGAAGACATAAGCAAACTAAATTATGGGAAGTAAATAATTACGATCACTATTGCCATAAAGAGAACATTTCAATAATTAACTAGTACTTATCATTTTTTTTAAATATCCATTTACCAATCTGTTGCCATTGGACTTCTCAAAATGACGTCAGAGTAACAATTGTGATATAATGACACACCTAATTCACTTATGAATATCTTGGACGTTAATGTTACTCCTGCGACTGACGCTGATGTCGATACGTATCTCGTAATCTTGCTATCGCGACCAGTATGTTATATTCAAGTTTTAATATTCATGAATTATGGATTGCAGAGAAAGTGTTGCATGTGGGTAGATCTTCAAACAAATAATGTATATTAGTGAGCATTGCGCATATCACATTCATAAATTTCCACAATATGCGTATCCTCTAAAATGTAGTTAAACAAAAGGTCAATTTCCTGACCGCAAATTACGACTTGGCTTCTAACAAAAGTTCATACTTATGCTATAAAACCGAAAGATCCCGAGACAGTAATGTCAGCGACCTAGGTTTGCTGACACTTTACAATGTAGGCCTCCACCAAATTAAAGGGAAATAACTCATGGTCTAGCAGACGTTTAAAGTCCTTTGACTGTTTTCATAAGTAAAAATGGGCTTTTCCAATCACTGCATCCCAAGTCAAAGTTTTGTGCGTTGAGAAATATTTAAGCGAACTGCGATCATGATTTTTGCTTGTCTCGCTCGATATTTGACGCTTGCTAATAACATGCTGATAGCGAGTTCTCTCCCCTTTCATTTACGTGCAAATTATACATTAGCTCGTGCCAGCTACTCATACAGAGAGGTGAACTGTAAAGGTGATTTCGGTTATTATTTTTTTATAAAAAGTGTTTATTTATTGTGATGACATCCAGTAAATTGTGATTATTTCCTTCAATATTTCATAATTATTAATTATCAAACGTCAAATCGCGGGGAAAAGAAAAAATGTAGAAGAAGTGTAAAAGTGTAAGTCAGCAACAACAACAAAAATAGAACGTAATTTATATTCAGAAATAACTTGCATAGAGGTGTAACATCCACGTCTGCATAGACAGCAAGGAATACCACGCTTCTTCGTGCAATTAAGAATGTTTTGTTTAGCAATTGAAGGGAGTTAACTTATCAACAGGCTGAAATCATCTCCAACACAGAATGATGTCTTCGCTCTCCCTTCCTCTCTCTCTCTCTCTCTCTCTCTCTCTCTCTCTCTCTCTCTCTCTCTCTCTCTCTCTCTCTCTCTCTCTCTCTCACACACACACACACATTTATTTATAAGCACACATACACACATCACTGAAGCACACACTAGCGTATACGCAGACAGTTCGCTAACATGAATATGCAAATCAAACTAGCATGCACATGAAATATAAAAATGAATGTGTGCTCGAATGTACCTGACAAGAAGTTATCCGGACTTTCCCAATCATACGGCTCCAGACAGACGCCGATGACAAAATATTCTCCAGTGTCCAAAAGTCCCCGGTCCTGCAGGTTTTCCATCAAGCCCACGAACTCGTAGTGCAATCCAAGCATGATGTAGACTGAAACACAGTGAAATAACAGGAGGCATGTCACGCTCTCATCTTAAGCACGTCAAAGAAATGGCGTCACGCTTTGATCTCAAGCACCTCAGGAATCGTGTCACGCTTTGATTGAAGAACGTCAAGAAATATGTCACATTTCCATCTTAAGCACGTTAGGACGCGTATCAGGTAAAGTATCACGCTTTAATCTTAAGCCTGTCAAGAAACATGTTGATCTTCAGCACCTCAGGAAACGCGTCACGCATTTTGGTTTGAAGAACGTCAAGAAACGTGTCACAGTTTCATCTCAAGCACGTCAGGAAAAAATGTCACGCTTTAATCTTAAGTACGCTATAATGAATAGGCGCAGCTTACTCTATGCACGGCGACCAAACAATGAAATAAATGATATACCACACACTAACTTTAATCGAAACAGAGTACAACAGGCGGACGCATGCTAAATACCTGCAATTGCTTAAGAAAGAAACAGTTACGGTGCACACTCATCCAAACGCTTTAAACGAGTGGTAAACATGGCGTAAACTGAGTCACGTTGTTTTCAAGAGATCGAAACTATGTTAACTTCTACAAGCTGGTGTTAACTAGAACAGTCACGCCAAAAGCCAAACGTATAAATTAAGATGATTATATAAATTGGATCCTTTGCAATCTGAAATAATCGATATAAACTAGGTCGAAACGTGCACATTGCAACAGCTACAAGAGACAGATAAATGCGATGTAAGCCATGACAAGGATGTCCGCTGCGTACACAAATTAAAATAACGGCATGCCAAGAACTTTGAAACGCACAAGCTAAATCGAAGAGAGAACCGTGGCATAAGTCCAAAACAAAAGTGCTTAAGATGAATCCATACATAATTTACAATGCAAAATGTCAAAGGAATTACATTACATAAAAGGAAGCTCACCACGCTTCAACAGAAATCAACAGAATACATCCTCGATTAAAGTGGCATGCATTAGGGCAAGACCTGACGTAAATAAACAAACAACCAGCATGAAGTCATTCTCGCATGCCTATTCAATGTGGGTCTTTGTTTTTCTTCTATGTGTCTGTGTACGCTTGAGGAATAGCTGAATGAACAAACACAAGTAACTTCATGCACACAAGTGTTCATTAGTCATTTTTCTAAAACAGGCAATATTGATTTTCATGTCACGAAACTAAACAGACTTGTTTCTAATCAGTTTGGGTTCTTTTTGTGAATTTTTCTTCCTGTTGTAGTGGAGGGATTCTTGATTGAATTTACGTCACGGGTATTCTCATTTCCTTGCTATGCTCTCTGCATTCAGACTAGTTTGTCTTTGTCATGAATGCTCTCTGCATTCAGACTAATTTTTCTTTGTCACGAATGATCTCTGCATTCAGACTAGTTTGTCTTTGTCACGAATGCTCTTTGCATTTAGACTAGTTTGTCTTTGTCACGAATGCTCTTTGCATTTAGACTAGTTTGTCTTTGTCACGAATGCACATTGCATTTTTATTAGCGACGTATATTGACTCGTCTTTCTGCAAGTCACAAATCTACACTGTTGTGTGTTTTCAAAATGCAATTTGAAAAGTTTAATATATACATTTCAAAATTTGAGCGCGCAGTTTGATTTCTGTTCGAGTCTCGAATGTCACGTTTTGCAATTTATATTGATTTAGTGGACGACTAGTCATTTATTTTCATTAGTTTAAAAGTTTGCAATCTAATCTGTTTCATGTCATGAATACTCGTTTTGGTGTGTTTTTCAAATGTAGACTAATATGTTCACATTAATTCTGTCTGTTTCCAAGGGTGACGACATGCATACTTCCCTTATACATTTGTCGATATTTTCTGGTTGATTTTCATATCGCGAGTATATACGATTTATGCTGTAGAATATGTGGATTTTATGAGAAATAAACATTTCATTCTACGTTTTAGGACGTACTCTGGTCACGTTCAAGTATGTTGTCACATCGTTTTTAGAACGTACTCTGGTCACGTTTAAGGATGTTGTCACATCGTTTTTAGGACGTACTCTGGTCACGTTCAAGTATGTTGTCACATCGTTTTTAGAACGTACTCTGGTCACGTTTAAGGATGTTGTCACATCGTTTTTAGGACGTACTCTGGTCACGTTCAAGTATGTTGTCACATCGTTTTTAGAACGTACTCTGGTCACGTTTAAGAATGTTGTCACATCGTTACTACTTTCTTTCTTTGCACGGCTTTGAGATGCAATAGGATAATTTTCGTTTCAAGAAAACGTATTGCTTTCAGTTTGGATAATTTCCGTTTCAAGAATACGTATTGTTTTCAGTTCGGATAATTTCCGTTTCAAGAAAACGTATTGTTTTCAGTTTGATTATTTCCGTTTCAAGAATACGTATTGTTTTCTGTTTGGATTATTTCCGCTTCAATAAAAAGTATTGTTTTCAGTTTGGATAATTTCCCTTTCAAGAAAACGTATTGTTTTCAGTTTGGATTATTTCCGTTTCAAGAATACGTATTGTTTTCTGTTTTGAGATACATATATTAGGGATTAAACTAGTGGATTTTGTGAACATATATGGAGCCGTAGTAGTTGGACTATGCCATATGTCATTGTACCATACATATTAGAATTGTATCCTGCCTGCTCATTGTACATAACACCCTTGTGCTCCTTAAAAGAACTCATTTACATTCACTGTAATATTAGAATATACAGAAGAATGAATTATTGTATTATACTTTCATATTGATTTTAATATTATAACTTGTGAGAGATGGATGTGTGTTGCACAGGCCACTGAATCGATCCTGTGACTACTACTGTCAAACGGCATTATATCAATGTTGTTAGTAGAAATGTACAACACTTCTTTATACCAATACTGTTATAGTACTGTCAATATGCATTATACCAATACTGTTATAGTACTGTCAATAGGCATTATACCAATACTGTTATAGTACTGTCAATAGGCATTATACCAATACTGTTATAGTACTGTCAATAGGCATTATACCAATACTGTTATAGTACTGTCAATAGGCATTATACTAATACTTTTACTAGTATTGTCAAGGGGCATTATACCAATACTGTTACTAGTATTGTCAATAGGCATTATACCAGTACTGTTAGTAGACATGTAAAACACAATTATACCAATACTTTTACAAGAACTGTCAAACGCATTGTACCAATCATGTTTATAGAAGTGTAAAACATTTTTTTAAACAAGATCCTATTACTAGAAATATCACAAAAAAACATCTTATTAACCCTATTACTAGAACTATCAAAAAAACATGAGAGATGCAAGAAATCTGCTCTATATTCGTTTTCGCTCTTAAGGAAAAAAATTTTAAGGATCTCTTAAGAACTTTAATATAATGTGATAATTGTATCTCTTCCTTACCTCGTGTCTCTAGGTATGTTTCTTCGACGATTTTAACAAAAGGATTAATTTGGCGAATGTGCATATAATGCTGTGTATACTTCCTTCGGAACTGCACGGTAAAACCGTACTTTTCTAGTGTCTGAAAAATAAAAGATATTATTATTATTATTATTATTATTATTATTATTATTATTATATAAGCATCAGAAATGTAAAATAAGTTTTTATATTCTCATGTGCGTGTTTCGTTAAACGTTTCAGACTTGAGCTGGCGATGACGTCAATTTGTGTCTGCAGTAATGCAATGTCACTACATTTTAGACTGTAAATAAAGAAAATTACGTTGCATACAAAAGAATATATAAAAGTGGAAGGAAACGGCAAGGATGGACGAGTGGTTTAATGCAAAACTTTGTGAAGGGAAGATGGGACCCGAAGGCTAAAAATAACGACACTTCATCGAAAGCTCTGCGAACCCCACAAGCTAGAGCTCGGTCGGCATCCATCATCTTAATCATCTCATTTACCCAACGATTGACTTCCACGTAATCTATTCATTTTAATTTCACCTCAATTATTTCATTTACCCAACGATTGACTTCCACGTAATCTATTCATTTTAATTTCACCCCAAGCACTCGGCCGCAAAATCGTGGAATTTTGTGAGCAGTTATTAAGCAGAAATAAATCAGTTAATAAAAGATTCATAAAGGAACGAATAGATTAAATAGTGATAGATAGACAGAAAGGCAGGCAGGTAGATAGATAGATTAAATTAGATTGGTAGACAGATAGACAGACAGATAGATAGATAGATAGATAGATAGATGGATGGATGGATGGATGGATAGATAGATAGATAGATAGATAGATAGATAGATAGATAGATAGATAGATAGATAGATAGATAGATAGATAGATAGATATATAGATAGATAGATAGATAGATAGATGGATGGATGGATAGATAGGTATTTAAACCACAATCCACACAACCACTGAGGAATATGCAGGATTGTAGTCTCCATTCCTAAACTCGTTGATCTGTCTTCAATGGCTGAAACTGAATTTCTCAGAAAAAAAATCACACGCTATGGTAATCAGAAAAGTTTTGCATTCAAATACCAGTCAGCCTCCATACATCCTTGCAGAATTATTGTGTAAAGAGATTTTTTTGGTATTAATCTTGACTGGAAAAGGAGGCAAAAATACATGTATTTGGTAATATGGATCACATGATCCACTTAATGGACTGATTATCTTTGTGCTTGGTGTAACACGGGCGATGCGTCTCCATGGGACCATCTCGAACTCTGTTGGTCGAGCGAATTCCATTTATTCCATTTTTTTCTTCAATCGGAATCTAATAAAATATCACTTCTCATACCACAAAAGCTCAAATATGGATTTCCATACCCTTTAACTAAGATTAAATGGGTCTGTGTCGATATTGTTTTCTTTCAATTTGTGTTGCTTTCTTCTTATCATTTTATTAAACCCACTAGTTCACCTCCCCAAACACACACCAGTATGACGTCAAAGTATCCTTAATAAATGTCGACTTACAGTGTCATAACCAGTCCAGAGTTGTGTGCCAATTACTCGTGAGGTGTGCGCGTGCACAAAGAAAGCAGAGACTAATTAGGACACTAAAGGCACGAGAGTTTGTCAAGCGTTTTATTGGAACTTTTTTTGTAACAAAACACGTCAGGCAGCGTGTTCAGAACTGTTCACTTTGGACAACGAGCCTCGGTTTACTAGGTAATTATGAACCGATAACAACGTGCATTGGAATGGTTCAAATCCCCGACCTTGTTTTTGGCACACAACATATATAATTATGGAAGGCGTCCAGAGTGCGCTAACGTGGAAGTTGACGACCAGTGAAACTGATCAATGAATTAGACCTATTTGTAGTCCTACTCTTCAGATGTGGGGGTGTGACAGAGTAAATGTGGCTCTCTCCCTATTTTTAAATTAAAATTGTTATATAAATTACTAAATTGTCAGAGTAACCCAACCTTAGACATTCCTTATGGTGTTATTTTTGAAAGTGCCTAAGTTGATGTAAAAAGCTCGAGGTAAGACTATTCTAGATTGCTGACGTAATGCAAACTGACTGAGTAGTTTTCTATTATCCACTGATTATTATGTTTGAAAATGATACCAGCCAATGGGCTGGGGTTAAAGATTTCACTTGCTGTAGAAAATTCTACTATCTGATCACTTTGAATTTGGATGGGAAAGGAGAAGTCTAGCTTTGAAAGGCAGTCTTTAGCTTGATGGTGAGTTAAACTGACTAGTTGAGAGAGAATGGACTTAGGAACATTTCATGCATTTTTTCTATTGATATGTTATACTTGTGTTTATGTAGAGATGTACTATATGAGTTGTTTTTTATTTCTACAAATGTTTGAAGTAAGCTACATGCTAACACTTGACATTGTTTGATATGCTGTACTTCTTTTACCATGCGTGTGTATTGAGCTAATAAATACTGTTGCAGGAAATAGTAAGTTGTGAATGGGATGTAAGATAGAATGGAGTTATATTGTGATAAATGGAAAACTTAGGTTTGCTTCTTAAGTATATTTTGCAGTGAACAAGTGGCCTTTCACTTGCACTTTCAAGTTTCCAGTTACCCTTCATGTGTTCACTTGTTAGAAACTTGAACGACCAGGAAGGTATGGAAAGGTCTATTGTGGTCTGTATGCATATGAAGTACACTGTACGCTTTGATGTATTTGCTGGATGCATTGTGAGAATTGTAATACATTGAAGTTACCAGAATTACTGTAATCATGGTGCTCTGCTTAAAGGAACTGACATGGTGAGGAGAGCGCTGAAGTTTGTTCGAGAATATAACAGTGTGTCAGTGTTTTCCACACTGTGGCAGGAGATACATGTTGACATGGACATTGTGACATTGTTGCAAAAGAAAGAAATACTGTTGAAGCAGTGCTTAATACAGGTCATGTAAACAAAAACTTTAAATTACCTACCTCTAATAACTCCATTTCTATTCTCTGATAGGACTAACCTGCGATTTGTATTGACTCTATTGTTGAATTGTAATTTTATTATTTCAGAGAGAGAGAGAGAAAGAGAGACTGTAGATATAAAATTATCTGAATGTGAGTTCATGGTATATTGATATCAAGTAATCATTTTCATTGTAATTGTCATATGCATATTTGATTGTACATTTAATACATTTATTGTTAAAGTTATTGACCTTCTTATGCATATTGATAATATTATGTTGGAGAAGAAAATGGGTGAGTGAGGCGTGCTAAATATAAAGTCAGATTTGTCTTCTCCTTTACTAAGAAGTCTTTCACCTATAGAAAGATTATGTGACAGTACCGCCAAGTGATAGAGGAGTGGTGTCTGTTGGAAGATCATTAATAAAATAAATTAAGATTCTCATCAATTGGAATTAATTATGAAAGTTTAAATAAAAATAATCATCATTTTCATTAACTAAGTGGCGTTGCACGCCACATGTATGTTACTAGCCTAGGCTCTGCATGACACCCCTTCCACTTTAACATTGGGAACAGCAGCAACAAAATCCACCATGACTTCAGCCCACAGAAGGCCGGGCTAAAGTCCAGCTATGCTGGCCAGATATGTGCGTTGCGGCCGAGCAAGCAACCACTCTACAACTTTGACTTACACAATTCTACTTCAACGTGGACATATCTACAAGGCCTCTCCCCCTCCCCCAATCACCCACCGTTTTCCAGCGCAAAATCGGCGTAAGCCGGAAGTGTTCCCCAAAGTATTGCATCGCTCCTCAGTCTCATGTACCCTAATTCAGTATCCAAAGATTGGTTTGCACGCTTTATGTCAATAGGTGTAGACTTCGCCCGAGTTTTCTCAGGCGGAAGATTGGCCCAAGCAAGGCTCATTTTAATGTGTGTGTGTGTGTGTGTGTGTGTGTGTGTGTGTGTGTGTGTGTGTGTGTATATGTGTGTGTGTGTGTGTGTGTGTGCGTGTGTGGTCTTTCTCATGCGATTACGTTCACTGTCCTTGGGAGAAAAATACCCACACTTTCGTCTGGCTAATTTCACTGAGTGGAAAGTGTTCCACGTTCTTATTTGGCTCGATTTGCTGTACAGAAATATGCCACCTTTCTTAGGAGGCTCACTTCACTATGTGATGTATGGCTTTGCTAAAGATTTTCCATTGATTTGTCTTGAGTATATGATGTTAGGCTTTGCTAGAGATTTTCCATTGATTTATCTTGAGTATGTGATGTTAGGCTTTGCTAGAGATTTTCCATTGATTTATCTTGAGTATGTGATGTTAGGCTTTGCTAGAGATTTTCCATTGATTTGTCTTGAGTAAGTATCTGGACGATATTTGTGTGATTAATTTAAATACAGATAGCTGTCTGAGATTCATGCGTGCGCTCTTTTGCTTTCTGTACACGGTAATATTGTAACGGGCCAGTGTGCTCTTTGTACACGGTAATAGTATAACCCGGCCTGTGTGCTCGCCGTGAAGGATGAATACAGCAAAATGCACCAGGGCTTCCACCGAAGTTCAGTAAGCGTTTGAAAATGTGCTCAATGCATCGCCATTTATTGCTGCCTCTATTCAGAAAATGTCAATCGCTCGCGACCACTTGCTCTAGTCCAACTTTCCAATAACTGCGGAATTAGCAGTGTGGCTCTCGCGGGTCCTTTGCGTGGCTGCACGACTTGAAGTTTCATATTATTTGTTAGTTAGTTATTTGCTTCCTTGCTCAAAGTTTCAAAATAATAACTAAAGAACATACGGCAGCCGTGAATTTTGTTTGAGGGGTTTTGGGGTTGTTCATTTGCTTGTATATTCATTTTTATATTTTCTATTCTAATAGCGAAATCATTTAACATATTACATCATTTTAATTGTACAGGCATCAGTTATAAAAAAAACAATTACATCCTAAGAGATAGGGTGTGAGGATGTATGTAATTGTCTTAATGATGTGAAGATGGGTTAACAGTCATAATGATACAAGGAAGGGTTAACTGTCTTAACGGTGAGGATGGTTAACTGTCTTAAGGGAGAGCATGTTTAACTGTCATAAGGGTGTGAGGAAGGGTTAACTGTCTTAAGGGAGTGTGGAAGGGTTAACTGTCTTAAGGGTGTGTGGAAGGGTTAACTATCTTAAGGGTGTGTGGAAGGGTTAACTATCTTAAGGGTATGAGGATGGGTTAACTGTCTGAAGGGTAAAGCAATTTCAGAACATAATGCTGAGTTTCGAAGCCAAAACAAGAAAATAATAGTTTGAACTATGATTGATTTTATATCTCCGTTCAAAGCTAATGCATAAGAAGAATTTCCTTAAACTAATATTGATTTTCCGTTCCAATTTTATTTTTATATACGTTTGTTTTGTTTTTTAATGGTGAAGACTTCAAATGGACCTTTCAAATGGCTAGATGCAAAGTCCCGCGACAAATACGTCACTTAGGAAACGAAACGCAGACGCGAACGAGTGGATAGGGGTAAATGCATTTCTACTTGTTTGTTGCAATAATTGGACCTGCTTTGTGTCTGCTGTCAGTGCCTTTCTCACACTCACGAGCGGCAAGAGTGTTATCCGTCTGGTTCCGTCTGCCTGTCTCGATGCCTTCCCTACTCTCGTTTGCCTTTCTCACTCTGTTTTTCTCTTTCTTCATCTGTCTCTTAATCTCCACTTTCTCTGTGTGTTTATTTCTACCTCTGTATGTCTTGATATGCCTGTCTCTCTGTCTCTCTGTCTCTAATCTCTCTCTATCTGTCTCTCTCTCTGTCTGTCTCTCTCTCTCTCTCTCTTGTTGTGTGTGTCTGCCTGCCTTTCTCTCATCATCTTCCTCTATTTGTATCTCGCGTTCATCCCTTCATCTCTCTATCCTTCTTTCCCCCTCTTTTTTCTTATTTTGTGTCTTCTTCAGTGTACGTGTTTCTTTTCTCATAATTTACTTTACCACTTTCACAATTAAATTTCTCTTTCTCTCTTTAATCACCCGACTAACTCTTTATCTCTTACACAGGTAAGCACACACACACACACACACACACACACACACACACACACTCTCTCTCTCTCTCGATCGATCGATCGAACGAACAAACACACATCAATTCCTTTACTAACAAATCGCACGTAAATACACAACGAACACACACATACACTTTCGAAAAAACTTATTGACAAGCAGAATCGCATTTAAATACACAACGAAAACACACGCAGGCGAGCGCACACACACACACACACACAGATTCAAGCAAACGCACATGTACAAAATGGCATATAGGATCGTAACAAAACTACACTACAAGCACGCACACACAGAAAGATGCACACACACAAAAAATCAAAAAGAAACGAAGTCAAACCATAACTTCACAGATAAAAACACACGCACATACACAGACATAACTTCACAAATAAAAATACACGTACATACACAGACATAACTTCACAAATAAAAAGACAAGAACATACACAGACATAACTTCACAAATAAAATCACACATACATACACATACATAACTTCACAACTAAAAACACATGTACATATACATACATGGGTTATTTCAGTCTTATATTCCATATCTTGTGTCATCTTCTTGTTTTGCAGATGATGACGTCGGTAAGGCTATGATGCTGCTGTTATTGATGACAGTGGTACTCGCAATGACATCAATACGGCTTAGAATGATAAACTGCTACTGATGATAGACGATGACGTCATTGTGACTAGGAATGATGAAGTTTCTACAGATGATAGTGGTAACCAAGCTGATAAAAACTTGACCTAATTGATAGTGATGATAATTATTGAAAATAAAGCTGCAGATGTATTTGTCATTGCAAATGTGTACTGTTAATTTGTTGGAGAGCACGGAGTCAGTCTACTAGTGTCTCAAGCAGGTGATCGGGGTTATCTTCCCCTGCTGACCATTGAGTTAGAGAGCAGAGAGTCAGTCTACAGACTAGTGTCTCAAGCAGGTGACCAGGGTTCTTTTCTTCCCCTGCTGACCATTGAAATTGGAGTTGTTTTCCCAACCCATACACTCTCGCACTGGCTGGAGACCGCAAACCGATTGCAAAGTGCTTAGAGACTAAACCAAATGTAAATGCAATATGTGTGTGGGATGTGAATAGATGTAAATGCATTTATACGACCGTCACAAACCGTTAACTCTGTGCTTACGTCCTGAACCAAATTATTGATACTATAATTGTGCAACTGCTACGTGCTGTTCATTATTTACTTATTTCCTTTAGACACGTCATAACATTCGTACAACAAAGATTGAAGTGACGTGTTTTCAGTCGTGATAACGAGACTGACATTATAAATGCTAAAAATAGCCTAAATTCAAAAATGGAAGCAGTGAGCCTCAAATGCAAACTGCAGCACAGATAAACACCCAGCTCTAGCTTCACTTTCCATCACTGCTACCTGTTTTGTTGGTTCACTCTGAAGTCTTTTATCCCGCGACCAGCAGATAGAGTTTACGGCTCCAGCTTGTTTTCAATACAGAGGATAAGATAAAATAAGAATAAACACTCACAGAAAAGATGTCGTCTGCCGTATTGTTCGCGTTCCCGAAGTAAGGGTGAATGAAGGTGACTTTCCTCCAGTTGTACATGCGCAGGAGAGACACCACACTTTTAGAGATCTGAGAGTCTGTTGGCTTTGTCCGTGCGAACGTGGGATAAAGGGTCTTGTCGCTGACCGCTGTCTCCGTGCAATACTGAAATGCAAGAGAGATAATTATTTTCATGCAATACTGAAATACAAGGGATATTATTTTCATGCAACACTTAAAATAGAGTGGAAACCAATAAATTACTAGAAAATATTGTAAACTCATAAGCAAATAAATGACACATGCCGTAAAATTATACTTACTTGACTTTCAAAGATAAAGAATACAGCAGGCATATATTTAAGTCTAGAAACTTGCCAAACTATCATGGACACAACCAGAGTATGTTTGTTAGAAAGTTATTTTATGTAAACCAAGCCGCACACAAAACAAAACACAATGATAACATTTTCTTTATTTCTCCAGCTTTTATTTGAAAACTTTATAAAGCAATTTTTGTTTTTGTAATAATGAAATATCCAAATATTCTTCAGTACATCCATATTTTCTTATATGTATATAATCAACATCAATCGTATAATATCTGCATTCGGTGTTGCTCGGTTTTTGCAGTGGTGTGGGTGTTTAAGAAATATTCGACTGTGTCCGGGTTAGTGCTATATAGACGTATACATTCCTTCAAAATAATATCAGAAACATAAAGTAGAAAATCAGTTTTAGCAGAGCTTATATAAATAATAATATTATTATGTCTAGATTACTATTATTTAGATAAGGTTTTTTATATAATTATATAAATTACTATAATTTAAATACTGTATTATTATGCCTACATCATAAAATTTAAATAAATATTATTATGCCTTCATTATATAATTTAATAATTATTTATTATTATGTCTACATAGTACAATTTAAATAAAATATTATGTCTAGATTATATAATTTAATAATTTATTATTATGCCTATATTCCTGTAATTAAAATAATTTGTTATTATTCCTGTAATTAAAATAATTTGTTATTATTCCTGTAATTAAAATAATTTGTTATTATTCCTGTAATTAAAATAATTTGTTATTATTCCTGTAATTAAAATAATTTGTTATTATTCCTGTAATAAAAATAATTTGTTATTATACCTGTAATTAAAATAATTTGTTATTATTCTTGCATTACTATCATTTAATAAGGTATTACACGTTTGTCTTTTCTGGAAATGCGAAATGACGTTTGACACTGCCGAGAGCGCACAAGGACAAAAAGGAAAGAAATAGCAGTAAAATAAAACGGGGAAAATAGACAGCTGAGCTGAAGGAGAGACAACCAAGATGAGAGAAAAATATAACTGTGAATCTTTCTGTGAGTTTAAAACATCTTCTTTGTGGACCGCAAGGAAGTGTAGGAACTACAAATGTAGAACCAAGGGAGATAACCGCTTGTAGTGCTGCTCCAGTTGTGGTAAAAGAATAAAAAGTAGTATAAAATTTCCCTTTTCTGTTATGAAGCAATAGAGCAATGCATAAATCGAACTGTGGAAACTCTGTCTGGCTGGCTGGCTACTCTGATTTTGACTAGGCTGTTACTATAATCCATACGAACAATAAAACGAATACTGACCAAAGAAGGGAGGTTATTAGCAAAAAAAAGGTGGTAGGGTTGTGTATTCTGTTAGTTATTGGTGTCCAAGGGTCAATCTAGATAGCTTTACTTTACAAGCAGAGCAGCAGCACCGAGCTTATCCAGCTTGGTCAAAAGTGATCAGAAAATCTAAAATAGTCTTGCCTCGAGTGTTTGCTTCAACTTAGAACTTTCCCAAAATAATATCATAAGGAGTACCCAAGGTCGGGTTACTCTGACAATTTAACGATCTACATAACAATTACATTTTAAAATAGGAAGAGGCAAATTTACTCTGCACAGATTGAAAGCGTGCTTTTCGTAAATTAATAATTTAGGGGAAAAGGATTCGTGTTTCATTATCCGGGTATATCCTTTTAAATTTATGTGATTTTGTGCACGTGGATTTCTTCCAACAACTTTCTTTTTAAATCAATTACAGTTTCTTTTCTTCTACGCAATGTTCGCTTGTGTGAGGTTTTATTTCTTTCTTGCTTTTTTAATAGGTATTGATTTTGTAGCTAATATTTATGAGGAACTAGTCGCAACTTGATAAGCATCTGACATTGATGTCACTCATGCAAGCCTAAATAACGCGAAGTTCTTTTCGCTAAATTCACTGAACCGCTACAAATAAAGTTGGGAAGGGTGGAAGCATCATGAACACACACACACACACACACACACACACACACACACACACACACACACACACACACACACACAAATACACACACACACACACCAACACACACACACGTGCATACTCTACTGCAATTAAAATCATTGTTTACATTATAATTTATTTCTTCAATAAACATTTTTCTTTAAGGAAATCCACCACATATTACAGATATGTCCAACATTGATTAATCTATACGAAAGACAATTATTGTCTTGTTTACGTTAATTCAATTGTTTCCGACTTTTATTTTCTGCAGCAAAAGACAAAAATTCAAAATAAATAAACACCACTAGAGTTATGGAATATAAAATGTTGCTGCCACATGTATCCTCTTTTCCACTTTGATGTTTTGTCTACGTTACACTTTTGAACTCAGAAGCTTTCACTACAGGGGCCCGAATGGAATGAGTTTGTTGAATGCACGCACCACTGGGTACGATCGATGGAAACTGGCAGTGTTCATTTATGTGGGTTTTATTTTATTTAGTTTTAAATTTAGCTTTGAAGAATTCTCTTCGTGTGCCTTTGATTTTTATTTTATATATAGTTTTGTTTGTTTAGTTTTTTGCTTTGTATGATTTTGTATTTTAATATCTTGAAGTGAAAATGTACAAATTGCAATTGAGATCAAAATAATTAATATTGATTTCTTTCACTACTAAGTGATATTAAAAGAAATCATAACATTTCAATGAACTGATACTTTGAATCTCTAATAACCTTTCTTTCGGCTTATTATTTTATTTTTGTTGGGTATTTTTTTTTGTGAGGGAGATGAGGTTTGTAAACCAGTTGAAATTTGCATATTTGATTGTTGATTTAATAAATTTATTGACCTTCTTACGCAAATTGATACCATATGCTGGAGAAGAAACAAGTAGATGGGGTCTCACTAAATTTAGATTAAGAGATATATTTATCTTCTCCTTTGATAAGAAGTTTTCCACCTATGAAAATATTGTGCTATGGTAAATGTTTGTGTTTAATGTTGTGAAAGAGAGATAGCGTTTACAGCATCTGCATATCTGCAAAGTGAGAGAGACAAGTGCCGTCTTCTGGAGAATTATTAATAACATAAATTAAGATTCTCATCACCTGTAATTAGTTATTGGTGATTAATTAATTAATAATAATAATAGCCATTAACTAGCTGGCGTTAGCATCACAGTAACATTGATTGTTTATATTTACTGCTATTCTTCCACGTTGCACTTAATCCTCACGTCAGTCGTCGTTTGTTTTCTTGCATCTTCTACTTCGTAAAGAAGTGCGGTATTTATTATTTACATATATTTCCTTCCAAATCATTTACATGTCTCCCTTCACCCAACCCACCCCACCCTAGCGGCAAGAAGGAAGACTAGTTCGGTGACATCAACTTCGTCTCGAGCGCACTTATACAATATTGCATGTCATTTTTGACCCACTTTGTGAGCAGGTCTACTCTGACTTAGGTCGTCTTTGTGCAAGTGTCGTCTGCAAAAGGCCTTTCAAAACTCTCTTCGTAAATTTTATTTCACAGATCTCCGCTCTAGGGCGCCGGAAAAGTTGTATGGACAGCATGAACTCACATTTCTTCTCGTGTGTGTCATGTCATGGCGCAGATCTCTTGTGTTGCATCAAAACTGCCATTTGGCAGCGAGCAGAATCTCTCTTTGGAAAAGATTCTCAGACTGGACGTGGAATTGTGACATGAGAGCACTAGTCACTGACCTTAGAGTGAGACCCTCTGAGCTACAAGGAGAGCTAAAGAGGCCATGTACGTTTCTGTTGAGTTAGTTATGTTTCTTCAATTATTAGTGTGAACGCAATTTCTTTCCATTTTTGTTCCTTTTTTCCTTCTACTGGGAAAAAATCCTATAACCAGAATAAAAACATTGAAAGTAATTACTATATGTAACAGAAATATACATTTCGATTTTGTCTGCTTTATTCCTTTCCCATCTTTTCGTTCCAATATCATGATTGAAAGGTTATCTAATTGTAAACAGTCCTAGGCGAATAGCTTAATCTTTATACGTGTAGCAAGCTATGGCCATTGTTGTAATCATATCAAAGACCACAACGTGTCTTAATTTACAATACGTGTAGCAAGCTATGGCTATTGCTGTAATCATATCTAAGACCACAACGTATCTCAATTTACAATACTGTTAATTCTTTGTCCAGTCACAAAGACTTTGGCTTTTGCTTTTACTTTTTATTTGAACATTTAAATATTTCGTTGGTATTATATCAGATAGATAGGTAGAAAAATAGACAGACAGATAGATAGATAGATAGATAGATAGATAGATAGATAGATAGATAGATAGATAGATAGATAGATAGATAGATAGATAGATAGATAGATAGATAGATAGATAGATAGATAGATAGATAGATAGATAGATAGATAGATAGATAGATAGATAGATAGATAGATAGATAGATAGATAGATAGATAGATAGATAGATAATGTTCTTTTCGGATCGGTGCTATTTGATTACATTCGAGTCTGTTTGCTTACGTTCAAGACACTGTGTTTATTTTTGCGAGAGCGCGCGCGTGTGTGTCGAACGAAAACATGGTGTGTGGGTGAAGTGAAATACGGCGTGTGTATGCGTACGTAAGCATTTGTGTATGGGTGATGTTGGATGTGCGAACATATAGTGAAGCAAATCCAGCCTAAAATGGGTCGAATCAATATTAAACCTCACGTTTTAGAGGTTTGCTAGTAAAATAATTCAAGTATTCGCTTCGACCTCAATGCAAGATACCGACGCACAGGGAACACATTTTTTTTTTATTATCTAAACAACCAATCACATCTAACATACCTATTATGTCTTGCGTAACTATGTACGTCAACGTAGACACTATCACGTATCTATTCACGTCAAAGTTGACACGTCCTACGTACCTATTTACGTCAAGGCAGACGTACACATAAATAAGCAAATGTGCTACTTTAGCTACCTATACAAGTATCTGGTGTCATTGTTAGAATTAGCTGATCCAATCGCGTTTCAAGAATCCCGTTTGCATTTCGGTGCAAAATTCAATCTGTTCTCGGTGTGATATCATTCGGTTTGCTCGCCTTGGATCACTAGACGGCGTCAGGCAATATTCTTACGTGACTATCAGACGGATCCGATCTTCGGTTTAATGAAACTTGAGAATGCAATCGGAGGAGTAAATGGCCAAGCCACTTCTAGTCTACCACAACTTTACTGGTTTGTAAACGTGATTGGGGTAATAGAAACAGATTCATTGCTGCGATTTGCTGAGTCTAACGTTATAATGTAAATATCGACGAGTGTCTACTAGTGAGCGAACAGAAGTGGGACTGATTTTTAGTTCTTCAAGAATATCTAGCAGTTTGGTGACCAATATTTCTGGTCAGTGCCAGACATTATTTGATTCGGGTAAAAATGGCGTGCAGAGCTTTGTGACAGAGAAGGCAGGATCCGCTCTGGGTCGATTGAAACTAGGTGAGAGATAGCATGAGCTGTCCTAGAATTGTGTGCCGTGACTTAAAGTCTATTAACGTTGAGCACGTGCTAAATCAGTCACTCCTGGAACATCTACCTGACCTTGAAACTATTAAAATACGGGCCGTGCATTCATTGTCGAAAAAGAACGAAACAAAACATTGTAACGAAAAGATACAGGAAAGTTACTCGAAACAGCATGGATAACATTCAAAGAAAGAAAGAAAGAAAGAAAAGAAAGAAAGAAAGAAAGAAAGAAAGAAAGAAAGAAAGAAAGAAAGAAAGAACGAAAGAATGAAAGAAAGAAAGAAAGAAAGAAAGAAGGAAAGAAAGAAAGAAAGAAAGAAAGAAAGAAAGAAAGAAAGAAAGAAAGAAAGAAAGAAAGAAAGAAAGAAAGAAAGAAAGAAAGAAAGAAAGAAAGAAAGAAAGAAAGAAGATGAAACACATTAAGAAAATATTACTACTTGGTAAATCTATATACAGGAAATGTCAATACAAACCCAAAGGAGCACGATTGTTACAGTAATTTGTTTGTCTTGTCTCTCTCTGATTAATAACATCGCTATAGGGTAAACGCTAGACAAAGCCTACTTCACGAATAAGTACAGATGAACAATGAATTTACGTACATTCACACATTCGCGTACGCTAATGCACACGCACACCACAAACAGCGTACCCACAGGCACACATCAAGCTAGAAAGCACTTACGCGTACACACACACATACACACAAAGAAAGGAACAGAAAACAATATCATGACATCGAAGAAAATTAGTTCTATAAAATTACTAAACTTTACAAACATGCATCTCAGACACACCCAATACCTTAGCAAAGTGAAGTAAAAATCATGTAAATTTAAAATACATTATCAGACAAACCCATCACCTAATATATAAACATGTAAAATACTACTGCTACCATATTAGAGCTGATATAAACTATTCATACTATGTTTACTGTATCGATTTTCAAGTCACAATAAAATCATTCAAATGATTTCAATTAATGATTTCTAACCTACCAGCAATCCGAAAGCGAACATTTAGCTTGTAGAACATTACCCGGTTTTTGTGAAGAGTGAAAGCAAGCAAGATTGAATCTAGCGGAATTTATCCCGCGCTGCCAATATTTGTGCATTGGAGAGGTGTCTTTCCATGAATAAACATTGCCCGTATCATGCATGCACTGTTCAGTTAATACATTCAGCTGACACATCTCAAGAGGGGGAGAATGTCGTAAAACTAGGCCTAACAATGTACGAGGAAAACCAAGACTCAGTGGACGAAGTAATGTAGAGCTAGCTAACCACGACTGCTCTGGATATGGAAGATAGATAACCACGACTGCTATGATGTATATGAAAGATAGATAACCACGACTGCTGTGCATATGGAAGATAGAAAATCAAGATTGCGGTGGACAGGTGGAAGATGGAAAACCAAAACTGCGCTGTACACATGCAAGATGTAAACCAAGACTGCGGGAGACTTATAAGATTGGAAAACCAAGACTATAGTCAATTTATTAAAGATGGAGAACCAAATTTCAATGCGGCTGTATAAAACAATATAAATAGTACCATGATGTGTCTAGACATATAATAACATGTGGGTAGATAACCATGGCTTAATCCAGACTGAATATTTAACACTAGGACTTCAAATATACGTAATAATAGGTAGACGAATGACCAGGTGTGGCGGAATAAATTTGCCTGTAATTGTTTCTAGACTTAATTGTCTAAGTGACCCGACTTTGGGCACTCCTTATGATGGTATGTTTTGTAAGTGTCAGAGTTGGAGTAAACAACTCGAGTTGAGAATATGCTGAAAATTGCTGAGGCCAACCAAATGGATAAGTAGATTTTATTATTGATGGACCGATAAACAATGCTCCATCTATGCCTGTAACTGTGTATAACTATAAAACTATACGGAAATATAAATACTGCATAACTTATAAAGATAAAAATTCACTGTGGTCATCAGCATTACAAAGCTAGACAGCTAAAGATTCATTGTGATCATAAACATTACAAAGCTAGACAGCTAAAGATTCATCGTGGTCATAAACATTACAAAGCTAGACAGCTAAAGATTCATTGTGGTCATAAACATTACAAAGCTAGACAGCTAAAGATTCATTGTGCTCATTAGCATTACAAAGTTAGACAGCTAAAGATTCATTGTGCTCATAAACATTACAAAGCTAGACAGCTAAAGATTCATTGTGGTCATAAACATTACAAAGCTAGACAGCTAAAGATTCATTGTGCTCATCAGCATTACAAAGCTAGACAGCTAAAGATTCATTGTGCTCATAAACATTACAAAGCTAGACAGCTAAAGATTCATTGTGCTCATCAGCATTACAAAGCTAGACAGCTAAAGATTCATTGTGGTCATAAACATTACAAAGCTAGACAGCTAAAGATTCATTGTGGTCATAAACATTACAAAGCTAGACAGCTAAAGATTCATTGTGCTCATCAGCATTACAAAGCTAGACAGCTAAAGATTCATTGTGGTCATAAACATTACAAAGCTAGACAGCTAAAGATTCATTGTGGTCATAAACATTACAAAGCTAGACAGCTAAAGATTCATTGTGCTCATAAACATTACAAAGCTAGACAGCTAAAGATTCATTGTGCTCATAAACATTACAAAGCTAGACAGCTAAAGATTCATTGTGCTCATAAACATTACAAAGCTAGACAGCTAAAGATTCATTGTGTTCATAAACATTACAAAGCTAGACAGCTAAAGATTCATTGTGGTCATAAACATTACAAAGCTGAACTCTGTTTATTTTAAATCATAATTGAGGAACCCTTCTAGTTATTTCCTTTTCCTTTTTGATAACGTCTGAAGGGAAATGAAAATAAATGAAAGAGTAAATGAAAATGATTAAAAACGGGAAAATGTAAACACAATAACGTTATATTTTGAGCTGGTATCCCTAGAGAACAATGGAGTGTTATAATTAAGTCCTTGATCTTTATCAAAATGCCATGAAATTTGATAAGACCTGTCAAACGTCACACTCCCAAGACAATATAACTCTGAGACATTAGTTGTGCGTGGAGAGTGTCGCCATAATTCAGACTGAACTTGCGATGTGAACAAGGTATCTGCTCGAGTCGCAACAGTTATGGTTTTCTCTTTTTTGTGTTTTATTTAGGAAGTATTAATGAAAATCTCATATATGATTTTTGCTCTAGCTTCAATGGTTTTTGAATATAAAAAAATATATTTCTGTCATTTTCTAAATTTTCAAAACTCGCTTTACATAAAACACAGTAGTTCGTTTCCAGTCATCAGTAACTATGGATATTGAAACACAAGTAATCTGTCTCTCTAAACTAGACACAAACAAAGACTTGTTTTCATTTGTATTATTTCACCTTATTCCACAGTTGGACTATATGTGTATTCTGTTACTAAATATAACTTTAAAACAGTTAAATGGACCAACTTAAAATGAAATGTTGCTTTTAGTGCTGTCAGGTTATATCTGTATTTTGTTTAATTTGCCCTCAGTTTAAATCGATCAATATAAAAACTATACTGATTGCAGTGCTAAATTGCAGAATAACAAACAAGAGAAACTTTGATAGAAATCCATTTGACGTAGACCTCTACCGGAAGGTTTCAGTGGGCATGCGCATTAGAAGACTCATATAATTATTAGGTTTCCGAAATTGTTACATCTGTGTGAATGCGTGAGCGGTTGTGTGTACACGTTTGCGAGTGTATGTATGTGTGAACGTATGCGTACATGTTTATGGCGTGTACGTGAGTTTGTGTATCCATGTGAAAATGATGTCGGGAAAATTTCTTTAAAATAAAAAAAAATCAGTTATATCAGATGTCCAGTGATTTCCTGCTTTAGACAGCTCTATGTTTTTCTTTCCTGTATCGTTGGCAGGCACTCTCTAACGACAGTTTACTGACGTGAACGGACTGGAGACACCGTCTTAGATGTGTTCACATATACAGAGCAGACAAATGCTCTATAGCCACACGTCTGACTCTCCAATGTGACACGTGTCATTACAACCGTAACTCCCGCCACCAAAATATGCATGCGACATTCTTTGTCAGCGAGAGATAACTCCTTGTAAATGCATGAATCAATCAACAACTACAAAATTAAAGATATTCTTCCAACATTATAGTTTTGAATTTCATGATTTTGTAATGCTTGACTAACTCGTAAACCTTTCTCTCTTGAGTCTAAGTCAATGACATCATCTCATTGATTGATTGATTTTTTATTTTTAAGCGTCACGAGTTACGGATGTGATGTCAATAACGAGACCCCGTACGTCATAACTTTTGTATTCAGCGTTTCCATGGTCTGGTGGGAAGTGGACTGAGATTTAGTTCTCTTTGATATTCTGGACCTGCAGTGCTTGTAATGTTAGTGTTCAGCAGGCAAAACGCTATTTTATTATCGTCGCTAAGGATTAGTTTCTTGTCTAACTTGTCGGGTTGTTGTTTCCTTTAGCTGTTGTGTGGTTGTTTGTTAGTCATTTTATGTTCCAAAGAGTGTGTGCAGTTATTTGGCAATTATTCACCGCTATAAGTTTCATATGTCGGGTCTGCATGTAGCTTGCTGACTTCAGTGGACAAAGTCCACACTGCCTAATTCTAAAAACTGAATTATGACCCTTTCCGCATTGTAAAGTTAAACCATTTCTATTCACCGTTTCTTAAAATTACATTGCGACTTCTCTCCTCTTATCTATTGCATTTGCTTCATGTCATTCAAAAGAAGGGTGTGCATGGACTGAGCTAAGCAATCCAGCTTATCTCCCCTTGAGTAACTTTATTTACTTTTTTTTCAATCTACTTCGACGTTCGGGGATACAGTTGATTTTATTCTTGATAAAGGCTTGGATGATTCGATTTTCGGTTCGCTGAAATATTACTAAAGATAGTATATTTTTAATTCAACAATATTTTTTTTTAAAGTAAATCATTGGTTAATCCCCTTATGTGTTTACTCGCACACTAGGATGTCATTGCAGTACGTATAAATAACATTAAGTAACCATATCACTATGCTGCATTACTAGGGCAAACACGAAATAAATCTTTTATACTCTTAGCTCTTGACGGGAAATGAATTTTAATTTGTCGAAATTATATAATTACTCTTTCAAATTTATGTCTTTCTTTCTTTCTGTCTGTCTCTTTCTTTCCTTCTTTCTTTCTTTCATTCCTTCTTTCTATCAGAAATATGAGTGAGTGAGTGAGTGAGTGAGTGAGTGAGTGAGTGAGTGAGTGAGTGAGTGAGTGAGTGAGTGAGTGAGTGAGTGAGTGAGTGAGTGAGTGAGTGAGTGAGTGAGTGAGTGAGTGAGTGAGTGAGTGAGTGAGTGAGTGAGCCAAATAAATTCAACTCCATTTTTTAAATTGTCATCAGGTCACTAACCGTTCTTGCAAAGGAAGTTTAGAACTCAGAAAACGAAATAAAAGTTCTCTTCACAAAATTGAATCAAAGAGTTTGTACAGGGGGCTAAGGGGGTGGGTGGGTGGTGGAAGCAGACTACAGAAATGAGGGTAACTACATAAGTACTGTGATTACAAGTGTGGGTGTGTAAGTACTCACACATTTAAACCAATAAGCAACATGTGTTTTATCACGCGATTGTGGTCGACATTTTAATCTACAGAGAAAATTCAATTCCACTTTTGAACTGATCGTGGCCGTCGTGAAGAACACGAATCAAGCAGGAATAGACATTTTTTTAAAAATGCGTTTTCTGGAGACATGAATTAATATATTGTTGAAAATAGATATTGCCATTTGACCGTCGTCTGCTGTTTCTTGAATTTCATTGTTAACGGAGTGTCATGAGATTAGCCTACAAACGTGTTGTACACAATGATCACAGAACAAGTCGCTTCGAGATCTCGTGTGGAGAGAGAAATCTGGCAATTGCTTTTCTTAGGTTACATGTGGACGGGCGATTTTACAGCGGTTCAAATGCAAAAACTGCGTGACTGAAAGTTGTTGGTTTAGTGAAGGAGGTGGTGCTGAATGTGGTGTGTATGAGTGTATTATTATATTGTGTTTTCTTTATTATATAATGTTTTCTTTATTATATAATGTTTTCTTTATTATATAATGTTTTCTTTATTATATAATGTTTTCTTTATTATATAATGTTTTCTTTATTATATAATGTTTTCTTTATTATATAATGTTTTCTTTATTTTTAGTCTTTACGTGGTTGTCTCTCGTTGCTGTACTAATATCATACGTAATATCCGTTCATAAATTTCTAAGTACATAAACACTTAATATTTTTCACATTTTGGGAAAATCAATGTACATTTTAAAAATATTAGAACTATAAAATATTAGTTGCTTTTGTGAGTGCATCAGAGCAATTTATTATATGATTTATTAACTTTAGTATTGCATATTATTGTAAAGATGTTAAACTACATTTATATTGAAAACTAATATTGTGGATAATTAACATTTAAAAATTATTTTTTAAAAAATCCAGTCGTAGATTTCGTTTATCCTTTTATAAAATTTATTCGTTTATGAGTCATCAAAGTGTTGGCATTTCACCTTGCAAATACCATTTTAATTCATTTCGTTTATTCTGTAAACAACATCGCAATCACAAAATAAAATAAAGATCTTTAAAACGAATTACGTTTTTAAAATATTTAATTGTTGTTTCTCTCGTCCACATAAGATTTTACAATAAATAAACATAAAAATTGATTAATTCGTTCATTACAATATACCGAATAAATGAATAAAAGGTCGAATGAATGATGGAACGAATGAATGGGTATATTTGACATGATTTGTTCAAGGAGCGTTCTCTTATAGACGATCCTCTCGTGTCGTCTGCGAATATTTCTTAGTAATTCGCCGCCCGTTACATTAATGGATCTAGAGTTCCTGTGACAAAGACACTGGCAACATGTCAGCAAAAACGACGCAATCAATCCATACAACCAACAGCGTTAAAAGAAATGGAAGGATTGTGCCAACTGAGGAAGACTTATGGAGTCTCTGCACTATCGGATCATCGTTGCAATGAATAAATGTATTTATTCATGGGTGCGGATTTTTGCAATATGAAGTTAAAGAAATAGTGATTTTATTTTCATTTAAGTGTGCATTACCTGCGGTTTGAAAATAAGTAATTTTCTGATATCCCTAAGAACAAAAAGATGAACTGCACACAACTTCATTGAGATTTAGTTGTCATAAAACCAACACTTACCACTGAAAACATTTCAATGATAGAAAATAGTGTACTAAACGAAAGGGTTACTTATGTAACTAAAACCGAATAAACCCCTCCCACCTGCATCGGGTCAGTGACCCTCGGTTTTCGCACTCTAGTGACCCCTTGGCGAGACTTGGCTAAAAGATTTCTCTATCCATCCTTGAAAATCTGGAATTTCAGCAACGAAGAACAGTCTTCAGACCACTGTTTGCTTTAGTGGGTCGGCATAAGCACGCTGGCTATGTTTCCTCATCTTCATAATGACGTAATAAAAGTAGAAAATGTAGCAGAAAGGATAATATTTCCGGAATTGCTATCTATATCTTTCTCCCACTCGCTGATTTATATAATTAGGGAGAGAGAGACAGAGACAGAAAGACAGACAGACAAAAAGAGACAGTGAGACTGACAGACAATTAGTCCATTCTCGTCTCTCTCTTTCTGTGTCTGTCTATCTTTCTATCTATTTCTCTATCTATCTATCTATCTATTTATCTATCTATCTATCTATCTATCTATCTATGGGTGGGTGTTCATTGATGCTATTGTCGGGAGTCATTGGTGTTCACTTGTCGTGGTGTTCACTGATGTTACCTTGTCTGGTGTGTTCACTGGTGTTTTTTCGATTCTACGTCTGATCTGCCTTCCTGTCTATTGAAAAATCTGCAATACGATCAAACTAATGTAGCTTGATTAGTTGTTCACGCACCAAGAGTTGACCACATCATTTCACTTCACTACATTCTACATTCTTCTCTGGCTACTAGTTCACAATAGAATACAACACGAGTTCTCTTCTCTTCATGTTTTCAACCTTTAATTCTTGTCTGATCTCAAACATGTGTGCATTCCTACAAGACGATGGCGGTTTGGACTAGACACATCCAATTTCATAATTCCGGAAGAGAAATGTGACACATCGTTGTCAAGAGGATTGTCGTGACACATCGTTGTCAAGAGGATTGTCGTGACTCATCATTGTCATTAGGACGTCGTGATACATCTTTTTTCGAGACGACAGTCGTGACACATCTTTTGTAACAGGACAGTCGTGACACATTTATTGTCAAGAGGACAGTCGTGGCACATCATTTCAAGACGAAAGTCGTGACACTTTTATTGTCAAGGGGACCGTCGTGGTACATCTTTTGTAACAGGACAGTCGTGACACATCTTTTGTAACAGGACCGTCGTGACACGTCATTTCAAGACGAAAGTCGTGACACTTTTATTGTCAAGGGGACCGTCGTGGTACATCTTTTGTAACAGGACAGTCGTGACACATCTTTTGTAACAGGACAGTCGTGACACATTTATTGTCAAGAGGACAGTCGTGGCACATCATTTCAAGACGAAAGTCGTGACACTTTTATTGTCAAGGGGACCGTCGTGGTACATCATTTCAAGAGCAAGAACAGCACTTTCTTCTATATCCCTGCTTGTTCAGACTTTATATGCATAAACTAACTTACTTATATGTTATGTATTATAATTTCATTTATTTGTGTTATATTGAATGTGGATTTTTAATATCATTAGATTTCGTTAGTCGGAGGATTATTTTTTTGTGTAAGCATTTCAGTGTGTTTACAGATTTTATAAGAATAATTGCTGTCTTGGAATCAGTAGTATAGCTAGTAGTGGGGTAGGATGCAAATATGTGTGGGTATTATGTTCAGAAAGATGGCGCAAATTACAATGGCAAAGATAAATAAATGACATTAAAACAATTTCAAACTTGTCAAACTCAATTTTAAATATTTGCTATTCACGCAGACCTATTAATCACAGACTTAATACGTTTTCTGACGTCATAGACTGCGTGAACAGTCGTTCTTCGTGGCAAGCGCTAAGTGACGTCACTAATCAACGTGCATTCTGGTAATGGCTGGCAAAGCCACGGGTGAGAATACGAAAACCTTTCTGGTTGGACCGCGACACTAATGCGCGAGAACATTAATCGCGTGGCATACTTCAGGATTTTTTTTAAAAAGTATATATTGGATCTTTAAGTCGGCATCAAAGCCTTTGGGATTGTTTATCCTGAAAACATCTAAAATACGCTAACAATGCATTTATATTTCATTATTATTAAAATATACACTGCTGGTGTGTTACTAAATTAAGCTATTTATAGAACACGTACTACTATTGATTTAATTTATTTTCAAATGTGTTTCATATTTCTCTTCACATTGCATAAAATCAGTTTACGTTTCAACATCAGGAACATTAATTTTCTCAAATATATTTGCTGCGTTCTGCATTTATTTTACGGTGTTGTGTATCTTCATCAAAATATTAAAATTATCAATAATTTTAGGTCTTTTTCGTTTATTGTACTTTATTTAAACTGCACTGATCGTACAAGAAGAAACTAAATACAAATAAATACACTGCCTGATGTAAAGCCTAAACTTGCAAATAAAGTAAATATTATATCCTTGCAACCAGATTACATATAAGTATTTATTTATCAGTATTCTTTATTACATTTACGGAGTTTTAGCGGAGGGGATGACTTATTACTTAATAATTTCTTATTGTCCTTATCTAAGTATTTAAAAAGTATAATGTTCACTATACGTCTCATAACATGTTGAAATTCTGGGGGATGGGCGGGGGTGCTACTGCTTTAAATCAGATAATTAAAGTTTTGTCGTATAGTAATTATTTTCACTGCAATATGTTGATACTGCTGTAATTATTTTCTGATGTGCTGACATACTCTACTCAACAACATCTAATGAGTTTCTATACATATAATGGACACGCCTGACCACATGTTGACATTTTAAGTCAGGGGTCGGGAACCTTTTTGTCTGAGAAAGCCATGGACACCACATATTTTGAAAAGTAATTCTGTGAGAGCCATACATTATGTTTAAAACTAAAAATTCAAGTAAATGTGTGCATTTTGTGTAATTTCAACACTAAAAGTACAATAATTATGTCTGAATTCTTTTTAATAACATTGTTATGCTGTTGCTAATCAATAATGCGACTTCTGGTGCTGCATGACTTTGCTGATGGCATTGTAGTCTGGTTGATACGTGGTGAGGTTAAGCTTCAAGCAGGGGTAAGACTTCCATCCGTTAAACGTGATCGCAGGTTGGTCTTAATGTTCTTTAGATGTGAGAAAGACTGCTTGCATGCATACGTAGAGCCAAACATTGTCAGTATAGCAATACTCAGACGCTGCAGTGTGTGGTATGTGACGGGAAGCGCGTTCCAAGTTTTGACAATCAGCTGGTCTGCGATTTGAAGTTTTTTTCATTTCTGCCCACTTTTGGCTCGCCAACTGTGCTTGCTGTCGTGCAAGTCTTTCCAAATCTTTATTCAGTGATTTGAACTTATTCACCCACACGTCTGAGGCATTTCAGGTCAGCAGCTTGGAGCTCAAAATCTCTGACGGAGACACCGGGGATGCAACTCAGGTCAGTGCTGTCCACTGCACACTCGTGTGGATGGGTGATGAACTTAAAAAGACGGGTGTGCTCGCGAAATTCTCCAAAGCGCGCTTTAAATGACTGCAGGAGATTAGACGTGAAGCCTGCTAGCTGCTGAAGATTAAGATGTTGAGCAGGGTCATTTGATGTGCACGTATCTTTGAACTCTTCCAGTTTTTCAAAGTGTAGTAAACGACCTGTTTCAATGTCGGCGATGAAAAGTTCTAGCTTGTTTTCAAATGCAAACACTGCTTGTTGCAGGGATAACATTGTATTTCCAACGCCTTGCATTTTCACATTGAGCTGATTTAGATGTTCAGTCATGTCTACGAGATAATAGAACTTCAGGAGCCACTCAGTGTCAGCTAACTTGGGATGCTCGACATTATTCTTTTCAAGAAAAATCCGGATTTGGCTCAGACAAGCTGCAAATCGGCTGAGCACCTTCCCCCCTTGACAACCAACGCACGTTGCTGTGCAGAAGCAGACCAGGATAATTATTCCCTACCTCATCAAGCAGTGTTTTAAACTGGCGGTCATTTAATGCTCGGGCAACAATAAAGTTGACTACAAGAACCACCAGCGACATCACCTCACCAAGCTGCTCGCCACACATCTGAGCACAAAGCGCCTCCTGATGTAGGATGCAATGAAAGCTTATGATGCGTTTGTTTTCATGCTCATATAGAAGAGCGACAAATCTTCTGTTTTTCCCCCACATTATTTTTATAATCGAATATTTGTCTGCGAGCCAGATGCAGCCATCAATAGAGCCACATCTGGCTCGCGAGTCATAGGTTCCCGACCCTTTTTTAAGTGTTTCAAGGGCAAGTGAACGCAATCTGGATCATCCGCGCAAATACTTTAATTGAATAAAGATGAAAAGCGTTTGGTGTTTTGATATTTACAGCAAATTTCGAACTTATAGTCCAAATGAATATTGTACTGTAGGCGAATGGAGGAGGAAGTGCTTCTGTGAGACTGACAAAGTGATTCCGTGAGATTGTCAAAGTGCTTCTGTGAGACTGTCAAAGTGCTTCTTTGAGATTGTCAAAGTGCTTTTGGTAGACTGTCAAAGTGCTTCTTTGAGATTGTCAAAGTGCTTCGAGATTGACAAAGTGATTCCGTGAGATTGTCAAAGTGCTTTTTTGAGACTGTCAAAGTGCTTCTGTGAGACTGTCGATGTTACTAATGCACACAAGCGGACTTCATGACGACACAGCCAAGTTTTCACATTGAGAGTAGTACACGACAAAAATAAGTCAAAACAAACGCAAAGCATGTTCCGAATACAGATCTCATACTACACCACACAGCTGCACGTGTCAAGGAAATAACCCACGATACAGAACAATTTCGCCATTTTGTGTGTGTGCGTCGTGTGTGTACGTGCGTGCGTGCGTGCGTGCGTGCGCGTGGGTCGTCATGCCACGATCTCGTGCATTACTAAGAACTTTGAGTGCTATTGTACTTTTAACAATAAAATTAAAATATTTACGAAAGCTTAGAAATCTTTGCCAGGACGTTTAGAAAGTTGTCATTACTGGAAAAGTTCAAATTTTAAAATCATAGATATGTTTGGTACAGACTCTCGTGCTCTTTCAATGACACAACATCAAACTTCCATGATGCCCTTCAGCTTGCATGCCATGCAACATCTACACGCTCATTCAGCCACAAACATCTACGGCAAAACTGGCTGAGCACTAACATCAACCTAGTCCAATCACCGAGTTCATTGTCATAGAAAGATTTCATAAAGATACAGTATATTAGCAGTCTTCTCTCTCTCTCTCTCTCTCTCTCTCTCTCTCTCTCTCTCTCTCTCTCTCTCTCTCTCTCTCTCTCTCTCTCTCTCTCTCTCTCTCTCTCTCACACACACACACACACACACACACACATACACAAACACACATTGCACGGAAACATGGAAACGTCTTTACGCTTTGCTACATGGAAGGTGACAGCGAGTAGCTAACAAACTGGTCTGGAATTTTACATTTATTCGAATTAGATCTCTGTAGCAGAGTTCGAAGAGACTGCTAAGTAATAAGTGATTGTATCCTGACCAAAATAGCAGAACTGATTGCTGAGTAAAGCGATTGTATCCTGACCAAAATAGCAGAACTCTGATTGCTGAGTAAAGCGATTGTATCCTGACCAAAATAGCACACCGATTTCTGTACCCATGTCCATACACACTTGCATATTCAAATCTAAAAATAACTTTGGAATCCTAACTTTAAAAAAATAGATATGTCGCTTCAAGTAAATATATTTCTATATCCTTAACTAAATAATCTTTGCATTCAAGTTAAAATACAATTATGCATCATAGCCTAAACATAGATTTATAAATTCTAATCCAATGAGGTGTCCAGTCATGTATCTTCATTAGTAACCTGAATAGATGTATGCATTACAGCCAAAACATGACCAACACTTCTGTGATTAAACTCAATGACGGTCTGCTGGTATCTCAGACCACATAAGGCAGTTGTGTTTTACCACCCACCCACCCACCCGCAATCTAACGTATCTTAGCCCAAAGATGTGCATCATATTCCGCATAGCCTTTGGTATCCTATGTTAGACTACACATGTGTCAGAGCCCAAATAAGTTTCTGTAATCTTCAAGTCCATTTAAACGTATGAACTATAGTCCCGAATGAGATTCGCATCCTCTACCGTCTAAGCTACTTAAGCCAGGCCCAAACATGATCAATAACCACCAAAGACCTGTGCAACCCAGGCCGGCAAAACTAATGTAGCCGGGCCCTAACAGACATGATCGCAGCCCACCAAGACTTTCGTATCCAAGGCCAGCGAATACTAATGTAACCTGGCCCTAATTGGCTTCTGCATCGCAAGCAAATATTATTGTTGCACCATTGCCCTAACATGCATAAAATATTAATCACGGTAAATTTACTGTCTCTTAAATTAAATAAAATTAGTTTTAGCTGGGTCTCGGAATGCGTATATCCTTATACTGACACAAAGTCCTTCGCTGTTGACAATCGTACTTGAAATTCCTTCTGCCTAAATCCCTTTTCAACAATTCTAACCTTTCCCAAACTAACCGCTGTAACTCCAAGGTTTCTGGAAATGGCATTCTATGCAGAAATTAGCACAGAGGCTTTGAGTGAAACCCTTCCAGTCCCGAGACTTAATTGCGACTGGCTCGGACCTGTTGTGGTGAGATCAGTAGTATGCAACCTACGCTCCCGTTTAGGAGACGGTGCAGATTTAGTATGCGCCTTTCCTTTGACCTTCTCTGTCGGATGTATTTGACATAATGCGGTCAAGTTTTAATACTTTTTTTTTTACCCACTTTGTTCATTCGAACAATGAGGCATGCAGACATGTAACTGTGTAACGATACGCCACGAAAACAGTCCCATCACTTTTTTTGTTAGGTTTTCCCTTTCACTTTGTGTCGTTCACGTGCGTATAATGTTAAAATCGTTTTTTTAAAAAATCATCACTTACCTATACATGCATCGGTTTGATGTTATCTTCAGGAAAGGTTACTGCTCTTTCATTTGTCTGCTACGTATGCAGGACTACTGAGATTGGGGTACTTTAAACTGCATACTCATGCACGCAAACACACACACACACACACACAAAATACTACCACCACCACCAACAACAACAACAACAACAACAACAACAGCAGGCAGGCATCAAACGTTGCATCAGTCAAATAAAGTAATTTGGTCCATTGAATAAACTTTTCTCAAGAAAAGTAATAGTTTGCACGACCCTGCTTTCCACTTGCGTGTGATGACAATGGAATTTAAACAGCGGAAGCTTGCCTCAGTCACCAATCACCATGTGACTGACTCAGAAAGTGATTGATCATTTCGGTAAGCTTGCCTCAGTCACCAATCACCATGTGACTGACTCAGAAAGTGATTGATCATTTCGGTAAGCTTGCCTCGGTCACCAGTCACCATGTGACTTGACTCAGAAAGTGATTGATCATTTTCGGTAATCGTGGACCTGTATGCAACATGATGTCACTTTTGTTTTGTAGAACGTAAATTGCGTTGTGTTACGTTCAGTATGCATTAAGCGTGGCCTAACCCCGTTCGTTGTAGTGGGTTCTTTAACGTATCCTACCGCGGTTAGTTGTAGTGGGCGCTTTAACGTATCCTACCGTTGTTAGTTGTAGTGAGTATTATTCGTGACCTAACATTGTTCGATAAACATAACCTATCGTTCTTCGTTGTAGTGTGTGCTATCCGGGACCTAAACTTGTTCTTTGCAGTATGCGCTAAACATGACCTTACGTCATTCATTGCAGCGGGCGCTAATTGTCACTTAACGTTGCTCTTCCTCTCAGTGGGCACAAAACATTTACTGACTCTGTGTTCTGTAAACGCAACAACATGATCTCACACATTTTCGTTTTATTATGTTGTGTTTTGGGTTGTTGTTATTGGTGTTGTGTAGTTGTGTATGAAGTGTGTGATTGTGGTTTTGAGTGTATGTCGGAATGTAAGTGGGTGCAAACGCATTACCTAATGCCGTTGCATTCACCAAACTTAGAACATGACCTCTCACTGTGTCGTTCCTAAGGCACATAGCGTGACGTATCACCGTTTCGTTCATTTGACGCCAAAGGTGAATTAGCACGTTCAAACGATTTTCTTGCTTCTGGAGCGTCGAACGGAGCCAAGGAGACTGGTCGCGGGCAGAAACCTCCTCACGTTCACATATGCAAATTGATCCAGCACACTCTGGCACCACAAAACAGTTTTTTGTCTAATGATTTTATTTTTGTTATTACAGAACGGATTCTTGATAGTTAAATACGATGTGATGAATTAAAATGTGTGTGTGTGTGTGTGTGTGTGTGTGTGTGTGTGTGTGTGTGTGTGTGTGTGTGTGGTGTGGTGTGGTGTGCGTGCGTGCGTGTGTGCGTGCGTGCGTGTATGTGTGTGTGTGTGTGTGTGTGCGGGGTGGGTGGGTGGGTTCTCGTCAATAGCAGAACCTGCAATGAATGTGATCCACCCTCCACTCTTCACTTCTTGAATGAAGACATGTGTCTAGAATTCCAAAAGGCATTACAGAATCACTGGATGTGCAGTCACTCTCTGTACCTATCGAGACGCTAGTCAAAGACAGATATCCTGACACGGACGGTAACTCTAGATTCGCACACTAGTGTCGAGCAGTTCAAAGTGTTACAAGGTGTTACTGAGTGTAGAACGGTCATACCATTTAGTTAATGAAAATGACTATTATTATTAATTAATCTTTCATAACTAATTACATATGTGCAGCTTAGCTCTGACATTTGCAGAAATAAAAGTCAACACACTTAGTATATCTCTACACAAATATAATATATCAATAGCGAATTGCATGAAATAGTCCAAAAGCCTATTCTCTCTCAATCAGTCAGATTAACTCACCATCGAACTAATGACTGACTTTCAAAGCTGGACTTTCTCCTTTGCCATTCAAATTCAAAGTGATGAAATAACAGGATTTTTCTTCAGCAAGTGAATTCTTTTATCTCAGCCCATTGGCTGGTATCATTCTCATAAATAATAATCATTAGATAATAGAAAACCTTTCAGTTTGCATTACGTCAGCAATCTAGAATATTTTTGCATCGAGCTGTTTACTTCAACTCAGACACTTTCAAAAAATAACACCATAAGGAGTGCCCAAGGTCGGGTTACTCTGACACTTTAGCATTGTATATAAGAATTTAAATTTAAAATATTACTCTGTCATAGAGTGTTACAGGGTTTAGACAAGTTTCATTTTGTTTCTTCAAACAGTTATGTCGTGACCCAAGTGTTACCTACATAATTTTGTTAATTTGGGCTTTAAAATGCCTGATTTAAAATAATATAAATGGCCAGGTAAAATATGATTACCCAGTTAGTTCTGTTTAGATGTATAGATCCAATATGTGTAATTGGATTGGTTCATTCGCTGTTTGTCAGATGTATTTCATTCGAATTTTTAGATGTGTTTCATTCGCTTTTCGTTAGATGTATGTTTCATTCGATTTTTTTTAGATGTATGTTTCGGTCTCTTTTTGTTAGATGTATGTTTCGGTCTCTTTTTGTTAGATGTATGTTTCGGTCTCTTTTTGTTAGATGTATGTTACGTTCGGATTTTGTTAGATGTATACTTCATTCGCTTTTTTATAGTATGTGTTTTATTCGCTTTTTTATTACATATATGTTTCATTTGCTTTTCTGTTAGATATAAATCAGTCAGTTAGTCAATAATATTTCTTTCTATATCTCTCCGATTGTTTTGAGAGAGATTTCTCTTATGTAAATGCGTTTCGTTCAGCATTACTTTGTCTTGTCGTACGTCTTTATCTATAGTCTATATATAGTTTATCTGAGTTTATATATATATATATATATTAATTACCTTTCATCCGTGGAATTTTACTGTCAATGATGACGAGCAAATAAATGTGATAAGATTAACCTTGACAATGTGAAGCGAAAGCAGTGTTTTAGGTTTACATGAACAATCCATCACAGAGACAGATAGATAGATAGATAGATAGATAGATAGATAGATAGATAGATAGATAGATAGATAGATAGATAGATAGATAAATAGATAGATAGATAGATAGATAGATAGACTTGTATATGTGTGATATTTCAAGTAAAGAAACACCACTCTTCTATTTATAACTATGATCCTGAAATACCAAACAGCGCCAATTTTCTTGTCTCGACATCAGATTAATGACGTTACAATGGCATCACTTGCAAAAGCATTGCCATTATGATGAAGAATCCCTTTTGTTATATTTTTAGATTTTTTAACAGAGCTCCTTCCAAAAGTGTTTCCTGATAAGAGATGGACACTTGAGTGAGCGATGAAAGAAATATTGACGAAGAAGAGACAGAACGGTACCAACTCAGCATGGAGCCCGGAGTAGGTGAAAGCATTCCACATAGACTGGTGTCGGCATATTGAAAAGATCCAAGATATCTTATGAATGGAAAAAGTAAGTCTTAGCTTCAGAACAGATAAACAGCATACTAACCTGACATTCTAACTCGTATATGGTTGGAGTTTCGACGTTAAGATTCAGGTACATTGCATAGCTTAAGGTCTAAAGAACGACTGGACTGTCATGATCCGAGTTTTAACGGTAGCACCCAGCCCTGTCCTAAAAGTTTGGTGAATCTTGTTTAGTTCCCGAAGAAGAAATTGCTCGAGAAGTTTGCCAGTGAACAGTCAAAATGACCTCTGTTACATACGTAGTATGTATCATAGAATGTGAGGATCTCAATCAGGCGCCATTTTGTACACTTCTTTTGGTTTCTTTCAATTATTCACTCCCTTGAAGAATTCATGACAAGCTATGGCCGCCAGTCGTACATAATTATATGTCTATAATCCTTTCAAATTTCACCATTTAGCCATACGTGATTATTGGGCTATAATCCTTTCAAATTTCACCATTTATCCATGCATATGCTATTTTCATATTTGCTAGTAGTCTGGGATTTTTACGGACACTGTGAATCTCAAATCGCAATATAAATCTACTTCAGTATAATTTAATCTGAATTATATTCTTAATAATTTATCCTAGATATACAAAATCGTTCAAACCTAAATCTGGCCTCTTTATTTAGCTTGCCCAAAACTCAATTGCGTTTGATTACTAGAAATTGTATTAGAATGACGTATTTTTAATAAGCCTTTATTCTCTTTAAGAAGTAAAATTCCTACATTGTATCTAAGTAAAGATTGATATAGCACCATAAAGACATGAAATAAAAAGCACTTGAAATAAAAATAATCAATAAAATGGTCCCACTTCGTATGCGCTATGATTATCAAAACTGTATATTTATTGACTAATATACTGAAATAAATTATTTCTAAACAATCCAATTTTATTTATGTGTCAGCAGTAGCCAGCAAATTCGAAGATTAAACTTTTCAATCGTACTCTCAAACTGCTTTCGTATTTCCAAACGGATAAAGTTATGTACTTTTGGAAAATATTTTCAGGAAAAGTTATTTCCGTAGTCCTCATCCAACTCCCACCCCCGTTCCAAATTAGTTAAACATAACGATAAACATAAATATATAGATAAACATAAAGATAAAGTTTAAACATAAACATAAAGATAAACATAAAGATAAGCATAAATATACAGATAAATATAAGATAAATATACATATGAAGAGAAACATAAATATAAAGATAAAATAAATATAAACATAAACATAAATATAAAGATAAACATAAATATAAAGATAAACATAAATATAAAGATAAACATAAATATAAAGATAAACATAAATATAAAGATAAACATAAATATAAAGATAAACATAAAGAAAAACATATACATAAAGATAGAGACAAAGATAAACATAAACATAAAGAAAGATAAACATAAACAAAGAAAAACATAAACATAAACATAAAGAAAAACAGAAAGATAAACAGAAAGATAAACAGAAAGAAAAACAGAAAGATAAACAGAAAGATAAACAGAAAGAAAAACAGAAAGATAAACAGAAAGATAAACATAAAGAAAAACAGAAAGATAAACAGAAACAGAAAGATAAACAGAAACAGAATAATAAACAGAAAGATAAACAGAAAGATAAACAGAAACAGAATAATAAACAGAAAGATAAACAGAAACAGAAACACATTATTGAAGAGACATCATGATGAACAGCACGGATTAATCTTTGCTCAGAGTTTTAAACTTTAGCTTATAAAATATTTAAATGTTATATGCGATGGTTAAAGATCACAAATATAAAATGTAAAGTAACCCTAATTCTATACCTAATCAAAAACCCATCCCCATCATTAACCTTAATCTTAACACATGCTGAGTATATTTTTAATGTTTTATTTATTCCTTATGGCTACTGCAGTACCGCAAACCATAAAGGTAATTTCTGCAAAATAAAAGACAAGTAAGCAGACGATTCAAAATAGCCTACAACTACTCTTTGTGTTAAGAAGGAAACATATGAGTCACTTTATCTCATCCGGTCACGTGGGTACGTCGGCTTCGAAGGGAAAACAATGTTACAGCTTTAAAACTGCAGAAAATAGACGCGAGTCAATAAAAGTAAAAGCAGCTAGACATTAATTATCTCAAGCAAACACTCTTTTCAGCTCATTTGCTAGTCTAGCAATGTTCTTTTAGCGGAGGCAGAGTCATTAAATCTGTCTTCCCCACTAGCAAGGTGTTACCATCTGAAGAAACAAGTGAATTTCTTGTGGACTTCTCCAAAATCAACTCGTAATCACGTACAAGTGAATGAGTCCCTCATGGATCTGATTATCTCATAGCACAGTTTACTCGTGTCACGTGACTTTGATCACGTTACAATTTGGCCGCCAAAGGATTGCATGCCGCAGAGAATTATCCGGAAACCATCCTAACGGACTGATAACAAGCGCGCGCCACAGACTTACACTGCAGGTGCATGTAGGAGAATAAAATCGCGAGCCCTAACGTGTTCTGATTATTTTATGACAACCTAATGCACGCACTCACATACATACACACACAAGCTAGCATTCGTGTGCACTTACAGGTTCACAATTATCTTAAAATAACTTAGTTCTGTCCAAACATTAGAGAACTTCTTTAATGACGACTTATACAAAGCCAAGACTTTCACGCACAGATATATATGTGTGTGTGTGTGTGTGTGTGTGTGTGTGTGTGTGTGTGTGTGTGTGTGTGTGTGTGTGTGTGAGTGTTTGAGTGTGTGTGTGTGTATGTGTGTGCATGTGTGTATGTGTGTGTATGTGTGTATATGTGTGTGTATGTGTGTATGTGTATGTGAGTGTATGTGTGTTTATGTGTGTATATGTGTGTATGTGTGTGTGTGTATGTGTGTGTATGTATGTGTGTGTATGTGTGTGTATGTGTGTGTGTGTGTGTGTGTGTGTGTGTGTGTGTGTGTGTGTGTGTGTTCGATACGTGAATTCTAAGCGGAATGACGTAACGGGTAATGTAACGAATAAGTGATTTATTTTATATATAATTTGCAATTTGGCAATAAACTAAACTTTTTCAGATCCCTTTTATGTCTTCCTAAATCTAAACCCATCAAATCTAGTAAAGAAAACATTTATTTTAGCTAGACAACGTAAACCAATTAAACAAACCGAAATTAAAAATCGACATTGCGGAATTTTCGGGTGTTCCCATTCGTCTCATCCAGTTTAACGCTCTGCAATTTTGCTAGGAAGGAAGACAGAATGAAAAGTGGTTTGTTCTGTTACTTCAGATTTCCCATAATTCACGTTAAATGACGAAATTGTCCACTTGGACACGATCTTCATGCCAACTGCTAACGTGTTCGGCGAGTGGAGCAAACATGTAACGCCTGATAATCCGCTCACCCGACTACTCCCTCACCTAACCACCCACCACCACCACCACCACCCCAATAAATACACACGGCCTTATTTTGAATGATGGCGCCACACACATTGCACAATGGTGTCCAGTGAACGCAAAACAGGAACTGATATCTTTTCGTAAACATTCGTACACATGTTTCTTACAAATTGCAAATAGTGCCTTTATAAATCGAAATCTTAATATGTTTTATTTTTGTCTACATACTGGTCGGTTGATTATGGTATATTGGCTTCTTCAACTGATAACCGTTTGTTAGTGTGTGCACGCGTTTTCAGTTTATCTTTATTTACTTCACGAAGCTCGATTTCTTCATCCACGTTTTCTTCGCCTCTCTCGTTTTTAAAAGCGTTTCTTGATTCACAATACTTTTATGTGTCCATCCTTATTTTCTTCATTCAATGATCGTCCCCCAGTCATGGTCATATACGTACAGATTTGTAGGCAATGCTCTCTGCTGTGTGTGTATGTGTGTGTGTATGTTGTGTATATTGTGTATTGTTGTGTATAATCCTAGACAATAATTAACTGAATTTCAGCGCAAAAGGAACAGATTTCATCACTGAACACCTGGCCGTCAACAAGAGGAACACATCACTTAGTCACTTAACAAGCCAGTTTGGTCTGCAGTAAGTGAAAAATTAACCTATCTTTCAATTATGCAGCGATTCTAACAACAGTATTTCTATGTACAAATACCTGAACTCACTTTATCTTACTTTTCCCTCCCGCCACATGATACTTCTATCTCCAGTGTTTCTTACAGAATCCGAAGACACATTTCTTTCTGTCAGAGAGTATAGAATCCGAAGACACATTTCTTTCTGTCAGAGAGTATAGAATCCGAAGACACATTTCTTTCTGTCAGAGAGTATAGAATCCGAAGACACATTTCTTTCTGTCAGAGAGTATAGAATCCGAAGACACATTTCTTTCTGTCAGAGAGTATAGAATCCGAAGACACATTTCTTTCTGTCAGAGAGTATAGAATCCGAAGACACATTTCTTTCTGTAAGAGAGTACAGCACACTCCGTTCTTTGTCAACGTTACATCAAAATATATTTAATTTATAAATACATGTATTAATGTATCTCGTCTGTAAATACTGTTATTTCTGTTATATTGTGTTGTGCATGCGGGATTCGTTCTGTTTAAATATATTATTTGTGTCTGCATATGTTTAATACGTCTGTTTAAAATCTTTGAGTATGTTATAAGAAAATATTTTAAAAGTACTGATTATGATTATGATAATGATGATGATGATTATAATGATGATTATGATGATGGTGATGATGATTAAAACATAAGAATTTCATCCGAACTCCTATTAAGGCACACAATTTAATATGAATCCAGATGACGAGGTCTGATTTCAGAGTAACGGTTGTAATTTAAATCCTACTGAGACAGCAGCAACGTGCATACGATTTCCTTTCTTTTTTAATTCATTTCTGAAAGGTCACGGAACTCATCATCTCTTCCCCACAAAGCATCCAATTACGTCACATTCTACAAGAAAGACGTTGTTTCTGTTTCAATGCAGCTTTACAATGACTGTGCCATCAGACTCATTTTTCGCTTTCGATATTCTTCAAGTTATTCAAAGCATTTCTGGAACAGAAACGTGAGGACAATCGTTCGTAGCTGTTGTTCCAGAGCATTGCGCAAGTCCAGTTTTTAAAGTCCATTGTTTGTTAGCCAATACGAAAGGTCTCTGGTAAAAGCAAAACCAAACTCTTGTGAAAGCTAGACCAAGTCTCTGGTGAAAGCTAGACTAAATCTCTGGTGAAAGCTAGACCAAATCTCTGGTGAAAGCTAGATCAAGTCTCTGGTGAAAGCTAGATCAAGTCTCTGGTGAAAGCATGAATCTGTCTCCGGTGAGAGCAAGACCAAATCTCTGATGAAAGCATGATAAAATCTGGTGAAAACCAGACCATGTCTCTGGTGAAAGCTAGACCAAGTGCAATAAAGATCAGCAGCAGTTCTTGAGAAAGACTTCGCTCAGTCAAGCGTAACAATTCCGGTGGCATACGAAAACATCGTGCAGACTTTAACTGTACACGCCACTTTCTTTCCGATCTCAACCATCACCCACTTTCTTTCCGATCTCAACCATCACCCACTTTCTTTCTGATCTCAACCAACAACCCACTTTCTTTCCGATCTCAACCATCACCCACTTTCTTTCTGATCTCAACCATCACCCACTTTCTTTCCGAAATCAACTATCAACCCACTTTCTTTCCGATCTCAACCATCACCCACTTTCTTTCCGATCTCAACCATCACCCACTTTCTTTCCGATCTCAACCATCACCCACTTTCTTTCCGATCTCAACCATCACCCACTTTCTTTCCGATCTCAACCATCAACCCACTTTCTTTCTGATCTCAACCATCACCCACTTTCTTTCCGATCTCAACCATCAACCCACTTTCTTTCTGATCTCAACCATCACCCACTTTCTTTCCGATCTCAACCAACAACCCACTTTCTTTCCAAAATCAACTATCAACCCACTTTCTTTCCGATCTCAACCATCAAACCCACTTTCTTTAATCATTGTTTTATTAATTCAATACCTGAGCTACAAAGTGTGTTAAAGCTTTGAAGAATGTCTTTAGTCAATGGCACGATCGTATTGAAAATTGCTAAAACAACCAACTTTAAAAATATTGGCATCCAATGACTAAAATGACTAAACCCCAGTGTCGTTAACCATTAATGCACTTTTATATAATATGTCCTAGTTCTAACAAGATTTTCTTTAATCCTTCATACACCCCTGCTTAAGATGCTTCAAGTCTAAACGGATTGTGTTTAAACCTACAAACACGTCTAAAGCAGGTGACGTACGTACATAAGAGCTACCTTTAACCCTTCCTTCAATTACCTCCACCACAGAAATGTTCAAGACTGTCTTTAACTCTTAATACTGTATACAATTAAGTTAAATACCCAATCGAAATGTTGAAATTACTATCTACCATTTTGTGGAGGACTTGGGTCTAGAAACATTATCCATTTAACCTAAACACACACACACACACACACACACACACACACACACAAACACACACACCACATAGACGTGCACATGCACACACAGACATTTTAAAATTTGGAACTTTTTCTTTAACATCGAAACTTATGCAGATGAATACATACATTTCAGCAGCGAGAATTGCGCAGCAAGGAAAGAAACAGCTGTCTTGTTAACCACTGTATATTGGCTAGGCAGATAACCCTCGTCCAAACGACGTACAGGAATGCTACCAGAATCACGTCTGCAGTGCCGAGACAAACGAACCAATGCACTGGCCACCTGCCTCCCACCGGAATAGAAATTCCCACAGAGGACAGAAAGTGGAAACAGGACAATAAACGTGATTATAATGCAGACAGTTTCTCAAGATGTTAGTCTGGGTCAAGGGAGATCATTCAGATTTCACGCTACGTAGAAGGCTGGAGTCGGGAAGTTCCGGAGGAAGGGTCTGATTGAAGATCTGATTCAAAGGTTTTGTAGATTCATGGATGACCGAGCGCTAAGCAACACCCCGCCGAGATTTCATTGTGACGTGTTTATTGATGAAGCAGTTCTCAAGATCGTGGTGGCATTTCCATTGCAACTATATATAGAATTTCACTGAGTTTATGAGGCGTTCCTAATGTAACATTACCCCATGTAGCATTCACTCTTGGATACTCTGCTAATAAAAGGTATATATCTAACGCTGTACGATATACAAATCACTTATTAATATACTTATCGTTGTGCTGTAAATGAATTACTAAACTCTTTACGTCACTAAACAATATGCACGTAACTTTAAACAGAATATGTGTCACTGTAGGGAAATCATTACTAAAGGTACGCGAAAAATCGAAACGCTTTACAGCTACTCAATAGAAAATTAGAAATTCAGCAAGAAGAGTTAGCAGCAAGGGAGTGCTTTATTAATAGCAGTGATAAATGAACGGTACAACAAGTAAGCATTTCATAGGCATGAATAGACAGCGTGCGTCAGCATTACAACAAATCTACTGTCCGAAGGAAACGCACTGCATTCTTCTGTTCTCTAAAGGACACACATTACACGCTTCTTGTGTCTAAAGGAAAACACACGTTGCACACTTCTGTTGTCTAAAGGACGACACATTACACACTTCTGTTGTCTAAAGGACAAACACTGTACACTCCTGTTGTCAAAAGGAATATGTTGTCTAAAGGAAATACATTACACACTTCTGTTGTCTAAAGGACGACTCACATTTCACACTTCTATTGTCTAGGGGAAACATATAGCACACTTCTGTTGTCCAAAAGACACATTGCACACTTCTGTTGTCTAAAGGACAAACACTGCACAGTTATTTTGTCTAAAGGACAAACACTGTACACTCCTGTTGTCAAAAGGAATATGTTGTCTAAAGGAAATACATTGCACACTTATGTTGTCTAACGGAAGCACACTTGTCTATTTCCATTGTCTAAAGAACACTCATTGCAAAATTCAGTTGGCTAACGGAAGCACGTTGTATTGTTGTCTAAAGGAAACGCAATATACAGTTCTATTGTCTAAAAGACACATCCACTAGTCGAAGGGATGGGGGCATAAAACGGAAAAGAATTCACACAACGTGCATTTCTTGTACAAAGCCAGACGGAAAACAATTGTTCGCCAAGACCCTAAGTGAAACAAATTATATTTACCACAACGTGTTTTTCTTGTACAAAGCCAGACGGAAAACAATTGTTCGCCTAAGTGAAACAAATTATATTTACCAAGTTTTTAATTTTCAAGGACTTGGTGTTGAATGCTTATGAAACCTCCCGACGTCACTGTGCACATCCTGGTTAGCCAAGATCAATGAAAAGATAATTATTTATGTTACAAAAATAATTACACGAAGAGATCGGTGTTGTGTACAACGTGTTTGTTTATGAAACTTGCTTTGGAGGAGAAAATTTAATAATGACACTCTCGTATGTAAATGCAAACGATCGTTACCATATAATGAACCAGTATTAATTTAGACAGATGAGTAATGGTTCAAATAAAATTCATAAACTTATAATCATGAATCACATGTCATATCTCATAATGCGGCGTGGTAGGGATGAATTAAAATTATAAGTTCTTGAATAGAAGATTAAAATGGAAATCAAAGCACTGTAATGATGATATTCACCTTCATTGGCAATTTGATTAACTCAAAACCTCAAAGCACAATGAGGTAAATTCAAAATATAAAGAGTTGTATTTAAACCTGTTCTCATAATGAACACCTGTCATTGGAAATCATGGTTCTGCATATGCAAACATTCTGCACACAACTAAATACACTTTTCTATATAGTACTTCTATTTAGTCAAAGAAACTTTCAAAAGGGGAAGCAATTACAGTCGGTCAGATTCACTTAGAAATTTTCACACAGTTAAAGCAACTCGGTGTTTTCACTCGAAATGGTTTTCTGTTCATAAAATATGTCACACTATCAAACCACTATCAAGAAACAAAAATTATATTTGTTAACACAAAATAATTCTGCCAGGCATACGCCCTTGTCTGTGAAGAGAGCATCTTCCAAGGACTCAGAACCAGTTCCAGTTAAAGTATACCCATGTAGTAAAAGGCAATTTGTATCACAAAGTTTCTGTATAGGTGAAGCTGCTTTCTCTTAATGTACCTCTGTAAAAGGGATAATTCCTAATAAACAAACTTTAATTTAGTGAGACAAATCAACTTTACTTCACAAATCTGCATTTTCCAAATTATTAACGGCACTATACAGTACGAGCAGGGTTGCAGTTCGTGTTCTAATCAGGTGGACTTCGAGACCAGGAAATCATTCGTCTGTAAAAGTTATAAACATCTACAATTTTATCTAAACGTCAATAACGTTAATTGAATACCTTTATTTTCAAACAATTACATAAGCGAATATTTTAATATTTCAAGTTTTTCGTGTCATTATTTCGCTTGCTTCAAAAAAAGATGGCAGGAGATCGTTCGTTGCAGATTATTGTGTAGACAGGACAGGAAGACAGATTATTGTGTAGACAGGACAGGAAGACAGATTATTGTGTAGACAGGACAGGAGGAGGAAGAAGTGTTTGTTAGGCTTTACAACACAGAATTGTAATTATGGTATCTAGCAGTCTTACGCAGATAGAGTTTACTAACAATAGTGATTTGTTAAAGTTTACAATAGTGAAGAGTTGTCAATAGAGATAATTACACACTTCACAGGTGACAAGAACAGTCTCTAACAATAGTGATGAGTTGTCAAAATGTGATAATTATTGATATGTACACATTTTACAACACCTAGCATTGTAAAGGTTTAGAATAGTGATGCCTTGTTAAGGTTTACAGTAGCGATGGGTTTATAAAGGTTTACAATATGATGGGTTTTCAAAGGTTTACAGTATGATGGGTTTTTAAAGGTTTACAGTAGTGGTGGGTTTTCAAAGGTTGACAATTAATGAAGTCTACAATAATAAGTTTACAATAATATTGAGTTCACAATGTACAAGAATGATGAGTACATATTTTACAATAGTGTTCAGTACAGAGTTTACAAAAGTGTTCAGTACATAGTTTACAATAGTGTTCAGTACAGAGTTTACAATAGTGTTCAGTGCAGCGTTTACAATAATGCTAAGTAGAAAATGCTTCATCAGTGATGAAAACAAAGTTTGCAATAGTGATAATTACACAGATTACAGTAAATATGAGTTTTCATAATTCACAGTGGTGATGTGAAGAAAGCTTATAATAATAATGAGCTGTCATAATTACAGTGGTGATGTGGACACAAGTTATAATAATAATGAGCTGTCATAATTACAATGGTGATGTGGACAAAACTTATAATAATAATGAGCTGTCAAGTTTATAAAGTGCTGAGTGCGCCAAGTTTGCTTTAGTGGTGAGTCAGTTTTCGCGCACGGTTAATGGTGATGTCATCCGTGTCAGTTAGCTTTCCAAACTCGTGATTCGGACATGCGCTTTTTGAAGTATGCTTATATAATGTCTCAAACCTCAGTTCTGCTTTGTTCATGTATAGTAATGTGGTTCGACCAGGGTTGTGAAGTATGCTAATGCTATGTCACAAAACCCAGTTCACGCCTTGTTTATGTGTCGTAATGTAGTTTGGACAGTTTTGAAGTATGCTAATGCAATGTCAAAACGCAGTTCACGCCTTGTTTATGTGTAGTAATGTAATTCCTTTCCTTCTGGAATAATATGGGGCAAATTTGGTAAAACAAAACAAAAACAAATAACTATTTCTGGGGAACGTAAGCGGAAATTGCTCTTTCGCATTCGCCAACGCGTAGAGAAGTATTTGTTCAATAGCTGTTTTTTTTTTTCTCCTTTGGAAGTGGGGTGGGATGCGTGTGTAAGGTGTCCTGCATATTCATATATGTGATGTTAGACACTGGCAAGCAGAAGGACAATATTGCAGGCTGCAGGCCCAAGATGAAAAGAGACGTTACGCAGGAAAACCACTTACGTGCAAATGTTCAGTCACGTGACAGAAATCACCCAACAGTGTATTCGATCAGTTACGCCAGCCGCCTGCGTGGAAAGAGTTATCGGTCATGAAATCTGAGAATCACTGTTTCTCGTGATTACCAAGAAAGCGGGCGACTATAGCAAGCATTGTCTTCTTTTAGGATTTTAAATTTAGAAATAAAACCAGGAAAACTGTCATCACTGAGCTTTTATTAAATATGCCGTTTGATTTTCAGCATGCGCTCTGGAATTCTGAAATATGATAATCTGCTACTAATATTGTGTACGCTGTCATGTTTCCGACCTGTGAGCGGAACTTGCGTGAACATGTTCATTAAATTGTGTTCACAGCGCGAATTGAACTGAGACTCTCGTCAAGTCCCTTGGATACAATCGATGGCCAAAGGGAATTTTGAAACAGTGCTTTGTGGGTCACGATTAACTTCAGGTCTTTTGCCAGCTAGCAGCACTCGACACACACTGATCAGTGAGCACTGAACCAGGCCCAAAGATCAAAAATCGGGACAACCACACTCAGACACCCACCTGGACTCCAAGGTGAGCCTCTGCCTCTCCCTTCCCCAACCATCCACACCCAACCTGACGCAGAATACATAACCAAACAAAATACTAACACAATAAGTAGCGCTTACATGGTAATTTACACCTCCATCATTCACCCACCACCACCACAAATTCGCACGAAGACACACATAACGACATGCTTAAAGAATCTACAGGGTATCTGTGAAACACTAATTTCAATTAACAATTCTGGAAAAATCTCAAAACCCACAAAGAAACAAATAGCCCTCATATTAGCGAACATGAAAACATTCTTAACACGAACGTCAACCCCATCCTCCATCCCCCCAAGAGTCACTCCAGCACAATAACCTATATTCCCCCTCCCATTTCCCCAAACTACAGTTCCCCCACATCAAGAAGAACAACTCATGCACAACGTAGAAAATACACTCGCAAACGTAAACCCTACGCGGACGATAACTAAAGTCAGAAGAATTGAATGACCAGTACCATTCGCAATTCACACCACCAACACCACACCACCCAAAACAGTCACATGCAAACCAAACTTAGTTTTTCAAACAACCCAGCTCCTCTTTTGCAGCGACTGTCTTTAGCTAGGACAACTCACCCAGTTATGCCTAAAGGAAACAGTATGCCCCTATTGCCCCAATCAACACATTCACACAGACTGTCCTCGCTAAAACAAATCACGAAGAAAACCGTGAATTAGATGCAACACACACACACACACACACACACACACACACACACACACAGCTCAAAGCATAAACTTTACAGCAATAACCAAACAATTCAACTACTTTCTAGAAAAATAGCCCAAACCCCGTCCCTCCCACCTTCTCCTGGATCATCTCCTAACCACCACCTAAACCATCCTAACTAACCGCTCTCACACCAACCACACTGACTGTTACGTTTCCAGTATTTATTTATAGACCCTGCCCTAGAATAATTAAGGACTTTAAATATAATTAATTCCTCCTCTCATATCCTATGCAGACTGGTTGCTCAATTTACTATTTGACTAATTAAAAGTGTGTCTTGTAGTTCAGACGACAAATTTACAAACTAATAAATTGCGAACTTTAGCTAGATTGAAAACAGTTAAATTCCTCTAAATTAATATGCATTCGTTATCAACATTCTGCTCATTCGCCCCCATTCAATCTAAGAAATCTATAGGTCTATTATGCATAAAAATTAACTACTAAGAGGTTTTTAACAAGAAAATAAGATTTAATAAAGTTTTAACAAGTTAACAATAATCAAATACGAGCGCGAATAGTCTATTTCTCGATTCTTTGCGCGTACATGCTTTATCGGTTAACTAACGAATTGCCAATCAATTGTCTTTTCGATATTTGCATAAACACTGAGTAATACTCAGCTGATTGTCTGTATCTGCCTGGTCTCTTTTACTCAGTCAGCCAGTCTATTTTTCAGTCTCACTACAGCGACGACGCACGTGGCGCCTAGGAAGGTGTTCCTTTATGTTGCTAGTGAACTTGAATTTCAGTGGCGTGGACCCTCAGAAATGAACTCACACTTTGAGCTCAGACCAGTTAATACCAGATGGAACAAGGCAAGGCAAAAGTAAAGCCAGGGCAAGGCAAGGCAAAAGTAAAGCCAGGGCCGACCTGGAGAAGTAACGTGTTCTAATGTAATTTCAATTTAACACGTTCCTACTCAAGCATGTCCCAGTTTAAAATGCGCTGAATAAGAGTTTCGACCTCGCGTCGTTTTACAATTAGATTTAGAAAAAATGTAATCATCTCATGCATGTTTTCGTTTAACAGCATGACGTATGAATCAATAAAATAGTTACAACGTTAAATTAATGTTCATACAAAAAGGGGTAATTCAAACCAACAAAGCGCTTCACAATTTACAATTAAAATTACACGCAATAATTGAATTACATGAGAAATTCATATCGAGCACAGGCACTCTGGCTCTTAGTGAATTAAACAATATAAATTAAAGTTACAATGGAAGAAGAGTTACAATAAATTTATATTTCATAACTTATAGGTTTTTCAGCCATTTCTCTGGACCATGCTCAAGCATATATGGAAATAATATAATACATAGCACAAATACATATTTATAATCAAGATATGCAAAATACTATCAGATAAAAAGGTACCTTTTATGAGAAGTCGAAGGTATGGTTCTCATCTGCTGTCGGCTGCCGCATGACCCGAGTTAGCTGATGGAAATAGCTAATGTGTTCTCGCAGTAAGGGAACGGAAGCGCGTACCCACATTTATAGAAAAGCATAATGCGTATCACGTGACTGATCGCGAAGTATGTAGTTGGTTCGAGAATCTGGACAATGGACCTAAAGTTACATAACATCTTGACCTGTTCTAGAAGCATCTCGAAAAAGGAAGCTTTGAACAAAGGAGCCAAGGGTTTCAAATTTCAAATTTGAAGTAAACAAGACAAGTAGGTCACCAAGTCGGACATTTTTATCAGACTGTGACACTGACCCCTCACCCCCCCCCAAAAGAAGACCCATTCAGCTCCCCACTCCTACCCTCCCCAAACCCATTGACCTCCCGACTCCCTCACACCCCAACAAATTACCCTGCTTCTCCCCATCACCAGTCATATCTTCTCCCCACCCACAGGAAAACAAAAAATAGACGCCCCAATACACCCACCCCACACCAAACTCCAGAACAAACACTGAAATTACACCCAACCACCCTACCGCCCAAAGCCACTCTAAACGACAGACGCATCCACCCCTAAAACCCAAAGCACTCTATTTCCTCCCACCACGACACCGCACACAACAGACACGCCCACCCTAGCACCCCTGAGATTCACAGACCATGAACTGACACACCAACACCCTCACAGAAATCCCAAAGCATACACACAAAGAGCCGCCTCACTTTCCTCCCCACTCCCCCCAAAAAAACATCCCGAAACATTCGTAAACAAACGCACAAACAAACACACAAACAGCTACAACTATTCCGTCCACCGTAAATACATTTTCCAAGTCCTACCCGCCATGCACCACGACGGGTGACCCTGACAAATACATATTCCAAATACTACCAACAGCATGGAGCCACAACACTCAACGAACGTCCCCCACCCACCCCAACTAAAAATATTATCATGGAACAGCAATGGTATCATCAACAACATAATACAGCTCCAAAACAAATCAGAGATCAAGACCCGGATGTTGTTGCATACAAGAAACTAAAGCCCCAGATAGTAAGGAAATAATTATTCCGAATCACATCGCTACTCAAACAGGCACAATCACAAAGGAAAAATCTCATTGCAGAGGGCTCGCTACCCGCATCAAAAACAACATCATCCATTACGTCAAGGACCCATCCAACATCCACCTCACCATAATACTTAAAGATAACACAAAAGAAATAAGCATCACCAATTTGTACACCCCTCCGCAAAATATAGAGACCTGAACGCCATACAGCTGACACCCACCCACATCATCATCGGCGATTTCAAGTTGGTCACAGGGACAGACAACAAAAAATGGAAAAACGCTATTAGACTGGACAAACGACAAGGACTTGACATTCATAGCCCCCTCCCTCCCCACAAGAGGCCCAAACACACTAGACCTAGCCTTATTAACCTCCAGACTCTCTCTAGACTCCATAGTACTAACAGACGACGACAACTACACCAGCGATCATCACTGCATAATACTCACAGTAGGCACAGAAATAAATCACACAAACATCTGCCCGCACAACCCAACAAGGCATCTAGCAAAACGAAACTGGGCCAAGATGAAAGACACCCTAGGTGTCACTGACCCACAATCCCTAACAAATGAAGACAACAACATTTGCGCAAAAAGTATGATGGACGTAACCACAATTGCGGCCAATGCAGCCTTCCCCCCTCACCACATCCAAATCAAACAAAATCATCACTCCCTGGCGGAACATAAAACTTGAACGAAAAACAAAGCGAAAACGAGCACTGAGAATTCACTGATGGAACGTAAATGACGAAACAAACTAAGCATTATACAAAACAGTACACAATGCGTACAACAAAGCATTATACAAAACACTACACAATGCGTACAACTAAGCATTATACAAAACACTACACAATGCATACAACTAAACATTATACAAAACACTACACAATGCGTACAACTAAGCATTATACAAAACACTACACAATGCGTACAACTAAGCATTATACAAAACACTACACAATGCGTACAACTAAGCATTATACAAAACACTACACAATGCGTAAAACTAAGCATTATACAAAACACTACACAATGCATACTACAAAGCATTATACAAAACACTACACAATGCGTACAACAAAGCATTATACAAAACACTACACAATGCGTACAACAAAGCATTATACAAAACAATACACAATGCATACTACAAAGCATTATACAAAACAATACACAATGCGTACAACAAAGCATTATACAAAACAATACACAATGCTTACAACAAAGCATTATACAAAACAATACACAATGCGTACAACAAAGCATTATGCAAAACAATAGACAATGCATACTACAAAGCATTATACAAAACAATAGACAATGCATACTACAAAGCATTATACAAAACAATACATAATGAATATAATAAAGCATTATACAAAACAATACTCAATGCATACTACAAAGCATTATACAAAACAATACATAATGTATATAACAAAGCATTATACAAAACAATAGACAATGCATTATACAAAACAATAGACAATGCATACTACAAAGCATTATACAAAACAATAGACAATGCATACTACAAAGCATTATACAAAACAATACACAATGCATACTACAAAGCATTATACAAAACAATACACAATGTGTACAACAAAGCATTATACAAAACAATAGACAATGCATACTACAAAGCATTATACAAAACAATACATAACGTATATAACAAAGCATTATACAAAACAATAGATAATACACGCACAAAAGCAATATAAACTGCAAGAAAACAGGTTTGGGAAATATCATGCAACAAAGTGACACACACCACTTCCAACAAAGTCATTTGGAACAAACTAAATCATATAATGGGAAAGGCAAGGAAGAAAACAAACATCCCTCTCACCCCACACCACCTCCCGCTAAAACCAATCACCCCACATGAAACATTAGCCCTCACAGAAAATGAACGTTTGGAAGCAGTGGTAGACCAATTCCAAGCTAACTCAAACAAAACAAGCTTCTATAAAGCAACACAACTACAAGCACTCACAAGAGACCTAAGAAAATTGGAAAATAAATACAAATTACAAAATACAAACACCCCAACACCCCAATCGTGGACTACATATACAACGGCCACAAAACAAGCCGCGAATTAAAGCCCTTCAATCATTACAAAACAAAGCACTACGTACATGAATGCACGTACTACCAAACACAAAAATAACAGAAATATACAAGCAATCAGGCCACCTCACACCAACAAAAAGATGCAACATGCAAACACTCAAACTATTGGCAAACAGAACCCCTCATGGAGACTCCCTCCCCACTAATACACACCTACAAAACACTAAATTGGACAAAAGAAGAATACTGCTGATCTGTCATAAAACCAAACACCAGACAACGGGAAAATGGGATGACAGCAGACGGCCACCCTACCAGCTTATGAAACGACTGATAAAAACACACAACCTAGACAAACGACTGGTAAAAACACACAACCTAGACAAACGACTGGTAAAAACACACAACCTAGACAAACGACTGGTAAAAACACACAACCTAGACAAACGACTGGTAAAAACACACAACCTAGACAAACGACTGGTAAAAACACACAACCTAGACAAACGACTGGTAAAAACACACAACCTAGACAAACGACTGGTAAAAACACACAACCTAGACAAACGTAACACTGAGCTCACCACCACCCTCTCGACCCATACACCACCCCCTTCGAAACTTGCTCCACACATTGGCCCTCCAAAAGAAAAAAAAAAGAAAGTAAACCCCTTTGCAATCAAACAAAACATCTGGAGCATATAACATATCAATACACCAATCACCATCAGGTATACACAGATATCATGTTGATACCCCAATCACCGTCAGATATACACAAATGGATCAAACAAAATATAGGGACAGGGGCAGCTGTACACACCCAAACAGGAACGTACACCTACAAACTAAACAAGGCTCACTCGATTCTAACAGAAGAGCTAATTGTCATCAAACTAAGCAAAGCTCACTCGATTCTAACAGAAGAGATAATTGTCATAAAAATTAAAGCACTCGCGCTCGCATAAAACACAACCAAAACACAACTAAACAAATCCTCATACTGACTCACTAACATCACTAGAATGCCTTAAAATCCCGCTCTTATCAATCAAAACTTGCATAATGACCCAGACTAATCACCGAACGTGACAAGTTCCAAGAAAAAGACATTGAAACAACACTAATGTGGATCCCCAGCCACTGCAATTTAGCAGGAAATAAAAATGCAGACGGGAACAAATTGTAGTGCAATACATGGCAAACAGCTAAAAGAACCACACCACAAAACAGAAACACACTCATAAATCACCAACATACTTATGAAAGAGCACAAACACACTCTCTCTGTGACACTAATGCCACTTAGTTAATAGATATGATTATATTAATTAATTATCCAAACCTAATCACAAGTGATGAGAATCTTAAGTTATTTTATTAATGATCCTCCAACAGACACCACTCGTCTCTCTCACTTGGCGGATATGTGGGCGCTGTAAACGTTCTCTCTCTTCCCCCAACATTTAAAGACAAACATTTACCGTCATGCAATATTCTGAGGTGGAATTCTTCTTATTGAGGAGAAGACAAATCTGTCTTTAATCTATATTTAGTTAGCCCCCATCCAAACACTTCTCCAACATACAATATCGATTAGATAGTCAATAAATTTAACAATAAATTTATTAAATTAACAATCAATATACATATGACATATACATATGACAAATACAATGGAATATATTACTTGATATCAGTTATTTCTATGAAATCATATTCAAATAATTTCTATTATACACAATCCTTTCACCAATAAATACAATTCAATAATTCACAAGATATCAGAAAAGAGATATGGAATTATTAGAGATAAGCAATAATAGATTTTTACATAATCTTGTTTAATTGCTGTGTCAATAGTCCTTCCTGCGCTTTTGCAACAAAGACCCAAGTTATTGTTAGTTGTTATTATGTCAGCTGTTATTATATTAGCTCCACGTGTCTCACTGCAATTTGGAAACACTAATCTCTTAATAAGAGTTAACCTGGGCACTTCTTTTCACCATGTCAACTCCTTCAAACAGAACATGAAATGCAGTGATGTCCAACAACTTCTCTACACCAGAAATTGTTTAGGCTGTCAGCATATCTTGCTGCCACATATCAGTAAAGTGTAGTATGTTCGTACAGTTACACGCTATCCCCGCCTTTACCAAGATTGGTTGTGGTGGTTAACAAACAATAAACCAGGAGGTAACTTAAAAGGCTATTTGTCTAAACTAAATTTCAATCAGAGAACAAATGCTAAGTTTCCTGTTTATTGCTTTATAACTCCATTCTTTCTTACATTCTAGTCTCAACTTACAGTTTCCTGCAATGGTATTTATTAGCCTAACACACACACACACACACACACACACACACACACACACACACACACACACACACACACACACACATACTCACACATACAGCATATCAAAATAATGTCAAGTGTGTTGCAAACTATATGTGAGCAGCTTAGTTCAAACACTTGTAGAAATAAAAGTCAGTTCACATAGTACATCTCTACATAAAACATGAGTATAACATATCAATGGCGAAAATTCATGAAATATTTCTAAGTCCAGACTCTCTCAACCAGTCAGTTAACTCACCATCAAGTTAACAGCTGCCTTTCATCACTGAGATTCTTAATACTCCAAATTCAAAATGATCAGACAATGGATTTCTCTACATCAGGTAAACTTTTTAATCTCAGCCGATTGGCTGGTCTCGTTCGTAAATGATAATCATTGGAAAATAAAAACTACTCACTGGTTTGCATTACATCAGCAATTTCTCGAATATTCTTGCCTTGAGCATTCACTTCAAACTCGGACACTTTCAAAATACCATCATAAGGAGTGCCCAAGGTTCGGTTACTCTGACAATTTAACAGTTTATATAACAATTAAAATAGGGAAATGGCAAATTTACTCTGCCACACACTCATAAAAAAACCAAATGCATCACCAACGCCCGAGCATCCAACAGACTAAGACTATATTCTACATTATGCACCATAAGCCAAACCATCAACCTAAAACTTGCACCCCTTGCAGACAACACCATAGAACACTTCCTTTTACACTGCCCTACACACCAGGACTACAGAGAAATAATGAAAACAAAAGTAACATTACTACAGCTATCTTTCACCACCCACTCCCTACCCTTCCCACCCCAAGGAAAATAAGATATGATTCGGACCATACCACCCACCTACCCTCTCATGAAAAATATGAGATGAATTCCCCAGAGGACCAATCAAGACCAAGAACATTCCAGAATGAAAAATCTATTGCGGTTCCTGTGGGGGAAAAGACAGTGAGAAAAAAATTCAGAGGATGAAGTTTGTGTGAGTGTTTGGTGGAATTTCTTCTGGTGTGGGTTTTTTTCCAAACAGCAACTAACGGCCTTTGTTTTTGCTTTTTTTCTTCTCCTTCACAACCCCTGGTGGACCTTTCAAGTATGTGGCAGGTTGCACTGTGGAACCCGAGTTATCGCCCCATCCTATGGACTGGGCACTGAAGTTAACACTTTCAGCTCGGTCATGGTTGAGAATCACCTGCATTTTATCTACTCCTAACAGTGATCGGACTCTGGTATTTTAAGCGAGAGACTTGTGTCCTAATTTCCCTGGCAAAGGTCAATTTCAAACATCACTGACAAAGTGATCATTGTGTTCATGGTAGTGATACACGATATTACGTCACTGGCAAAGTGATCATTGTGTTCATAGTAGTCAAACACGATATTACGTCACTGGCAAAGTGATCATTGTGTTCATAGTAGTCATACACGAAGCTTTATTATGATCATTGTGCTCGTTGTAGATAGAATCGATGCCTGACATCGTCACGGATCAATGCACCTTTGCTGAGGTTTGGCAAAAGTCGAGACGCACAACAAGAATTTTTTTTAAAATATGTCTGCACTGAATTAATTTGTCGTGTTTGGCCGCAGTCATTCAATGCAAGTCAGTCTTTGCATAACAGTGATATTATACTTTATCATCTGACCATTTCCTCAATTCTCTTCCGTTTACAATATTGTAAAGCAATATTTGACATAAAGCTGTGTGATGAGGCGGTATGGTCATATTCAACTTGTACCGTATTGCTTTTGACAATAAACCATGCCAACAGCATACCGTAGTTTGGGCAAATTTACGTCAAACGTAACTCACAGAAAAGAACCATGAATACTCGTGCATCGGTAATATATGCAATTGTTGATAATCATTTTTCATTTGATCAGCTATTAGACATTAAATCATAAGTTAAAGGTATATGTTTACGTATTCATCACAAATCTCGCTCATCCACGTAAACAAAAAATGTGAAGTTTCTTTGAAACTTTTCTCTGTGTGTATATGAAAACTGCTGTGTCGGGTGGCTGGCTTCCGTCAAAATGTCTAATAAGAGGTCTCGCCATACACATTCCTGATGTCACAATTTTCCGCTTAGCTTCTAGAAATTACTGGCGGGCACTCTCCTTTCTTCTAAATTAAATAAACTCGATGGCCTATGTTTTAAATTTCTGTATTCACTAACTGCTCTAGTTAGAGCAAGGTTCGTGGAACCGACACTGTAGGTGAAACAGGACAATTTATTGCCCTACATCAAAATAAGTCTGAAAATGTTTTATGTAGGTGAAACAGGACAATTTATTGCCCTACATCAAAATAAGTCTGAAAATGTTGTGTAACGCCTACGCCACACTAGTTATTGATTATATATTATTATTATTATTATTATTCAGTCTCTTTCCACGACTGTTTGACTGTCGGCTGAGATCCTAGGTCTCGGAATCTTACCAAGATTCTGGGAGATCCAAAGTTTTACGGAGGATGTGGGCACTTCCGAGGAGCGCTGCTTTGAGTAGTGGAGCGATTCTGTGGTTTCCAGGGAGTTTATTCAGGTAGCCTTCCAATTCTGATGTTATGTTCCCCAAGGCTCCTATCACTATTGGTATCACTTCTGCTTTTACATTCCACAGTCTCTGGATTTCTAATCTGAGGTCTTGGTATTTTTCTATTTTTTCTCTTTCTTTTGTTTTTATGTTTCTATCACTTGGAACAGCGACATCAATAATTGTTACTGTTCTGTTGGTCTTATTGAGAACTACAATGTCTGGTCGTCTTGCAGGAATCACCCGGTCTGTTCTTATCTCGAAGTCCCACAGTATTTTGACTTCTTCTGTTTCGATGACTGCTTCTGGTTGATGCATCCATGTTCTTTCTGGGGTTTTTATGCCATAGTTCTCACACAGATTTCTATGTATGTGTTTTGCCACTTCATTGTGTCGTTTGGTGTATTCTGTTCCAGCCAGAACCTGACATCCAGATAGTATGTGTTCTGTTGTCTCATCCATGGATTTGCAAAGTCTACATTTGGAATCATTTGAAATTTTCATGATTTTCGTTTTGTGTGCTTTGGTGTTGAGTGCTTGATCTTGTGCAGCTGTTATGAGTGCTTCTGTTTCTGCTTTCAATCCTGCCTCTTTCAACCATTTGTACGTTGATTGCTTTGTTGATATTTCGTCTGCTTGTCGTACATATTGGCCATGTAGAGGTTTCTGTCTCCAGGTATGTGCTAGTTCTTGCTTCGTTGTTTTCTTCCATGTTTCTTTGTCTGTTTCTGGTGGTTGGAATAGTCCACTCCTTTTTACTAATTCTATCGGTGGATCATCTTTATTGTTATTCCAGATGTAGTCCACAAGGCCAATGACTTCTCCTTCAATGACATGTTTAATTTTCTTGAGACCTCGGCCTCCCATTTTTCGAGATACATAGAGTCTGTCTACGTCTGCTTTTGGGTGTAAGGCTTTATGTATTGTGAGTAGTTTTCTTGTTTTCCTGTCCAGTTCATTTATTTCATTTGCTGTCCAATCTATGATACCTCCAGTGTAGCTTACTACAGGTATTGCGTATGCATTAAGGGCTTGTATTTTGTTCGCCCCATTTAGCTTGGATTTCAGGACTTGTCTAACACGTTTTTCATATTCTCTCTTAACTTTGGACTTCATTTCTCTCTGCATATTTTCTTGATGTTGTAGTATCCCAAGATACTTATATCCATTTTCTATTGAAACATCATTGATTTTTCCGATGTCGAATTGCAGGCCCTCTGTTGTTTTGACCTTGCCTTTCTGGATGACAATTCGTCCACATTTCTCAAGGCCGAATTTCATGTTGATGTCTTCACTGCAGATCTTGACAGTATTGATCAGTGATGTGATGTCACTTTCATTTTTACCGTACAGCTTGAGATCATCCATGTACAGTAGATGGCTGATAACCTGTCCTGCTTTCATTTTGTATCCTAACCCTGTTTTCTGGATCACGTGACTGAGAGGGTTCAGGGCAATGCAGAACAGCAGTGGCGATAGTGAATCACCTTGAAAGATTCCACAATTTATTGCTATGTCTGCAATATTTGTGTTGTTGCATGTGAGTGTGGTTTTCCAGTTTTTCATTGACTCCTGAATTAGGTTCTGTATTGATGGCGCTACTTTGTACAATTTTAATGTTTCAATTATCCATGAATGTGGGACTGAGTCATAGGCCTTTTGATAGTCAATCCATGCCATTGCAAGATTTGTTCTTCGTTTCTTATTATTATTATTATTATTATTATTATTATTATTATTATTATTATTATTTAATCACCCATAACTAAATACAAGTGATGAAAATCTTAATTTAAGTTATTAATAATTCTCCAGAAGACACCACTCGTCTCTTTCACTAACCGGATATGCAGGCTCTGTAAACGTTTTCTCTCTTCCACAGCATTAAAGACAAACAATTACTGTCACACAATATTTCCGTAGGTGGAAAACTGCTTATCAAAGGAGAAGATAAATCGTCTTGTAATCTATATTTAGCAAGCCCCAATCCACCTACTGTCTCTCCAACATATGGCTATCAAGATGTGTAAGAAGGTCAATAAATTTAACAATAAGCGTATTAAATCAGCAGTCAAATATACAACATGAATATTATCAAAAAAGCATTAACATTTACATGACTTCACAACAACATTCAGTTAACATGGGACAATCATTCAGTTTATCATAGCATAGACATAAGCAGTCAATTAACATAAATACATAATCAAGTTCATGGATATCATCACGGAAATGAGAGTGGAGTTTCAGAGGAATAATTAAAGTCAATGCACATAACCTTTTCAAAGATGGCGGGCGTCGCAGCACGTGTTCACAATCACGTGATTTGCAAAAGTCACAGTCTTTCTTATTTAGGCCACGACTTCATGTGTCCCTTTTAGGCACTGTAGAGAATCGTCCTGAATTTCACAAGCACTATCAAGCACATCAGGAGAAATGTTCACGGATTTTCGAGTGCGTTTACTCGGACATCATGAGGAACATTCAAAATAATCTCCGTGAATTCTCGAGACCAAACTCAAGCAACCATTTCCGCCCTATTGGCTCTCAAATGGGATTCACATGAATCAACTTACAGCAACAAGCTCTACAGATATGTTGACAGCAACGCTGGATTCACACAACAAGATGACCAAGCAGAATACAGTAGCATCTCTAACATGACGTGACAAAAGAAGGCTTGCTCTGCTGCTCTGCAAAAGTCAAATTTAGGCAGCACTTAATTTCAGTCATATTTCGCCTCTAAATTCCTTTCTCTCTTACAAACATTTTCAATTTACAAATCCTGTAACAATTCCGTTAGCCTGATATACACACAGCATACGAAACATGGCATCGATCAAACTTCACAAGTATAAAGTACATAGAAACATAGAAATGATGGATAAATTACATAAAACATTCTCCATTTCAAATCATAGATCAACAGCAAACATGTACGAAATATTCTAAGTCCATTCCTTCTTTATCAGTCAGTTAACTTACCAAGCTAACGAACGTCTTTATGACCAGACGTGAGTTATGTTCAAATTCAAAGTGATTAGAATAGAGTACTTCTTCAGCTAAGAAACTTTCTGTCCATCTCCATTGTTGTTACGGACAGTGTAAGACTGTTAGTCAGGATTTTGGATTGCATCAGCAATTTCTAGCCTATTCTCCACCTGAGTTGTTTTCTTCCAACTCTGACAGTTAAAAATATCTCCATGAGCATCCAAACGTCGAGACACTTTGACATTTAACAATTTATATAACAATCAAGTCTAGAAATATGGGTAGGCAAATTTACTCTGCCACAAGTTGTATTGATGTTATCGATGTTGCTAAGAAATTCTGCTGGTAAATGTGGAGTTTGGATCTTTTTTTTTTTAAAGATGGGAAAGATCGTAGAATTCTAAGAGCAGCAGAAGTCCCTAATCACAAATGAGTTCATTCAAACGTAAATTGGGACTGACTTTAAAATGGCTTTTATATGATCGATATTGACACAAGCTGGACGCATCCATTTGATTCTCGCCACGTGGCTTGTACGCAAAATGCAACCGCTAGATCACTCGATAGATAATGGTGTTCACGTGGTTTTTCATAACGAACATTTACGAAGAAGCCTTCTGCTTTATGTCGGCCCGCAGCGAATAGTGTTCCCATTCCTTCGCTGACAAAAATGTCATTCCTAATTTAGAAGCAACCTATGATTTTATCATGACCGAACGTAATGTTTAGATCTGAATCTTTGCTTTGATCTTTACATACAACAAGACAGTGTTTCTAATGTTTGTGACGTTTCCTTATGCGCGTAAGATCTATTTACCAAGCCGTCTTCGAATCCCGAGACCTTCATAAATGTTCTTTCAATCAACAAGCATTGTTTCAATAATAACTCGAACATTTTTTAAACAAACTTCAAACATTTGTCTAATGCAACATTATACATTGATAAAGCAGTAGAGAACAATAACCTTAGAATTTTTCGTTATTCATTGCACAGTATAAGGGCGCGTTTGAAAATTAATAAAAGAACAACATGGGTTTAATAATTCAAACATTATTTTATTTAAATTTTAATATAATGTGTGTAATTGTTTGCTACATTTTTATGCGTCTGCATTCAGTTGGGTATTTTTTTTTTGGTCAGAAAAATGATAAGTGAAAGCCTAATGGCGGTACGCAATTTCGTGACTGGTGTATGGGACAGTGATGAGATAAACGATGATTTTCTTAGTGTTTACAGCCAAAAAATCTGACAATTACTCACTACTCACCAAAAATACCAGAACACCTTGTTGTAAGACAAAAAATGATTAAACGTTTTCTAATTGTAAACTTTGTCGATACTCTCTTCGGCTTAGTTAATTAAATTAAAATAAATGAAGATTGTCAGAACGACAGAATGTCATTTGTTGAGGGAGGGAGAGAATAGTATCAATTGAGAACGTGTGCCATTCGCTACTTCATTCCCCTCACGTGATTTAAATTGATCACGTGCACTAAGTAAACTAGCCAATTGCAGCTTTACATGTTCTGTAATGCAAAAGGCAATATTTTGTTCAGTTCTAGCAAACGGTCGACGATTAGCATTACGTTAAGTATAAACATTTTAACTATTACAGGAAGGATACTATAATTTGGGCCAATCATGTCGAACATTATTTTATTATTTTATGTCCCTAGTGCTCCTATTTACAGATACTTCGACATTTCTTACACTTCAAAGTCTCTGGATTTCTAAGGTGAACTTCCTGTATTTTTACTTCCCCCCCCCCTCCACTCTGTTTTTGTATGTTTCTTTCATTTGGTATAGCCACATCGGGAAGAGATGTCCATTTTGACTATGCTGACGACTACAATGGCCGATCGAGAATTACATCTGCTCTTATTTCGCAGTCCCACAATATTTTAACTTCTTCAGTTTCAGTGACTACTTCCGGTCCCTTGTGTTTTGATTTCGTAGTATGTAAGATCTTTGGCACTTCAGCATGTCTTCTGATGTATTCTGCTATAGTACAGACTGTCTTCTGATGTATTCTGCTATAGTACAGACTGTCTTCCTCTGATTACTATATGTTCTATTGCTTCATGAATGTCATTGAAATTCAGCAATTTAGGAAATACGTTACCTTGACCTTGTGGAATTTTGTAATTAGTCCTTGATCTTGCGTACCAGACACGAGTGTGACTAGTTCCATTTTTAAACCTATCTCCCTTAGCCATACGCATATTGCCTGTCTTGTTGATGTTTCAATAACTTGTGGTGCGCAATGTCTGTGGAGTGATTAGTAATTCATTTGCTTGCTGTTGCGTTGTTTTCTTTGTCTCCTTAGGGAGAGTCTGTGCCTGTGTGTTAGTGCTTCTGTCAAAGGCTTATCCTCCCTTACTCCAGATGTATTCAATAGTCCTATCACCCCTCCACCAAAGGCGTCCTTGATTTTCTTCAGTGCTCCGCCCCTTATTTTCCATTTTCCTATAGACATTGCTAAATGACGACTATTCTAGAATTTAAAAGCTAGAATTCCTTTGCTGTAAACAGTATTAGTATATTGCTAAATAACGATCATTTTAGACTTGACAGTATCATAGTAATATTGCTAAATAATGATCTTTTTAGACTTGACAGTATCATAGTAATATTGCTAAATAACAATCATTTTAGACTTGACAGTATCATAGTAATATTGCTAAATAACGATCTTTTTAGACTTGACAGTATCATAGTAATATTGCTAAATAATGATCTTTTTAGACTTGACAGTATCATAGTAATATTGCTAAATAACGATCATTTAGACTTGACAGTATCATAGTAACATTGCTAAATAATGATCTTTCAAGATTTTAAAGAGTCGAGGTATGTGTGCTAAATGACAAGCATCCTAGTTTTACTCTTTAAATAAACTTGTAATTAAATATATACTTGATTTTAGTGAGAGTTTCTTTTCTTTTTCAGGCGATCTTTCAAGGTTTCAGATTCAGAGATAACTATCGCTAAAGGGTAACTATTGACTAAAATAATATTCATTCTCGAATCTCGCTAGAAAAGTGGGGACTTGTCAAATTGCATTACTACTGGCCCTCTTCATGCAGTCCTTCCAACCGTGATAAACTGATGATTAATGTTTCAAAGGTGGGTGCACGGGGACAATTTGGAGGTGGAGTAGCTTGTAAGAAACATCATTAATGGTGGACGTCTCTAGACAATCGTTCTAAGCAATATTGTTTATCGGTGAGAGTCTCGACACAATCTGCTATTATTATGAAAGGCGGGCACATCGACACAATCGGGACATAATATCCGGTGTGAACATATAAACAACATTCTCAATATAAAATAATGAAATTGGATTTGCCTCTAGAGTTCTTCTAGATTTTAATAAAGAGGAGTGGAATCATGTCTAGGGACGCATTCTAGATTTGAGAATGTTTGATGAAATAATTTAGTCTACGCATTCAAAACAAGATGTGTGGTAGAGATTTGGCGTACTAAACAGTACAGATAACTGATGAGCCATTCAAAAAGAGATGAGTGGTAGAGATTTGGCGTACTAGATAGTACAAATAACTGATGAGCTACTGAAGTCAAATCCTGCATTGTGCTTATTGTCGAAAACATTCAGTAAAATAGGTTAATTTGGATGGTGTTCAAAACACATCTAGAACATACCTTGATAAGCAGATCTGGTCAATACGTTGTTCAGCATACAATACAGTTCGTGGACCAGGTCAACGTATTGTCCAGATTACAAATTAGCTTGCAGACTAAGTCAATACATTGTCCAATATGCAAGCCAGGTCAGCAAATGTCCAGTAAATAATATATTTGTAGACACGGTAAATAAAGTATGTAATATTTAATATAGTTTGCAGAACAGGTGACTTTCCAATATTTAACATAGTTTACAAACAAGATCAACATGTTTTATAAAATCAAGCTTGCATTGGTCGACCTAGGTCGTAATGGGCAGTTTAGCTTTATATTATTTGCATATTAGACAAGCATACACTCCAAAATCTTTATTAATGAGTACATATTGATGTCGTTTTTCTTAATAGTACAGAATAATTCACTTAGAGTTGGGAGCAAACTACAGCGCACACACTCACAAATACACACACACAATCCAACTAAAAGTTCTATCATTTAATATAAATTCAGCCAATTAAATACTTTGTTAATCATTTTCCATAGAAATTAATTACCTCCCTTCTTGGCTTACAACAGTGAGAGCAACGACTGTTATCCCACTAATATAGGAAGTTACCTTTTGAGTTGGCTTAAGATATTCAAGACCTTTAGGTTCAAGCAGCCAGACTATCTGGCGCTACCCTGAAACTTACGCAGACGTACAGCGACATCTGGCGACCATACAAGTTCTAGTTGTTTTAAAGGGCTAAGGATCTGGACGGACTCTTGAGGTGGGCCCGTTCAAATTGATTGATGTGCTTTCCTTTTGCAGAATCGTTTGCACTGGGGCCAAGACTTGTTCCGGAACTATCTGAAGATATATGGCATTGGGAATCCAATCTTCAGCTAAAATTATAAGTCCCACTGGTGTTTGCGTGACTGACGGTGAAAGGAAAATATACAGCTTCCATCGCGAACCACAATTTCGACCGCCGACTGAGCAGAACTACTATTTAATTAGGAGTGTCAAATCAGAACCTTCCTTTCTTTTTCGCGTTTTGATTGTTTTGATGTTCATGGTGCTAATTTGTATTGATTATTTTTCCTGTCATTTTTTTTATTTCTTTCTGTATTGTTTTGTTTTGTTTCCTACGCCATTTCTTTTTAGACTTTGTTTCTGTTCACAATATTCATACGAAAGAAAAAGTATCGAGTCTGAATGTCCGCTTGGAAAATCTTTTCCTACAGCACGAACTGGTCAACGGGCGGCAGAGTAGATACAAATGGCCGTTGTAAAGTCTAGAACGCTTTAAGCCGGTCGAGAAAATAGATTTATAGCAAATAACTTTAACATTTTTTTTACTTTTTTGTTTAAAGATGCATCAGTCTAACTCGGTAAATGCGTGCGATACCTGCTTTCTTTCCAAATTATTGTTTACGCACAAATATGGCGTCCAGTTACAACGGATAATATCAAATATTAGTTTTCCACCACTCAAGGTACTATACTTTCCTTTTTGGTGGTACTAACTCCACGGTTTTATTTCATTTTATTTTTTTATTTTTTTTGGTGGAAGAGTATGTCCAGTTTGTTGCTTACATATTTGGTATTTAGATGAATAGTTACGACTGCTTCACAATTCTGTGTACTCAGTCTGGCCTGCACCGGAAATGAAAACGTTACAACCGAGTGTCAGCAACAAAAATGTCGCTGTCGAAATCGTTATCTTCCATGTTGTATTGTATTTGGGATAGTGGTTTTTTTGTTGTTGTTGTTTCTATTTCTTCTTCTCCAATACACGTTTTACCTTCACGATCCTGGCTGACTGGGTACGTGATTAGGCACACGCTATCGATCCAGCCTCCAGGGTATCATTCGCAGACACAAGTGACGAGCGATTTTCGGGGAAAACCGTAGAGCGGTAACGTAAACAAAGTGGTGGGATGTTGCGAGTTTTCTTACAGTAACAAATAAATATATAAAAGTCTACATAAATCTCTCGATGAAATATTAAGATTTTCTTATCGTTGTGGATTTTATTGTGGATTTGTTTAAATCTGGCTTCTACCAGGGAGACTTTTGTCTTATTTGTTGAGAAGGAAGCTGAGAGAATGAGTGAGTGGTGTAGAGATTACGTGGGTGGTTGAAAAGTCACGAAGTGAAGTAGCTGCGAGGATAGGCAGTTGACCGGATAAGAGGATGAGAAGACTGTGAAAAGCAATAAACAATTTAGACCGCTTGCCACTGATCTATTTTATTTGAGGGGCGGGGGGAGGGGGGAGAACGAACTGAAGACAATTATTATACTGAACGAAATGTTGCAAGAGTTTCCTTCAATATATTTCTTCCCACATAACTGGAATTATTATAGTATCTTAGTTTCATTTTTCATTTAGCGTTTATTTCCAATGAGGAAATACTACTCTAGGCCTACGACACCACGAAATCAAGTAGTTTTATGATTCATATAGATGTATGTACATTATTACAAATTAATTCATTTCATTTTTGTATCAATACAAAAACTACAATGTTGACGTCACACGTTCGTAGCACACAATTAACCAAGAATACTAATAAGTCTTCTTGAGTTGTTTTACAATAATTATTTGCATTAAGAGACAATCATTTTCTTGATTTAATCAACAGGTGCTATTTATATCACACTGGGAAACTAATCTTGTATTGCCTTCATCAAGGTTAAATGTGAAATACAGCAATGCAGTTGAAGAATTACGAAAATATATGCATTTTCCTTTACTTCAATAACTCCCTGCTGAAGTAATTTCCCATAGGTTCTTCCGCCCTGCTTACTCTACAAAACTCTACATTCTTACCCTCTTTCCATTCCGGTGTGGCCAACATATTTAACTAAGGACGCTAAACTGGGAAACAGTTCATTCAAATATTAAAATTAATTTAGATTTAATTTTGAAGATAGATAGATAGATAGATAGATAGATAGATAGATAGATAGATAGATAGATAGATAGATAGATAGATAGATAGATAGATAGATAGATAGATAGATAGATTGATTGATAGATTAGATTAGATGGATGGATGGTAGGATGGTAGGATGGATGGATGGATGGATGGATGGATGGATGGATGGATGGATGGATATCTATGACTGTGTTCGAGCGTGCAGGCGGCAATGCACCTGACCAAAAGAGTTAATTTCCAAATGTCCTGATGGATGTTCTGTTTTATAGCATTTCAAGCCAGACGTTATTATTGTAGACATACAGCAAAATGCTAACATAAGGGCATTAGTCGCAGACATGTTCCCCAAACTAGTGCGAAATTAGGTCATCTTACGTTGACATTATCCAAGACCACATGAAAACGATTTAGAAAGGGACGGTAACTGTGTTATCTGGCCCATGATGAGAAGGACAAATATCACAACTAACAATAAAAAGTGGCATTTCGGGGTCCTGACGTCGTAGTAAAAGACTTTCGGGTCAAATAGGTTATTGACAGAAGCGGATTCCTGCTTCGATACTGTTAACTGACAATGGGGGGTAATAATTAAATATTTTGACTAGTGTTAGTGGTCCCTCGCAAAACGAACAAAATTCGTTCCAGCAGTACGTTCGTTATGTGAGGTGTTCGTTATGCGAAACACGATATCCCATAGACTTCTACAGGAAAATGTGCAATCCGTTCCAATGGTAAAACTAAAGGATATTAAGCGTGGCTCTTATCAAAAGGTTCCTTCGTTGTCTGAAATCTTAGAAGGTATCTAGAGAGGTCTGCTTTCTTTGTGTTGTAGTTTCATTCTCCGTATAGCAGACAAAAGAGCAGCATCTGCAGTTAGCTTGCTTTAAACTGACGGCAAGGGTAACGCCCAAATCACAAAACAAATTATTATTAATAACGTGGAGTTAGTGTTGTCTCACAACAAGGACTAATGTCACAGACAGAAAGTGATGAAAATGAAGTAATGTCATATATCTCGGTATTATTGCCGAGGCGTTATTGTAATTATTTCCGAAAATGTGTATTTTATCGTAATCGTTTATAGTCTCTAACGTCCAGTACAGTTAATATTGCCAGTAGATCAATTTATATCTTTACTGGTACATACTGATTAGTACGCCACGCTTATTTATTATCTCAAAAGTATTATGTCCGTCTTTTGATCTATACTTATTACCAGTAGCAGGATAAAGAATATTAAAATAAATAAAAGTATTTTAATGATGAACTTTAGTACCTGAGAATTTGATCTTACCGTCATTGTTTCAGGGAGTGAAGTGGGGGGCTTCAGAGAATAAGGGTAAAGAGTGGGGGAGGGTCAATGAAGGACGTATCTGTCTGTAGAGTAAAAGAGAAGCGTTGTAGATCTCTCGGCACAATTTTCTCCCTCCTGCCTCAGACCCTCGATTCAATTTCTTGTATTGAAAACTCAGCAAATAAATGTCACACTTTAGTGTTTGAGCTCCTACAAGTAATGCGACCACTAATAGTTTAGCACCAGCCCGTTATTGTATTCAGGGTAATTCTCACCTTGGAGACCCTCGCAGCACTGAGTGAGAGAGAAAGGCTTTGGATAAGAAAATTGAGAAAATAAATAATTCAGTCAGTAACGCAATAATTTTCCAAGAAACGTATTTGGTCCAAATATTGCATTACACACCATAGCACTGCTTAGCAATGTAATCGCCTCCTGCTGTCTCTATTGGCCTTGGTATGTGAACATATTATTATCATGATGTGGCATGTGAACATATTATTGTCATGATGTGGCATGTGAACATATTATTGTCATGATGTGGCATGTGAACATATTATTGTCATGATGTGGCATGTGAACATATTATTGTCATGATGTGGCATGTGAACATATTATTATCATGATGTGGCATGTGAACATATTATTGTCATGATGTGGCATGTGAACATATTATTGTCATGATGTGGCATGTGAACATATTATTGTCATGATGTGGCATGTGAACATATTATAGTCATGATGTGGCTATGTGTTGTGGGGAGTAATACTGAAACCTGCCCTTCACCTTCTGATATAGTGGAGCACATCATGTTTCCAGTGTTATTTTTTTTTGTGCGAAAGGGAGATAATTGTCGAAAGTTGAAATAACAAATGAGAAGTAGGTCCTTACTGTACATGAGCTGGAAGCCGATACGCATTTCTTATAAAGTTGAGAGAACCGCATATGAACTCATTTCCAAATTAACATCACTACAGCAATTTTGCAATGAAATGTCATATTATACAATATGTGCCCGGTACTTAAAGCCATGATACCCACACAAAATATTGACCTGGGCATGAACGTACAGAGAAAGAGAAAACTACTCCAATAAGTACAGAATCACAATCTAGACTCTTATAACATAAGTACAGAATCAATATATAGACTCTGAGAAATACAAAATCACGATCTAGACTCTGATAACATTATAGAATCACTATCTAGACTCTGATAACATTATAGAATCACTATCTAGACTCTGATAACATTATAGAATCACTATCTAGACTCTGATAACATTATAGAATCATGATCTAGACTCTGATAACATTATAGAATCACTATCTAGACTCTGATAACATTATAGAATCATGATCTAGACTCTGATACCATTATAGAATCACGTTCTAGTAATGAAGCATCACGTGAACATGCCAACACTGTGGATTATTATGGAAAGTCAGCATCTGCAAATGAATGTTCACATGTTGCGAACATTGAGCATAAATCATTAGCGGCAGTTTCCAAATATGGCATGTGCCAAAGAGCACCACAGTTAAAGTAGTGGTCGGTTAACAGATGGGAGGTTGTGTCAATACCTTCCTGCAGAAAGAACGCTAAAACCGTCTCTTAAAATTATTTCAAAACAAACATTAAAGCCGTTGTACACGTCTCGGCTTTCCATTTGTAAGTCTCTGCACACACCTCTCGAGATACTGGATGCAAACATTCAGTGCAATAACATGTTTGTAGACGTCAACTGAGTACGTTTTCCATAAACGGTCATTCAGTAGGACGTAGACATTGAATATATTTGCCATAGATGTGTGTATACAAGAAGTAGACATTGGGTATATTTGCTATAGATCTTGTAATGTCATTGTACATCTCTGTTTATACAAGAAGTAGACATTGGATACATTTTCCCATAAGTCTTGTCAATGTATGTGTACATTTCTCCAACAGATGTTGACATAGATCCTATAAACTTAATCTCCAACAGATGTTGTCATAGATCCTATAAACTTAATCTCCAACATATGTTGTCATAGATCTTATAAACTTAATCTCCAACAGATGTTGTCATAGATCCTATAAACTTAATCTCCAACAGATGTAGCCATAGATCCTATAAACTTAAATATTTCCCTATCATGATAGCTGTATGTAGACATTCATCAGAAATGATACAAAATTAACAACAGATTTCTTTGTAAATATGACTGCATGAGTATATAAGTATATAGGCAAGCTTGTATGTATATTTGTGGGTGTGTGTGTGTGTGTGTGTGTGTGTGTGTGTGTGTGTGTATATGTGTGTGTGTGTGTGTGTGTGTGTGTGTGTGTGTTGTGTTGTGTTGTGTTGTGTGTGTGTAAGAATGCAGGCCTGTGTGTCTGTATTGAGTGTAAAATAACCCTTGACCTCCGAATTTGGAAAACGCTTTATAAATAATAGCGTGTAATTACACGACCAAGTATAAGTATTTCACCGAAGTAACGCTCTTCAACAGTCCCATTCCAGTGAATCACACAACCACAGCCGAACTGAACCTGAGCCAAGTGCTTGCCTGTCAATTTCCGTGTCTCTGACTCTATTTTTAGGCTGCTGGAATGCTTCCGTTGAAGAGGGTCTGTCTTAACTGCATCATTGATCAGTCGGGAGTGGTGGGGGGGGGGAGTTGTCACGGCTGACTGCTTCCGAATTCACCAGTGAATCGTCCTTGTTGAGTTCTTTTTAACCCTGTCAATGCTGCTCAAGAGGCGAGGCCGGAAAACCCGCAAGTAGTCGAGCGTGGCATTCGAGTGTTACTCCACTCTTCTGGGATGGATGTTTCTTCTACAAACAGTGCTTGTTAATTACGTCTACAAACAGCGCTTGTTAATTACGTCAAGGAAACAGAACGACTACTCCACTCTTCTGGGATGGATGTTCCTTCTACAAACAGCGCTTGTTAATTACGTCAAGGAAACAGAACGACTACTCAACAACAAACTGTAGGACTGAGCACGACTACTCAACAACAAACTGTATGATTGTCCGTTAAGTTACTATGCATAAATATCATAAATATTAACGCTATCTTGTAACTGTAACTAACTGAGCAAAGTGTCAATATATAGTGACGTCATGCAAAATTTAATGAGAAATAAAATATGGGCAAGTACACTGACAAAAGCGACACTGAAGAATAATACAAGAAGAACACAATAAAAAAAAAACTGAGTTACGATAACACTTCATTGTATAGAATAATGTGTAAAACGCATCAATCCGCCAAATCCATGAAAAAAAACAACAGTCGGTTAATTTATATCTATGTTTAAATTTGAAACTCTCTCGATGTATTCAAATAACTATTAACACTCGAATGACCTGACATAGTGCACTACAATTTGATTGTCTAAATACAGGTAAAAATATTGGAATGTAGCCTGCATTTGCTGCTTGTTGGCAGTACGATGCAACCATTAACAGAATAACGTGATCACATTTATACTGGACTGTTTGCTAAAGTCAGACAGCCTTAAAAGTCACAGCTCGTAGAAAATGGCTTCATTAAATTCTTGGACAAGAAAAATAGCACATTATTATATTTGTCTCTTGATTTCCACGGTATTATAATAGTTAAAGACCTAATCAAGCAGAGAGTGCAGAACAGCTGGTTCCTACTTCGGTTTTTGTGTGTATTTTTTACAATCCATTATGTCTTAAAAATATGAGAAATATTTGAATATCACGAGCCTCAGTGGGGGACCCGTGAACATTACCCTCATTGCAAATTCGAAAGCACGCAAGGAAATCTGTAACTATGCGCCTTTACACAGTGAACATTTACCAATGATTTCTCAGGGGAGACGATCCTAGCATGAGTGTTTTTACTGTAACTCTTCCCACCCCCAGCTCCGTTAATCGGGCTGCATCAGTAGACAATAATTATGATTTTTGTTTCGCGTGCTTGTCGTCCATCCCCGATCACAAGATTTTTTAATTTCTAGCTTGTTTTGTTTTTTAACTGTTTAAATGACTTTCTCGTCAATATCTTTCTAGTAACATAGCTGTGGCTTTAAAATCTTCAGAGTTATTTTTTTCTCTGTTGTACACAAGAACGATAGCCTGTTGGTAGATATCTTCTGTAATTTAGTATACGCTTCTTAGAAAAGGAAAGTTAGGATACCCTAGAAAGGAAATGTATGCCGAAATAAGACAGCTGGAAAAGGTTTGTTGGTAATCAGAGCATTGACAGAAAACTGATCGATGAAGAATCTCTGAGAAAAAGATCGTTATTCTGAAATGTCAAAGGATTATGAAATACTTTTTGAGTGCTGGGTGTCGTTAGATCTTGAATTTAAAATTATCATTTTTTTCCCTATCAGTTAGGTATAGTAATTCTCTCAAGAAGTCATAATAATCCACTGATATATCATGATAATCCCTCCTTTAGTCATGGTAATAATTTCCTTTAATCATATTAATCCTCTCATTTACTCGTGGTGATCACTTCATCTAGTCTTGGTGATCCACACATTTTTCATGGCGATTATCTCATTAAGTCATGATAATGTTTTATGTTTTAGTCAACTTAATCTTCTACAGCCATGGTAGTTATCTAATGTAATCTTGGCTTTCCTCTCATTAAGTCAAATAAAAGCTCTCTTATTTTATCACTGTTATTCTCGCATGCAGTCATCAAACCTCTATTTAGTCACTGTTATTCTCTCATGCAGTCATCAAACCTCTATTTAGTCACTGTTATTCTCTCATGCAGTCATCAAACCTCTATTTAGTCCCTGTTATTCTCTCATGCAGTCATCAAACTTCTATTTAGTCACTGTTATTCTCTCATGCAGTCATCAAACCTCTATTTTAGTCATTGTTATTCTCTCATGCAGTCATCAAACCTCTATTTAGTCACTGTTATTCTCTCATGCAGTCATCAAACCTCAGTCACTTTATCGTGTATTCATAAAACTCTAATATCTAGATCGGAGGTTGTAGGGTTACAAATGTACAAAATGTCTTCATAATTTCCTAGATCTGAGGCTGTAGCCTTGCAAAACGTACAATAGGACGGTATACTGTCTAGATCTGAGGCTGTCGCGTAACAAATCAATGGGACTTTATAATGTCCTAGATCTGTGGCTATCTTTGCAAACGTATAATAATATTTCATTGAATCCAAACTGGTTCCAAGAGTTGTAAGATTGAACCGTAGCAAAATTATAACGGCGTCAGATAAAGTAGCACTCGACATAAAAAGTGAAAGAAATTCCACTTCCGGTGGTATGAATGTATGATCTCCCAGTCTTGAATGAACTCTTGCTCGTGGAATGAAGATGTTTAGAGTGTGAATGTTTGCGAAGTGGTAAAACAATATATGTAGATAAAAGATAATATATGTAAAGGCTAGATTATCTAGCTGTCGTCACTATATATTTAAATGACAAGATTATTGCGTGATATTGTACGTAGATGGTAAGATAATATAATTAGTTGGCATACTAGGATAGAAGATAAAACATCTTAATAGTATGATAACTTAACTAAATAGTAAGACGACACCTTTGTGCCAAAATAATATAACCACATGCGAAAATAAATTAACTAGATGGTACAGAAAATGTATCTAATTAGCTAGATTTTATATTTAAATGAATAATTAAAGTATCTGAAAGGCAAGATAATAATTATATTCCAATACCATAAGTGTCAGTATGGCAAGACTGACACCTAGATTGTAGGGAAAATATCTAGATGGCAAGATAACTTAATCCAGACACATCTTAATGGCAAGATAATATTCCATGGTAAAATATCAATGTAGACAGTACCGAGTAAGGACGACATTTAGTCTAAATGGCCGAGTAAAGTCTCAAGAAGAAGGCGTGATATGGTATCTAGATGGAAGAGTAAAGTTTCAAGAAGACATGATATGGTATCTAGATGGAAGAGTAAAGTTTCAAGAAGACATGATATGGTATCTAGATGGAAGAGTAAAGTCTCAAGAAAACATGATATGGTATCTAGATGGCCGAGTAAAGTCTCAAGAAGACATGATATGGTATCTAGATGGCAGAGTAAAGTATCAAGAAGACATGATATGGTATCTAGATGGCAGAGTAAAGTATCAAGAAGATATGATAAAACAGATATGGTCTCTAGATGGAAGAGTAAAGTATCAAGAAGACATGATATGGTATCTAGATGGAAGAGTAAAGTATCAAGAAGATATGATAAAACAGATATGGTCTCTAGATGGAAGAGTAAAGTATCACGAAGACATGATATGGTAACTAGATGGAAGAGTAAAGTATCAAGAAGACCTGATATGGTATCTAGATGGAAGAGTAAAGTATCAAGAAGATATGATAAAACAGATATGGTCTCTAGTTGGAAGAGTAAAGTATTAAGAAGACCTGATATGGTATCTAGATGGCAGAGTAAAATATCAAGACGACATGATATGGTATCCAGATGGCAGAGTAAAATATCAAGACGACATGATATGGTATCCAGATGGCAAGATAAAATTGTTGAAAGCATAGATGCTAAGCTCCTTTCCGTATGAAGGAAACAGGCTTATAATTTTCAGCCATTCGCAGTCGAGGTCGTTGTGTAGTGGTAAATGTGGTAGTAATGGTTTTCGAATTTGAATAATTATAATTATAATTATAATAAATAATTATAATAAACTCATAATTATAAATAAACTGTTTCCGTTCGGAATTTCCTAGCCAGGAGCAAACGTTGATTTGCAGTATGTCTTCAAACACAGAGGATCACGTGACGTCAGAAACCAAAATGCCCTAAATTAATTCAACACTGCGGGGTAGAAGCAGGTTTTGTAGGACAAGCTTAGAAGGGGCCGTTGTGGAGTAAACGGGGGAGGGGGGATATAGATATTTATTTTTCATGTCAGTTTTATCAGATTTGTGTGTCATCAAAAATAATTTACTATTGCTTTTATGTCTGTCGCGAATTGTTTTTCACGAAGCAATTACGTATATACAATAATATGTTCACAGTCACGTATATACAATAATATGTTCACAGTCACGTATATACAATTACGTTTGCGGACACAAGTATATACAAGTACTCACTCACATTCACAAGCACACACCCGCATCACGCAAACTCACTTATTTGCAATCATGTGAGATTATTTACTCAGAAACATCCAAAAATTAATTATTTTGAAATATTCTTGATTTCCTCCAAAGCATTTATCAAAATGGGTTATATCGAATTCGTGTATTCTATACTGAATCCAATTTACCTTTCCTTAATATCTGGGCACTTTTACAAATGACCTAGGTTCAAGCATTAAAGTAAGATTGATACACTGACCTCAAGGAGATTACTAGTATGAACTGTTGCCTTAATATTTTGTTTCATTCAAAACAGAGAAATTATACACAAAACATTTTTTCAATGAGTAACAGAAACAAACTGATAAGAAGAAACCGATTTCAAGAATCAATAAATCTTCAGCTATATTAAAAGATGAACGCTGCCATCGTTATTTTGTTTTACTACCTTGAATATAAGAACCCTGCAATTCCTAACAGACTCTGAGGAAGTTGTACAATGTACGAGAGCGTTGAAAAGACTTTGAAGTAGGTGTACATTATAAGAGGTTGTTAAAACTCCCTTACATTGTACAACTTCCTCAAATTCTTGTAAACACTCCCGTACATTGTACAACTTCCTCAAAGTCTTGTAAACACTCCCGCACATTGTACAACTTTTTCAAAGTCTTGTAAACACTCCCGTACATTGTACAACTTCCTCAAAGTCTTGTAAACACTCCCGCACATTGTACAACTTTTTCAAAGTCTTGTAAACACTCCCGTACATTGTACAACTTCCTCAAAGTCTTGTAAACACTCCCGCACATTGTACAACTTCCTCAAAGTCTCTCTGACTGGCACGTCCTCAACACAGCTGCCCTTTCACCCCAGTATAACTCCTACTAGAGGCTTGCGCTATTTATCCTACTAGCATATTCAATATTCTAAAGAAATTCTAAATTTTTCAATCAACCTCCACGCGCATATCAGTCAGCTACCTGTCATGAAATGCTTGCTAAGCACAAATATAATGTCCTAGCCTTGATCACATTCAGAAGGCTCATTAAAAGACAACACAATTTAATATTCATTTCGAAATTGTTTTATTTATTGACTCATTGTTTCATTGTTTCCATATTACAGTTTTTGTAAGTTCATTTGTTTCTTACAGTTGTGAGCTTGCATATCGTGAAATTACATTTAAGGTCGGGTAACACACGTCTGAACGGTCTTCCTTATCGGGAACCAAGACATAAGCATGAATCTATTATCATCATGTTTGTCCTCTTTTACCTTTATCACAAATTCATATCTTATTTTTTTCTTTATGACACCTTCATTAATACGTATGTCTTATTTTCTATTGCAGGAGATCATTCAAAACATTTATTTATATTTCGAAATCAAAACTGATCGTCATTGGCTTTGTTTTCTTAAAGTAATGAAGTTTTCATTCTACTGGTCGAAGCTGATTTTAGCACTCTCTTGAAGTGCGAACATAAGTATAGTGCAACTGTTTATTGCTGTTATACAAAGAAAATCGCACTCTTAACAGCAGACATTTTAGAACATTCCACAAACCCCAGACCCAAAGATTCGGCTGTCAGATTCAAATCGCGTATGTGGCTGTGCTTTATTCGGGGCAGCAGAACAAGAGACAGCCGTAATCCTTTCCTCGCCAGGCTTGATGATCGATTACAGAGAAACCCGCTAAGAATGGATGGACCTGTCCATAGGTGTCATGTGGATAGAGAGCTCTTAGCGCACTCTCCGTCCTTTAATTTCATTACATCATTACGTCATCGGGTTCTTCACTGCGATGCTGTCTTCTGAACCAATCTTTAGGCACTGCAATATACGACTACTTTGTACCGGTACGCTTCTGGTAAACAACCCCTGTTTTGTAAGCCATCGTCACTTTTCAGGACAGTTATGTGCAGAAAAAAGCTAATTGATGTGTAACAAAAAAATTTGTCCAAAATTAGATTTGTCTTATCTACTGAATGCGTGTGTAATTGCGTGCACGGACGTGCACGGACGTGCGCGTGTATGTGAGTGTTTATAGATGTCGTTTTTGTACGTGTACGTATATGTATGTGCTTGTGGCTTCGTAAATTTGCCAGTCCCAGTTTCTAAACTTAATAATTATATATCTGTCGCCATGTTAACGTGACTCGACCTTGGGCAGTGCTTGTGATGATAATTGTTTAAGTGTCAGAGTTGGAGTAAATAACTCAGGTGGAGAATATGCTAGAAATTGCTGATGCAATCCACACCAGTTCCAACTGGTTGAATAGTGTTTCTGTCTGATAGTCTCACACTTGTTTAGAACAACTTCAGCTAATGGGGATGGTCCAAAAGTTACTTTGTTCAAGAAAGTCTAGTTTTCTAATCACTTTCATTTTGACACAACTCGAGTCCGCTGATTGTTAGCTTTTGGTAAGTAACTGACTGATAAAGAAAGAATGAACTTAAATATGTCGTACATGTTTGCTATTGATCTCTGATTTTAACTGGAGAATGCTTATATAATTGAACCATTATTTCTATGTTCATTACTTTGATTACGTTGTACATTATACTTGTGAAATAATATTGATCAACATTCACAAATTTCTTAGACTGTGTGTGTATCGGGCTAATGATTTATTGTTGCAGGGTTTGTAAGTTGAGAATGTGTTTAAGAGAGAAAGGAGTTTAGAGATGAAATATGCTGAAATTTAGCAATGCATTCATTTGACTTTTGAGGAGCACGCTTTTTATTAGATACTTTTGATCCACTTCAGACTGCAGTGACTACTGTCCTCTACCGGATCACGTTGGCGTTATCGTCAAGCTGATCAGTACAGGTATTGCTGTAAGTTGATTCCTGTGAATGTCGTTCGAGAACCAATACGGCGAAAATTGAGGCTTTAGTTTGGTCTCGAGAATTCACGAAGATTATTTTGAATATTCCTCATGGTGTGGCGCACACGAAATTTTCTAGAACACACCGCATGATATGGTTTTGATAGTGCATGCGAAGTTCTGGATGAGTCTCCACAGTGTACTTTGAGAGTACATCGAAGATTCTGGAGTAGTTGTGTAATGGGCCTAGGATGGGTACATTTGGACCGTCATCTAAATAAGAAAGACAGTGACTCCTTGCAAACCATGTGATCACGTGATTGTAAACACAAGCTAGTGACAGTGGCCATCATTGAAAAGCTTATGTACATTGACTTTAATTATATAATTATCTTTCTAAAACTCCATTCTCATTTCTGTGATGAATGATATCCATGAACTTGGTTATCTATATATATATATATATATATATCTACCTACCTATCTACCTACCTACCTACCTACCTATCTATCTATCTATCTATCTATCTACCTACCTATCTACCTACCTACCTATCTACCTACCTACCTACCTACCTATCTATCTATCTATCTACCTACCTACCTATCTATCTATCTATCTATATGCTAATTTGAATGCTGATGTCTATTCTAGGATAAACTGAATGATTGTCTAGCATTAATCAAACATTGTTCTTTGATTGTATTCATCTTTTGTATATTTGCTTGTTGATTCAATAAATTTATTTTTAAATTTATTAATCTCCTTACACATATTAAAACGTATGTTGGAGTAATAGTGGGGGGGGGGTCGTTCAAATATAAATAAAAGACGGATTTTTATTTCTTCTTTAGTAAGAAGTTTCTACCTGCAGATCATTATGCGACAGTAAAACGTCCATCTTATTTCTGTGTAAAGAGTAGAGTTTTATGACACCATTATAATGCACAAAGTGAGAGACAGTGTTGGTCTTGTGGGAGAATTATTAATAACTATATCATCAGATTCTCTATCACTTGTAATTAGTTATGTGTTATTAATAAATAAATAAATAATAAACATAACGCGTGAAGGGTGCACTGAGATGTGTCACAGTGGTGTTGATATAAATGCATTTAATTTAGATGTTACAATTATTAATGTTGTTATAGTTACATCCACATGGTTGACCTTGATAGTAATAAAGATGAATGTTATGCATGATGCTTATAATGATGAAAAGATGAATGTTGTGCAAGGTGCTTATAATGATGAAAAAATGGAAAAGATGATTATGATATCAACCACTTCTGCTAATGTTGCAGATGATAATCAAGAAGATAGTTGTGTTGATACTGATGACGATGATGGCAGTGTTGTTGATAATGGTGACGATGATGATAATAGTAGTGGAGTTTATAATGATGACGATAATGGTAGTGGTGTTCATAGTGCCATGATGGCAGTGTTGTTGACATTGATGACGAGAAAGGAAGTGTTGTTGACATTGATGACGATAATAGTAGTGCAGTTGATAATGGCTTGATGGTGGTGGTGTTGTTTATGATGACGATGATGATAAAATAGATTTGTAATAATACGGCATTGTATTGTTTTATAAATTGAAGAGAGATCCCAGTATCCTTAGCGTAAAACATTTTCATCTATCCCGGGAAGTGTACTTACAGGTTAACCCTTCACATACTACTTAAGGTCGACGCACTCGTGATTTTTAGACATATCCTTACAGTCGAATAGCAGACCCTTCCAGCTAAGATCATCCCGCCCTAATTTGTCACAATACAATCTTACTAAAGCCATCTCTCGTAGAAATCTGACCAATAATTTTCCTTTCATGTTATCCTACTTTTGTGTTACTATTATTCTTTTATTTAAACGACAATAATAGGCTTCTGTGATTGCAATGCTCTCTTCAGAGCAGAAAACACAACCACCATCCGAACGCCAACCACCACCACACCATCTTAAGGGGATTATTCTTTTTGAAAATCTTTTATTTCATTTGGCAGGAAAATCCATTTCAGCTTCAAATCTGGCAGGCTGCACCAGGGTTAAAATTTCTAGAATTTTACAATAACAGCTTGAGCTTTGCTGGAGAGTACAACATATTTTAGCTTATTCAATGTTTCAGCATTTCAAATAATGTGTATGATAGAGGATTTGAGGCGACTGTTTTTAAATTGTGCAAACTAAACATCGGGGGGGGGGGGAGGAATCATTTAAGTATTTGTTTTGAAGCCCTAACTGGCATGTTTTATTGGCATGTTTAGCTGTTACCTAGGCAGCTATTTTAATAAGCAGAGCAGAGCATGAGGACACCAATAGCAGCTTTCAAGATGTCTGAAATTGTAGGCCATAACTCGATAAAGCAGAATAGACGAGGATATTAGATTGAACGTTAAGAAATTAAGAACAAATTAGGAAGGGAGGAAGGTGTTAGACCGATAGTTGTATGAAGTGACGTCAGGATGGAGGAATGGGAGGGAGGAAGGTGTTAGACCAATAGGTGTATGAAGTGACGTCAGGATGGAGGAATGGGAGGGAGGGAGGTGTTAGACCGATAGGTGTATGAAGTGAGGTCAGGATGGAGGAATGGGAGGGAGGGAGGTGTTAGACCGATAGTTGCATGAAGTGACGTCAGGATGGAGGAATGGGAGGGAGGGAGGTGGAAAGGATTGATTTTTTAAAAGTTTTTTATCGGACGTAATTTACAGGAGGAAATTAAATTCGAACAAATAAGAAAAAAAAAACGTTTATGATCTAGACAATAGCATTCGCTTTGTGTTCCTTTCACACCTGCATCCAAAATATTCTCCACCTAAAAATTTCAAGAAAAGAAGAAGAAGCAATTGCCAATGGCTCTTAACAGACAGCACGTGATGCATTTTAACCGAAAGAATTAAATTCCACACAATTTTAGTTGACATTTTATTTTATCATTCTTTTCATTTTAAGCATTTGCTTTCCTAGGGTTTTTACAATTATTTCTTTACAAACTATCTGGATGAACTGTCGAGACGTATCAAGTGAAATGAATCCATTTCGATCTCTGCACCCCATTTATATCCTACTTGTATAAATGTCAAAGCAAGACATGAGCCGGGCTTGTTCTTTTTTTTTCTGTGCCCAATCTTTCGTTCACTTTCACTAATTTATTTTTGTCTTTTCCAGGTATTTCCACTTCATTTCAGATTGACAAGTCGTCATTTAATAGAATCCGACAAACTGTATATCGACATTTAATAGAACTCGACAAACTCTCCTAAAGAATTATGTCGTTTGAGAAATCAAAACACAAAACAAAGTGTAAATAACATTTAAACTTTAAAAGAAGAAGAAATAATACAGATATGTTCACTGTCATTTTCAACACACATTTTAAATTCTATTATATATTCAATTTATTTTAGACCCTTTCAGACTGTTTCTTTTTTATAAAGTCTATTTTCATGAGAGCGAATAATATTATGCATCTCTTAGGTCATGAAGCCACATCTATAGTGTAACGTACTGTGAGTTAAACAGTACTTATAATATGCAAAAGTACGTGTAACAGGGTGAATTCCAAACAGGGTAGATGTTGAATCCAAACTCGATACCTTTCACAAACTGAAACCAAACAAGACATGTAATACCCAGGTCAAACAGGATTACAGTAAGCTAAATATGATATAATGAATCTATATTTAAGTAAATTCTCCTATCTAACAAAGTAAGTCAAACAGGATATGCAGCAATATAGGACAAATTGGATAGGTATAAACTTTATCAAACTAGGTTAAATCGGTAAAGTATGACATTAGGTCAAGAAAGGACTAATACACAGAACAGATAGCAAACTAGGTCAGTTAGGTAAGAAGCTATGTCACAAAGGACAATTACAGGCTATGTTGCTAAATGGAAACAAAACAAACTAATGTAACAAATTAGGTCAAAGGGAATAAGTCAAATTGAAGGTAAACATTACGCAAAGCAATTTGAAATCAATCACGAATTAAAATCTAAGAGTAATATTAACATAAAATGTCTGAAGTCAAACATGATACTAAGCGTAGTCAAATAGAAAATGCAACAACTTGCAGATAAACGTGATCAGAGACAACATTTTCAAGCAGAAGCAAAAAAACGAGATTAATCAAACTAAGCTCAAATTTAAAAGAGTGAAATTAAAAGGAAAGTGTAACATTCAGCTACAGCAAACAGTTCACCTAACAAACTAACAATATGCATGACAATTAAAACAAGGTGAAGTCAAACATGAAATGAAAAAGGTTTTCAAACATGGCCTGCAAGTGATTGCAATCAACATCACCTATATCAAGCCGAAATTAAACTTATCATATATCGTGGAAGTCAAACTACAAAATATCAATCTGAAGACTAGCACGGCATGGTCATGACCAAATCTGACAAAGGGAGGATCTGAATTTAAGTATGATATGAAAACATTGGACAAAGATATAACCTGTAACAAGCTGAAGCGGAAGTCAAATATGACAGGAAACATTGTGACGTTCGAAGTGAAACATGAAACGAACCATTTGACGATAGACATAATATAAAGCAAAAAAAATGAAAGAAAAAATTGAAAGAAAACATTACTGAGGAATACGCGAGTATAAGCAGACTTACTAATGTAAACATGTATAAGGGAATGAGTTATATTAAGGATTGAGTGTCGTTTGTGCTCTCTGTTCTGACGGACGTGTCCCTTTCTGGTTTAAGCTACTCATGTGCGGTAAAATAAACAAACACCCCGTGTTTTTAATTCGTTTTTGTGCACAATTCAGTGGGACTCTGCTCTGGCGAAAGCGATAATACATTTTTTCTGTGACGTTTTTATCTGTTCCTTAGAACATGCATGATATACATATTCTGTTTGATCTTTTGCTGGCTGAACTCATACTTTTCAATTTCAGATTCTATCTATCTATCTGTCTCGCTGGCAGCAGTATAACGTACAAAATGACATATAAGAAGCGAATATCGAGCATAACTTATAGAACAGAAATCAAAAAGAAAGAAAATGGGTGACGTCAAACATTACACTAAAAAGGTGACGTCAAACTTGCACGAGAAAATGGTTATGTCAAATGTGTAACGAAAATGGTGACGACAAATGTTGCACGAGTAAAACGTTATGTCAAACGTTGCACAAAAGAGGTGACGACAAATGTTGCACGAGAAAAGCGACGTCCATCTTGGAAAGTAAAGAAAGTGATGTTCAACGCGACAACTTGCGGTAGATAAAAATTTATTAAATAAGAAAAATAGTTCCTGCCATCATAGAAAAGACGATCTGTAACGTGCTGAAATGAAGCCTAGATGCGTTAAGCCAACAGTCGAATTCATGCATGGACACGAATTTAGCTTCTCTTCGTCGCCTGCTGAAAAATGATAAGACACTGAAGAAAGAAAATCTCTAGAATTTTTTCTTCTGATTTTTATTTTGCACTCAGATTAGATTTTCATATTCGTTAGGAAAGGCGAATCACTGGATACTTTCGTTACACGATTACGTGCAAAATCCTCCGAGAATTGTAGGTCAATACTTGTATCCTTGGATCGTCATCTGCACTTCTTCAGTTGGTGCTAGAATGCTATCGCTTCTTGATTTGGATAGCCTGCTCTCATCGCTTTGCTGTTATAACACTTTCTCAATTATGCTTATTGTAACATCTACCACTCTACCTCTGCTAGTATATTATTTTTCGCAATTAGCTATTTAACTCTTTCTTGTCTATTGTAATTCTGATCTGCCTGTTGATATCTATTATATACTATTCATTTCCTTCTGTTCTGTTTGTTCTAAAATGCACGCATGGTGGCACTGCCAGAGAAATAATTTCAGATAATATCACTAGGTCTCATTCAGAAAGAAAAGCATGTAATAAACATGGAGTATTTATTTTATTAAATAAAAATGTTGCTGTAAATGTAATATAAATTCCAGTTAATGTTCTTTAATCATCACTGCACCTGCCTTCGCTCCTTAAGCGCATATAGTTTTACTTAGACTACTTCCTAAAGTGCCATGTTTATGTCTACTACTGTTTTACTTAGACTACTTCCTAAAGTGCCATGTTTATGTCTACTACTGTTTTACTTAGACTACTTCCTAAAATGCCATGTTTATGTCTACTACTGTTTTACTCAGACTACTTCCTAAAATACCATGTTTATGTCTACACACATACAATATTTTACTCAGACTATTTCCTAAAGTGCCATGTTTATGTCTACACACATATACTATTTAACTCAGACTACTTCCTACAGTAACATGCTTATATCAATACCGTTGCTGTCATTATTGCTGTTGCTGGCTGTTATTACTATTATTTTGCAACATTTTATTGTTTGGGGATTTTTTCTGCTTTATCTACTTCCACTACAGCTACCTACCACCAGCAGTAATGAAACATACTCTTCTTTCTACTACTGCAGTAGTGGAAGTAGAAAAAAGATTATATTCTGATATCTCCTTCTGATATAATAAAGTCACGATTGTCACCTGTACAGGCACGTACTCGCATTTACATAACTAAAATAATTGTGTGTTACAAGTGTGCAGGGTTGTTCGCCATGTTCATGGACAAGTTTAAAATTATGTTTTCATGATCTCCTGTGTGCAAGACGCTTTATCAAATGGTTTTATCAAACTTGGTTGTTTTCTTGCTTACTTGCTTCATCTCCGAGTCAAGGAAACATTTTAAATCTAACGAGTGATGGGTAAGTAAGGTATGTTGAGTAAAGACGAGAGAAGACAGGAAACAGAAAAACAAATAAGTTGATATCACACAAAATTAGATTTAGATTACTGTACATTCTACTAGAAAAAGATTAAATTAAATTTAAACAGAGCGTGCCTCCTGCACCAAACGAAAATGTAATAGGAATGTAAACAATAGATAGAATCTAGATAGATAGATAGAGAGAGAGAGAGAGAGAGAGAGAGAGAGAGAGAGAGAGATAGATAGATAGATAGATAGATAGATAGATAGATAGATAGATAGATAGATAGATAGATAGATAGATAGATAGATAGATAGATAGATAGATAGATAGATAGATAGATAGATTGATTGATTGATTGATTGATTGATTGATTGATTGATTGATGCTGAAATTGTAAACTATTAAAGCCAGTAAAAGAATCAAACATTATATAAAGCATGGACTTTTTAAGGAAGGGGGAGGAAACTCCACAGGGAAAAAATATAATGTCACTTAAGTCAGAGCAAACAAAGACACGCCGAATGGTGCACAGAACAAATAAAATACACGTGTGTCTGTTTATTTTGGGGGGTACTTGAATGCTTTAAATCAAACAGGAACAGGGTAGTCAGAATGGGGAGCACTAGTGACATCCAATCCTCAGAAAACATCATTCCATTAAGCTTGTTTACATTGTTAAGTCTGGTTATATTCGCGTTATTCATCCTTATTCGGAGCAGCGGGGTGTCACTGTTGATGCAAACAATTTATTGATGAACATTTCGCTAACTTCCACTTTCTGTCGGACACAGTAATATATCAACTGTGTTGTGTAAATATGTCATACCTGTAATGACGAAAAACATACTGAAACTGACTTTCAGACATCTCCGTTTAGCATTCTTACAAAATCTTGACTAATGGTGTTCCAGTGTTTGATTAAGGTAAAGTTTAAACCACTGTGAGAGTTCTCTTTTACAGCAGTTCCTTACTTATACATCTAGAATTAATTTTACACACATCCTAACCACAATGCTCGTTGGCTGTTTTTCATCTGCATGGACACACATCAGTGATCTGGTGTAGTCACTACCATTTAAGCAATGAAGTCAAATTCGACCGCCTCTTCTACCCGCTGCTTCTTTCCTCCCTGTTCTTACCCCCTCCCCCAAATAAAAAAACCACAAAAGACCAGTGTGTACAATAGATATTATTGAGTTATATGTCTTGACATTATGCAACTGAGACAATGTTAAGTTGAATAAATACTGGGAGGCTTTTCTAACTTCAAGAGTTATTTTTCTCTAAATCATAATATAACGACCAGTGTTTGCTAAAGGTAAAACTATGATTATAAACATATATCCAATCATTAGACTTCGATTAATCTCTGTGCATATGATTCTTATGGCATATTAAGTCATTAGCTGCATTGTTCTAAAGACATACTCAATCATTATACCTATATTGTTCTGATGACGTACTCAGTCGTTAGTCGTGTTGTTCTGATGACGTACTCAGTCAGTCGTGTTGTTCTGAAGACGTACTCAGTCATTATCTGTGTTTTCCTGAAGACGTACTCAGTCATTAGCTGTATCTATCTGAGGACGTACTCAGTCATAAGATCTACTGTTCTGAAGACGTACTCAATCATTAGCTATTTTGTTCTGAAGACGAACTCAAGTCATTACAAATAATGTTTTGAAGACGTATTTACCCATTAGCTATATTGTTCTGAAGACGCACTCAAGAAATTAGCAATATTGCTTCAAAGACGTACTAAATAATTAGCATCATTGTTCTGAAGTCGTAGTCAATAATTAACAATACTGTTCTGAAGACGTAGTTAATCAGTATACATACGATTCTGAAGATATATTCGGTCTTTAGAAATTCCATTCTCAAAATATCTTTAATCATAGGATTCTGATTACGTTAGGTCCATAGATATTACAATCTTGAAAACATATTGCCTCACAGAAAACAATATGTAACAAAACGAAAACAATTCTGACGGCTAACGGTAAACAAAACTGCAATTTGACACCAAAATCGCATGAGTTCTTGAAATAGTTTTTTTATGGAACCCTCTCTTCGGTAATATTGATTTCATGCTAACATGTAGAATGTATGCGTAACTGGAGACATTTTTGTTATTTTTATGAAACACTAATTAATATTGTTATCCATGTCAGCTAGTTATTTGTGTTATTTTCTTGAAATACTAATTAAATTTGCTGTCCATGACTGCTAAAAATGTTTGTTCTATTTTCTCCAAATACTAATAAATGCTATCCATGTCGGCTAGAAATGTTTGTGCTGTTGTCTTAAAATCCACACTCATTAAGATAACGACTTTATAAAAAAAATTGCGTAAAACTTTAAACTTATATGCAGTATATCATATTACTGTTGGCTCCCGGAAGTGGGGGGAAGGGGGGCAAGCGTTTTAAGATCTGTAGAAATAGTTTCGTTTACAACATTACGTTTGAAGTATTTTCAAGTCAACTGTACGCACGCATAGATGTAGTAATGGCTGTTTCATATTTTATTACTTGCCTTTGACACAGAGCTCGGCGATTCTCCGGTCAATACATGTAATGATACATTCGCGACTGGTGCCTATTCGCCCTAATTCTGGAAATAGGATAGTTTGTCTTCGAGTAATAGACGGTGCATGCTGTACTTGATTGTTTCTGGGCTTATTCACAGAGACTGGGTAGTGAGAGTGAACGAATGTAAGAATACAAATAAACTTAATAGTATTAACGGAAATAGCGAATCAATGTCAACATAAGTTTAATCATTACTAACAGGCCTACTATTATAACTACTTCAACCATTATTACAATTATTACTGCTACAGTTACAGTCAATAATGACCATGATGGTGGTGGTGCTTGTTGCTGCTGATGGTGACGATGACGACGACAACGACGGTGAAGAAGAAGAAGAAAGATGATGATGATGGTGGTGATGATGATGATAATGATGGTGATGATTGTGATGATGATGATGGTGGTGGTGGTGGTGATGATGATGATGATGATGATGGTGATTATGATGATAATGATGATGGTGATGGTGGTGCTGCTGCTGCTGCTGCTGATGATGATGATGATGATGATGGTAGTGATGATGATGATGATGATGATGATGATGATGATGATGATGATGATGATGATGATGATGATGATGATGATGATGATGATGATGATGATGATGATGATGATGATGATGATGATGATGATGATGATGATGATGATGATGGTGGTGGTGGTGGTGGTGGTGGTGATAGATAATCTTCAAAGTGATCTGAATAAAATATCTAACAAATTCATTCAAACAAAATCCCATTGAACAAGACAGAGTTTGAAAGCAAGTGTTTGCACGCGAGCCTAACCTCAAGATTAAGGTCCCCATCAACACAAGATTTTTAAACGGCACACTATTCTTTCGAGATCCAATGTCCAAACGGTTTAAATATAAGAAAACCAATATGCTGTAAATCTTTGCCAGTGAATTGTGCACATGAATATCTGATTTGTGATATATGCTATCAGGTTCACTTCTTACCATAAATTTCCTTCTGAATTAAGACAGAATGGAGCACAAGCTGCTACTTTCTTTTTAGTATTACTTTAAATCAACTGTGTTTATCGCTCAGGTTTGGCACAAATACTTGTGAAAATTATTAATGTTTTATGAAGACATTAATTTTAAATCTATACAAATGTTTAACCATCTACCACTGTAAAGAGAGAATTACAAACATCAAGTTTTTATTTTGCAACTGTTTTATGCAGTGTGAAATCATTTTTGTACAGTAACCAAACGCAGATAACATGTAAATTTATCGTGCAATGCAGAAACAACCTAAACATACAGATCTGGCTATTGCGATGTCTATTGCTTCTTAGCACGTAACTTGTCTTTGACAGGTTTTTAAAAAATACATAAAACAAGTCGACTACCAGCCTTATAGCTACAGGATAATATGTAGGATACAAAGATTACCGGACTAACAGATACAATAACAATACGGAGCAAAGAGACTGTAATTTCATTCATAACTGCTAGGAATCAATTTTGTTAAAAGGCAGAGAGGCTCTTCCACATTTACTATTGAATTATGTCGTACTAAATATGAAACTACAATGTGGTTTGTGTGCGCGCGAGTGTTTGTGTATGTGTGATGCGTTGGGGATATGTGTGAGGTGAGAGGAATTTATAATTGCTTAATGTTAATCGATAGATAGATAGATAGATAGATAGATAGATAGATAGATAGATAGATAGATAGATAGATAGATAGATAGATAGATAGGTAGGTAGATAGATAGATAGATAGATAGATAGATAGATAGATAGATAGATAGATAGATAGATAGATAGATAGATAGATAGATAGATAGATAGATAGATAGATAGATAGATAGATAGATAGATAGATAGATAGATGTTGATTTATTTTGCTTATATAACAATCCTTCTGTTTAAGACTGATTGAAACATACATGGTATTGTAAATACTAATTTATAAATGCATAATATAAATAAATATCTTTCTCTTTAAATTAGATAAACTGTTAATTTATAAATTTAAATATAAATTTATAGTTATAAAAATAATTTGATTATATACTTTTAATGTGCACATTTATGTGAAATTGCTTACCGAATGGGAATTAAATCCCATTAATTTAATTATATTTATCATTAGATATAGATATTTTATGTAATGCAAATTAATAATACAGTCGAGAGATGGTGTCTTTGAAGTTTTCGAATGAGAGACAATTAATGTATACGTCATTAAATAGTTATAAATGTTTCAAATGCCTTTGCACAAGCGAGGGCACATTCACATACACAAACATCAGCATACACATAAGCACACACGCACGCACACGCTTAACTATATATATATACACAGAAACGCGCTCATAATTCAGCTTGGCATTGTTGAAGAGTACATTGATTGCAGACAGGAGAGTTGGCAGTACATTGATTGCAGACAGGAGAGTTGGCAGTACGTTGATTGCAGACAGGAGAATTGGCAGTACATTGATTGCACACAGGAGAGTTGGCAGTACATTGATTGCAGACAGGAGAGTTGGCAGTACATTGATTGCAGACAGGAGAGTTGGCAGTACATTGATTGCAGACAGGAGAGTTGGCAGTACATGGATTGCAAACAGAAGAGTTGGCAGTACATTGATTGCAGACTGAGAGTTAGCAGTACATTGATTGCAGACAGGAGAATTGGCAGTACATTGATTGCACACAGGAGAGTTGGCAGTACATTGATTGCAGACAGGAGAGTTGGCAGTACATTAATTGCAGACAGGAGAGTTGGCAGTACATTAATTGCAGACAGTAGAGTTGGCAGTACATTAATTGCAGACAGGAAAGTTGGCAGTACATTAATTGCAGACAGGAGAGTTGCAGCATTTAATCATTGCGTGCATGCCCTCTTCTGAACGTCGTACTATTGAAACGTACTATCATTACATCACCAGCGCTTTAAATGTTTCTTTCATGACCTTTATATAAGAATCTTAGCTTGAGTTTGAGAAATGTACTTGTAGAAATCGAAGTATTTCTTTTTGGCAGATTGATAACTTAAATATTAGGGTGGCATAATGTTATTAGGGCATGCAGACAGAATTTCACAAATAGCAATATGCCATCCTTATAACATCAAAAATGCAATAAGTTATATTAGAGGCTATACTTCTTTCAGTGTTGTTAAATAAAAGAACAAGGTATTACAACAGTACTTAGCATTGCCACGGACACATATTTCAAATTGATGATGACCAACTATAAAAAGAGAAAATTATATGATAGAAATTAAAAGAAGAATTGCATGTAAAGTTGTAGGCAGACTCAGAACCGGAAGATTGGATGTGAATAAACTTTACCAGCTAATGAAAGATTAGGTATAAATTTCTTTTACAAACATTTTACGGTAAGGCTAAGTCCGAATGACCCTGACAAAGTTTAGCACAAGAAGGCTGAATGTACCTGTCCTTGATAAGCTGTTTAGATACATCTGTCATTTGCAAACTGTAAAGACCTCGGATCTCTGGTTCTTTAAAATATTATTGTGTTTTAACTTCATTTGTAAACTCTTGACAAAACACTTCCTTGAATAGTCATTCGCAAACATTGTAAAGGGGTACAATCCCGGATGTTATTAAAAACCTGTTCGCAAATAAATTATTTTTGTAATGCTCTTCCAAAATGTTTTAAATGATGCACACGATTTTTTTGTTACTTGAAGGTGGATTGTGTATGAATGTCATTGCAGTCTGTTAGAAATACGGTTGTGTCCAAAACTTCGACATGTCCTGGCCTTACAGCCGCCATCGCTGTTTTTCCTAAAGTTTTAAGATTGTTGACAAATTGGGCTAACGGCAAAAGAAAATGTCAGTTACTATTAATATTGATTGGCAGGACTAGGTTTAGCAGCGTATTTTTTATATATTTTTTTAACTTTATCGTGGTGTTCATTTCCGGAATCAGAGTTTCTAGTGGTTTGCATCACTAATTTTATTTTTCTTAATTCTGCATTACAGTAATTTTTATTTTTCTTACATTATTTATTTTAGTTATATTTTCAGGGGCCATACTCGTATATCTAGGTTTTATGTTAACTTCATTTCCAGATGGGCTCTACATAAAATCCAATGTGAATACACAGGAAATATAACGTATTTCACATTGGACTCTCGATAACATCCAATGGGCTCATCATAAAATCCAATATGAATACACAGGAAATATAACGTATTTCACATTGGATTCTCGATAACATCCAATGTGAATACACAGGAAATATAACGTATTTCACATTGGACTCTCGATAACATCCAATGTGAATACACAGGAAATATGGGGGGATTTTACATTGGACTCTCGATAACATCCAATGTGAATACACAGGAAATATGGGGGGATTTTACATTGGACTCTCGATAACATCCAATGTGAATACACAGGAAAAGTTTGGCAATGTATGTCTTTAACGGGCGTCGGAATTGCGTTGTTATCTGCAACAAAACTGCGAGTAAAGAGGTGCGTACAAATCATTATTTAACTAGATTAATGAGCAATAAAATAGTAAGTGTTCTTTGGTAAGCGATTGGAAGAAGAGTATTGGTTTGACTGGGCTAGAACTGTATTATGCGTTTTAAGTTTAAATTTGATTGAACTAAAACAGTGTAAGAATTTTAATATTATTTAATTTGACTGAACTAAACAGTGTTAAGAGTTTTAAGTTTAAATTTAAATAAATATTTGTTTTTATTTAATCCTTGGTGGGTATTGTCTTGTAAGTTTGACTGAAGTTCAAGTTATGGCTGACTGGCTGGCTGGAAGACAATAAAAAAGTAATAAAATAACATGTTATCGAGTACATTTATTTGTAAATGTCTAGATATTGATCCCACAGCGAGCATTTCGTTTCTGTCTCTCGCATTATCGTAATTTCAGAAGTGTGTTTGTAGTGGGTTATTACAAACAATGCGTATTCTGAAGGCATAGGACTATAGGTTATCTCATGACACTATACTGATTGTAACAGTACTGGACTTCGTCTATGATTGACTGCTTCCATCTGTAGAACTTTTCCTAAATTTCGATCTGAGAAAATCTACACTTTCAGCAGAAGGTCAAATTTGTAATAAAGCGCGGCATATAAAATTGATTTATTCAATTTCTATTTGATTACAAAGCCTCAAGGACGATATGTTAATTGCATACAGAATGGGAGGTGCATCATGTCTTGACACATAGTGACCAGAGCTACAGGCAAATTTGCATAATGGAAAAGGGCGCTGATTGGATTAAGAAGTAAATGAAGAAAAATGAGAAGGCTGTTTGATGTTTTGCATGTATAAATTAGGCTCCTGACCTATGACCTATGCAGGTTTCATAAATTACTGGAAAAGTACCTTAAGCACATCTCGGAAATCTACATAGTTTTATAAAAGCTCATGCTTCATTGATCGTGGGGCTGTGTACTAACGTTATAGTGCATTCCAATTGGACTTACTGCGTATGTATGTAGGTTTTCATTGGCAGCAAGTAAACCGCATACTTCATAATACAATTCTCTTGGCTTTGTCAATGATTCATGTGCGTTTGATGTTTTACACTTCTACAGAGTTACTTCCCCTGTTAAAGAGCAAATATCGTGTCCCATCAAGGAAAGGAATGGAATGCAGACTGTACGTGAGATTCCTATAAATAAAATAGACAATAGGAATTTTATAATGACTGAGACTTGAAAAGTATTTTTTCAAAAACTTTTAAACTCTACTCCTCTACTTCACAGATATGGTCACGTGAGAAGAGGGAGGCTATGATATTGTTAAGTGCACTCTTGCGTGTGAATCTGTTATTACAAGAAATTATTATTTTTTTCTGATGAATTATTCTAAACAAAGACTGGCAAAGTTTGTCTGTAAGTGGGCAGGGGGTATGGAAGCGTCACTATTCAGATAGTGGTGAGAGTACGTTATTCAGAGACAGCGCCGCCCCATCGAAATGATTGCTCTATGAACTGTTACATCAAAACTGTGTCCAGCGCGTACGTTATGTTAGCATAAAATGGAGTTTGCACTGAAAAACTTTGCACATTCCTTAAACATACGCAGTCTTTGGAATATTAGAACATTAGACTTTGCCCAAACGAGAGGGAACATTAGTACATTGGTCTTTGCCCATTGAATAGGCAATATTTGTACATTGGACTTTGCCCAATGGATTGGGCAAGTCCAAAGACAATGCGACGTTTTATTTAAAAGATATGATTGGATGAGTGCAAAATTAAGTTCCTTGGAATGCTACGTAATAAGTATTAATTAACTTTATTCCCCCAAGGAACTCGCAATTTATCATAAGTGCTGTTCGCACAAAAAATACTTTCTGTTCTCCACTTCTCCAGACATTTGATTGCTGCATTCCAAACTCCTAACGTACCTGATCCAGACATTTGATTGCTGCATTCAAAAATCCTAACGTACCTGATCCAGACATTTGATTGCTGCATTCAAAAACCCTAACGGAGCTGACTCAGACATTTCATTGCTACATTCGAAAAACGTAGCATAACCTGATCCAGACATTTGATTGCTTCATTCAAAAACCCTAACGAAGCTCATTCAAACATATCATTGCTACATTAAAAAAAAAACTTAACGGAGCTGATCCAGACATCTCATTGCTACATTAAAAAAAACTTAACGGAGCTGATCCAGACATCTACTAAATGGTAATTGCTCGTCGGCCACTACTTGAATGCTCAAGCAGTGCAGACAACATTACGTAGACTACTTGAATGCTCAAGCAGTGCAAACGACATTACGTGGACTACTTGAATGCTCAAGCAGTGCAGACAACATTACGTAGACTACTTGAATGCTCAAGCAGTGCAGACAACATTACGTAGACTACTTGAATGCTCAAGCAGTGCAGACGACATTACGTAGACTACGGGTATTCGTACTTTTGCTAATTTCAACTTCGTATAGGCAGGCACTGTTACATCATACTTGAAATATTATTACAGGTGATCGCGTCACATGCAGATCACGGGTTTAAATCCCGTTACCAACTCATGAACGCTGAATTAGCCTCGTGATCATATGAGCTTATAGTGTAAATAAATACCCGATTCATTCATTCATTCATTCATTCATAATCATAATGTAGATATTATTCATATCACGCATTAGAGACCTGACGTCGGTATGTTATCCAATCAAATTTTATATAATACGTACAACCCAAATAATAATCAAACTATAGTTTATTTATTTACTTTTCCGTGTCAGGAAACAATGAGATAGTGGTGAGTGTTATCAATGATATAGCTCGTATAGAGACTCAGTGTATAAGCAATATAGCACATATAGAGTGTATAAACAATATAGCTCATATAGAGACTAAGTGTGTAAACAATATAGCTCATATAGAGTGTATAAACAATATAGCTCATTTAGAGACTCAGTGTATAAACAATATAAACTCATATAGAGACTCAGTGTATAAACAATACAGTTGATATACAGTGCATAAAAAAATAGTTCATATAAAATCTCAATATATAGCTCAGATAGAGACAGTGTATAAATAGCATGACTCAGATATTTTAAACTAATTATAAACTAAACGGGCTTCAACTACAATTAATTATGAAAGATCGTTAAAGTAAAACTAATAACGAAAAGCAACAATATAAGAAATCTAAATGTATCTACTCTCACAAACAAAGCATTTTCCTCTACTTTGTAACGTAGTAGTTTAATACCTCCATCGTCTGACAAACAAGGCACAAATTCAAAGCCTTACGTGTTTCATGGGACAAAATTAATGGCGCTTTGCTTTCAGTTTATCGACAGTCGTAATAGTCGGCCATGAATCCAACTGTAAAAAAGTCATGGTTGTAGATTTCTGTGGACAATAAATGTGAAAAGTCAATGGAGCATGGGCTCATAATATCTTTGATTTATGCATCAGACCTAAATATAGCATAAATCTTCGGTATGGGTTCTTCATGTTTGAGACAGTTTTGCTGGCGATATAAAGAAACTGTCAAAAAAGGAAAGAACTTTCATCAGAAACTCTTTTTTTTATTTTTTTCGTCAATGCTGTATAATTACATCGCACACCTACAATAGTTATACAAAGTAAATAATTATTTACTATTTATTATAATTTAAAATGTCTGCGACCTTTATACATAACAATATTGCGTCATTTGCTTAGTAGTTTTTTTTTTTTATTTTATATTTAATAAAATTACTTCTTTCTTACTGTTTCCTGCTCGCTCTCTGAATTCATTTCAGTTTTAAGATAGATGCTTTATTTTTCTTAGTTATAGAAACTAGCTCGATCACTTCCACGTACGCGGACATTACTCAAGATGTTATTTTTAGAATATTTTCTGCCAGTGCCGGAATGACCTATGTCTTATTCTGTCGGCCAGTGATGCTAAGGTCGGAATGTTGGCACTCTGTGAACTTTCTTGCACACGCACGCTTTCACAACATTACTATTACACCACCCACTGCTTCCGGAACTGTAGTCGAGACATTTGCCATGAATATAATTTGCTTACAAGCATACGACAAAAAAAAAACCTGTTATCTATAAGCATAGTTCACAAAGCCTGCTTTTAATGAATATGAGTTATGTAACTAGTATATAAAGCACACTCCCAACATTTACATCTAGTCTAAATCCTAGCGTTGAAAATCTAACCCTTGTAAGATACTGACACCAAGCATGAGGGGTTGGGGGGGGGGAGGACGGCGACCCCACTTTTCTTGTGTATGGATGTATTATAGGTGTGTTCTATTTTGTGAAATGTGTTCTAGTCAGTTAGGGAGTCTTATGAGTGCTGTGTGTACCTTCATTACGTATTGGTTTGATGGGTAGAGAAGTGTTTCTGCTGAATGGAATTTCCGTCTGGTATTTTGGTTTTGAGTGTCGTGCAGGGCGTGGCTGTGGATGGACAGTGTTATAGAAAGTGTTGCATAATCTCTTCTGCACTGTACTGGAGTCAGACGTTAGTTTGTTAGAAAGTGAGTATATTTAATACTCTGTCTGAGTATAACGGTAGTGCTTTGAAGTTTTTGAATTGTTGCCGGGGGAGGGGAGGGCGGGGCTTGGCGTGTTACTCCTTGTAATTCTATAGGTTGTGCCGTGATTTTGTTGTATTTATAGATGTGCTGTGTGGTGCTCCGTTTTGGCGCATTGTCTGACTCCTTCACTAGCAGAACTGGGAAACCCACAGAAACGTTCTTTATCTTAGCCTTGTAATAATTGTGGATGAATGGATTGTGGAGTATTTTTATGCACGAGAAGAAGCCTGTCATTATCCGCAGTTGTGTGGGCGGGGTTGTATTGTTTGTGTGTTCTAACACGATCTGCCATTAGTACGGAATTATAATGGGCGGGGGGGGGGGGTGACGGATGAATGTTAAGTGTGAGTGGTGTGCTCCCCCTGTCTCTTTATTGATGTTTGACACGTCACTGTATAAATGGGGCTTGCTTGGGGCGATGGTGGCTTGGAGTTATGTTTTAGTAAGTGATCCAGATGGTCTCTTGCATTTGTACTCGGGTTTTAGTAGTGTAATATATGTAATGTTTGTATTGTCTGTGTTTGTAAAGCCTGTGTCTGTAGTGTCTGGGATTGTAATGTATGTGTTTATTTTGTCTGTTTTGCAATGTCGGTGCAATATCTGTGTTTTTGCAATGTCTCTGTTTGTAATATCAGTGTTTGTAATGCCTTTGTTTGCAATATCTATGATTTTGTGTGTTAATTGTGTTAGTCGAAAGTTTCTGCCTATCCATGTGTTTGATTATTTTTCTTTGCGTTTTTCGTCCTGTATCTACTAATATCACATTTGTTGTTCTTGGAGTTGTTCCTCTTGTAGTTTTAATTACGTTGAGATCATTTTAGTTTTTTCTTTGCTCATTATTTTGTTTATTGAATTCAATATTTTGGCTGTATGTTATGCCCAGAAATTTGGGAAATGTGGAAATCTTTGTGTAGTTTACAAGTGATTTCTCGTGTGAGTGGTATGTATATTTTATTGTCTCTGTTGTCTTCGATTTGCTAAGCAAGCAATAATTAGATTTCAATTTTGATTTTTTTTTATGAAGTATGCTTGATTATTGCTAAACTTTATTAATTACGTTTTATTTTATTGAGTTTAATTAATTATATTTGTATATTATAGAAATGTTGTTATTTATACTATATATTTCCAAATGTTATTAGTTCTCATTTATTGTATATTACTAAATGATTAGATATTGCTCATTTACACTTTGTGCACACGCTAGCATTTTTTTTCAACACAGTGTTTGCTCTCTGTCCTGCTATGTGACGTTGCTGGTGTTTAGACTTTGACTAAAGTGCTGAATCTACTTTTTCTCAAGTTGCGTGACTATCATGTTTTGGTGTGCATACTTTATATGCAATGATCAAGCTGTTTTGCTGGACATGACTGATGTGTTATTCTATACAATGATCAAGCTGTTTTGCTGGACATAACTGATGTGTTATTCTATGCAATGATCAAGCTGTTTTGCTGGACATAACTGATGTGTTATTCTATGCAATGATCAAGCTGTTTTGCTGGACATAACTGATGTGTTATTCTATGCAATGATCAGGCTGTTTTGCTGGACATAACTGATGTGTTATTTTATACAATGATCAAGCTGTTTTGTTGGACATAACTGATGTGTTATTCTATGCAATGATCAAGCTGTTTTCGTTGGACATAACTGTTATTGATTAGTAGGGCGCTATCAACCGCGTCTGCCCGATCAGTTATTTTCAATTGACTGTCCTCCGTAAGCGCTTATCTTGTTTATAAATTTGCTTTCAATGTTCACTGGAAAAACAGAACTGTATACTGTTATTTAGACTACAGATTTAAAAAATTCCCAATAGTTATTGCCTGTTCGTCTAGTAAATATATTTTGAGTAAAAACGTAAGAAAGAATAATTAAAATGCATGCTATTAATTAATTATAACGATGAAATAGTTAGTGAAGTGCTGCACAAAGGTATCTTCTAGTGTTATGCAATGTTCAAGCGGTTTTAATGAGATAATAGTTGTTATATAGTATGTAATGTTCAAGCGGTTTTAATGACGTAATAGTTGTTATATAGTATGTAATGATCAAGTTGTTTTAGTTAGACGTAATTGCTGTGATATAGCAAGTAATAAGACATTTTAGATTGATATCAATGTATATAGCTGCAGCACTCTGCTAAAACTAATTCTTCCTCTTATATAGTGCATGCACGTCATTTCTTTGCAGAAAGTGGAATTGGCTGGGAAATAATTATTAAAATGTAATTAAATCAGTATACGACAAAGTGATGCGACCACTGACATACGAACACTCTTGGACAGTTACCGCCCTTATTATGCATTGAGTTTTAAATAGCACACACGTGATCAGAACCTTAAAAGACAACCAAGTGTTCTGGCTGGTAGCTTCGGAGACAGACAGGCTTGTATGCCTTCATTTTTCATCATTGCCTCAAGATAAATTAACATAAATTATACTGTCTCCGTAAGGTTTCATTTCCCTGCAGGTTTGTTCCCTTAATTAAATCTATATGCTTTGCTTAAGAATGGTGTTTGTTTATTATTTTTTCCGCAAAAGCTTCCCCCGAAAAATTATTTATCCTCCATTCCTTTGTCCGTCTACGTATATAAAATATGTCAACGTATTTGGCGTCTCGCGTAATCAGCCACTTTCAACTTCTATTTACTCTACGTCACACAAGTAATGACGTCATAACTTGATGACAGGTTCAATCCTCGCACAATCCGCTTTTGAAATATTTACTCTTACTTTATTTCCAACTCTGTTGAATCTGCTGATACAACTTTTTTTTTTATAAAGAGGTTGAAACACCGTTACCGATCGTACTGCTATTGTGATAGGTTAAAAATAAAATATTCTCCCACCTCCTCTCCAACTAAAACACCCTTCTCGCTATAGCTGTTTAAAAATCAAATCGCAAAACTACTATTCCGGAGGAAAGCAAATATTACAATGAAAATTTTGAGAGTGTAACATTTCACCCCATCACAGTCGTGACATGGAAAATCGATTCTCGCTCACACATGACACGAGTACTAAATCACATGAAATGGAACTACTTTTAAAATATATAACACTCACAACTAATACTAAACCCTCATAGCAGCTGCAACAACGGAAACGTCAAACATATTTAATAAATTAATATTTAAAAAATAACTGGCATACATCCTCTTCAGCGATAAATTTAAAAATCTGATATTAAACGTGGGGTAGGGTTGCAGGAAAAATAAAATCCGCATACCTTTAGCACCAGATCTGCAGTAACTTTCAATTGGTTGAATTTGTGAACGTGTGATTCATGTAATGAACCCGGTTGTATTGCGTATTGTGAATGATCAAGAAACCTTTACTTAATTATCTATAATCTATAATAAGGCCTGGGTCACATTTAGTGCTTCAAGGTCGGGTAGCCACAAAACCAATGTAAATTTACACCCCATGAATGGCTAGCAGTCTTTGCCTAAGTATTAATAGATTTGTATCTTGTGGACTTTAAGATATTTAAAAAAGAAATGAAACTAATAAGAAATGAAACTGAGTGGACGTGTGATTCCAAGTAAATCTGTAAACCATATTTACATTCCAAGTTCTAAGTAAACTCACGTTGTAACAGACTGTACGCCACTTGTGGAGAGAAAATGAAAATGCATCGCCATACATGCTAACGTATAGTCAAAAGTGATATATAATCACATTGACACTATTGTCAATAGTATTCATAGTCACAAAAAAATATACGTATACAATTTGACGCTTTGCAAAATAATATAGGTCGACAATCAAGATGAAAATAAATGCATTATGACGCCATACATTTAAACGAGGTCAAAGAACATATAGAATGTAAATGCATTATGACGCCATACATTTAATCGAGGTCAAAGAACATATAGAATGTAAATGCATTATGACGCCATACATTTAATCGAGGTCAAAGAACATATAGAATGTAAATGCATTATGACGCCATACATTTAAACGAGGTCAAAAAACATAGAGAATGTAAATCATTGTGACATTGTCTTCTAAATGCATCAACAACAAAGATGAAATCAAATGCAATGTGACGTCTTGTACATTAACTAGATCGACAGTCAAGATGAAGGTCAATGCAGTGAAATGTGATGTCATGTGTAGTAAATAGATATTCGAGATGGGAATAATGCAAAGGCTACTGTCATGTACACAAAAACAATTTAGTGGAAATGAAATGTAGTTTTGACATTTACTACGCCAAGAGTCAAGATGGTCATAAAACACAGCGCTGTTTTCCTCTATACTATATCATTGGTTAAGAAGAAATTCCGATCAATACGTAATATGGAATTAAATGCAGCACAGCGCGCCTCTATACTAGATCACTATTTAATATCAAATTAAAATGCAAGGCCATATCTCTCTAATCTAGATCAATAGTTAAGATGGAATTAAGGTAATCCAATGACCCTCTAAATTATAAAAATTGTTTAGATGAAATTAAATGTAACGCTGTTTCCATCTATATTATATCAGTAAACACAATTTTCCTCTATATTAGAGTACAAGTGAAGATGGACTTGAATATAACACGACTTAACATCAATACTTAAGATGAGATGGAATGTAACGCGACTTCTGTCTATATAAGATCAATACTTAAGATGGAATTGAATGTAACGCTACTTCTGTCTATATAAGATCGATACTTAAGATGGAATTGAATGTAACGCTACTTCTGTCTATATAAGATCGATACTTAAGATGGAATAAAATAAAATTCTGTTAAGAAAGAAAAATTAAAGTCTAGACGGGAAATTGATTAAGCTTTGCGGTGATCTATATGTGTAGTCTACAGTACTATATGTGTAGTCCACAGTACCATATGTGTAGTCTACAGTACTATATGTGTAGTCTACAGTACTATATGTGTAGTCCACAGTACTATATGTGTAGTCCACAGTACTTATGCGTATGAAACGTTATCTGCATGGTGGCCTGTACTGTGCACCGTCTACCTCATGGCTCAACTGACTTCGACAACAAAGACTGTGAGTCAAGACGGACATAAATCTAATTGAGTTAAAATTTAAACATCATTTCTGTTTTCTTTTTCAACGTTCAATAGGAATGTAATGTTCAGAGTTGTATGATAAAATATTTGTAAAGTGTTTGTGAGTTGCCAAGAAATGCGTGCATTGCTGTTTGTTTGGACCGTTAGAACAACAGGCGGCACACATGTGATGTGCAGTCATCCGAAGCCATTTTAAATGGATGACTTTCGCGTCTCGCTTGATAGAGATTCCGATTTATGACTATTTAATCTTTCGACTTATGTAGCTGTTAATCAGCTTACGGTGACATGTGTGTTGACAGAAATGTGAGTGTGAAAGATGTGAGAAATCCATAATATTAATCAGCAAAACACGGTTCTCGATGTGTCCTGAAATTTCATTGACAGTCAGAGAAAAGACGGGAGGGGTCTTTAGATTGAACATCAGGGCGCAAATTTCTACACTGGATGGGCTATTGGACGACAACCTGGTTGGATGGTAGAGGGGCTACGAATGAAACTTATCTAGAAATCGTTTACAACTACACCTTTTGGAGGTTTTGGCGGCAATTGGATATGGGGCTTAAGCCCTCCCTCCAAAAAAAAACAAATGACAAAAGGCTACAAGCTGACGCCGCCATTGCAAGGAACTAATAAACTATAAACAAGCCAAAGTAGAAAACTGAAAAATAAAAACAGAACAAAAGAGTAATCGAAACCAAGACACGCGGTGTGGGGGGGGGTGAGGCAAACATACAGAAAACAAAAGAGAATAACAGGTACTGGTAAGAATAGTTAGAGGCAGGACCCAAGAAAGACAGACCGAAAGAGACTTTAAACAAACAATACTCAAAACCACCAGACAAAACCACGACGAGACAAAACAAGAAGAATAATAGAAGCACTTTGAATTAAAGGTTTTTCTTTTTTTTAAAAAAAGACCTGGAACAAACCTGAATTGAAACAATTTTAAAGACAAAAATACACAAAGAGTAAAATGTGTATTTCTGTCAACAATGTTATTCTATATTTCTATTGTTTGAGCACATCGTTAGTGATGTCTACATTTCTATAGTTTGATCACATCGTCAATGATGTCTACAGATATATTGTTTGAGCACTTCTAAAGTGATGTCTACATTTCTATTGTTTGAGCACTTCGTTAGTGATGTCTATATTTCTATTGTTTGAGCACTTCGTTAGTGATGTCTACATTTCTATTGTTTGAGCACATCGTCAATGATGTCTACATTTCTATAGTTTGAGCACTTCGTTAGTGATGTCTACATTTCTATAGTTTGAGCACTTCGTTAGTGATCTCTGCATTCCATTTGACTGTAACAAATTCTCCCGTAAAAAAATTAGTAATTTCGTTTCCTTCCAAATCGAGAAAGTACAGTTATTAAACAAGTGCAGTTATATACAGTTATTAAACAAGTGCAGTTATATACAGTTATTAAACAAGTGCAGTTATATACAGTCATTAAACAAGTGCAGTTATATACAGTTATTCAAGCATAATAAATGCACGAAATCTAACATGAAAATTTATTCATGAACCAATATCAGAAACATAACAAATAAATTAGTCAAATATAAGATAAATATACAATTCTCACTTTGGGCATATAGTACTAGACACCGTGAATTGTCAAGATGCTATCTTGACGCCGAGAAGATGTTATTTTTTCATTGTACATTCTATCCTCTTGACATTACCTTAAACTGGGCTATAGATATCCAGTATTTCGCTTCACTCTGTATTGTTATCAACACTTCTGGTTTCTGTAACTGGCCAAAATCTCCACCTACACCATACTCCCTAGGGTTAACCAGTAGTTCAGTACCTCCTCCCTTCCAGCGCTTTGACCAAAAACTCAACCAACTGTGCTGCTGAGCAAACACTTGACCTCTTTTTTGTATGGATGACCAATATCTCAACCTAATCTCTAGCTGAAGTTGACCACAAAAAAAAAATAATTCGAACTCTGTTCAAGTAGAAATTTCACTTGTTTCATTCCGTCTCTGCCTCACCATAGTCCGAGGACTAGCCACCAAAATAATGATTGGGTGTTCCACCTAAATACCAAAAACTTTAACAATTTAAATAAAATAAGACAGACAAATTTATAAACAAAATCACCCACCCATCACCTATATTAACCTTATTAAAATCCAACAGCTAAAAACAATAACTGTCTAGAAAATAAATAAAGGAAACAAACAAGTAACACTATAACAACTAACCGCGTCAGAACAAAATATTACAGAGTAGACATAGTCTGCCTCCCAAACACCCCTCAAACCCTTCCCTCCACCCTCAATCCCCAACGCAAAGTCGACCTCGGCCGGAAGCGCTCCCCATAAATTAAGGAGAAGATGACTTGTCGTTGTCCAAAACTCTCCTAATCTCTAGAGGAGGGCTAACAAAATATCGACCTATGTTCAATCAGAAAATTTATTTCTATTGTCTGTTGTTGCTCAAGAAATCTACTCATTTCCTTGGATCGATTTCACTCTTTGTATTTTCCGGTTCTTGTTCATGAAGATTTTCTTGACCTAGGAATTGTCCTCTTTATGATCGTTTAACAAATATTCATTATAATCCTTATTGACAACCAACCAATCAAGTAGTGATGACAAGGAACTTATGTGGTTATTGAAATAATAGGTTGCTTCCAAAATAATCTATAGTTACGATTAAATAATTAATTCCTTCCTAGTGGCGATCTAGAACTCAAACTGATCCCTTTCGTTCATCAAAGTAATCGAACAGCTTCCTATTTTTGTGCCCTTGACCCAGAATCAACGTCCTCCATTATGTCAGAAATCATTCGCCAGGACGAATCTGCAAACTCTCTCCTGTCCAGAATTTGATTCGTAACAAAACACCGTTATAAGATTTCCCATTAAATGTCGGACTTGAAATTCTATTACTTTATTACCATTGTTTTTAATGGCTTCGTCTTTTCAAATGGGTCATTGCAGCAATTGGTTACTTCCCTTTATTTCTCATAAAGTGAAACTACTAATTTTAGCACGTTATGCTGTCTCTCGTATTTACTTCCTCGCTTACTTATCGTACTTACTTCCTGTCACGTGATATTAGGTCTATTTCTCTTTATTTATCGATTAACAATAATCTCAGGGATGGGAATATCACTTTTAACTGATTTCAGAGTAATATATTATGAAGCAAACTCGACATCTGCCCAGGCAATTCAAAACAATTATTTAACATCACACATTATATTAATGTTCTTTACTTTGCACTACTCTAACTAGGCAAACCTTTTCGTGTACATTTGCGTACTGATCACAAACAAAACTAATACAAACAACGAATAGAGTTTCTTTACGCCGCTCTTCTATTCTACATGTGTACGTTATCGCCAAGAAAGCTGCAGCTCTATTCTAAATATGTGTACGTTATCACCAAGAAAGCTGCAGCTCTCTTGCAAAATGTATACCGTTTGGCGTTCTGATATCGATCTGATTATCAACTCTTGTGACCACCGAATTAATTACTTAATGAGGTCTCCATTTCTAAGAGAATAAAAACGGGATTTGATGGCAAAGTGCATGGTATCATGGCAAACATTTAAGACAGATTTATTTTTTAAAGTATTTAAGTATATATTTACAACAGATACTACAAGAAGAAAACACTTGGACATAATTATTCAATTTTCACAAAAACATTCAAAGTAAATTACAACGTGTGTGTGTGTGTGTGTGTGAGAGAGAGAGAGAGAGAGAGAGAGAGAGAGACACACACACAAATTTAATATCTAAATATCACTCTAAGTATCACTACCTAATATCCTAGGTAGATTAAAACATGTTCTACTATAACACTTATGTAATATTGTCGATAGGCTAACGTAATTCAATGTTACACTAAAGCAATACATCGACGGAATATTGAAAGAGAATTGTTAGCGCTAATAATATAATATTTAATAGGTAGACAAAACCAGTGAATGACACTAATAATATAATATTTAGTAGGTAGATAAAACCACTGAATGACACTACTAATATAATATTTAGTAGGTAGACAAAACCACTGAATGACACTACTAATATAATATTTAGTAGGTAGACAAAACCACTGAATGACACTACTAATATAATATTTAGTAGGTAGACAAAACCACTGAATGACACTACTAATATAATATTTAGTAGGTAGACAAAACCACTGAATGACACTACTAATATAATATTTAGTAGGTAGACAAAACCACTGAATGACACTACTAATATAATATTTAGTAGGTAGACAAAACCACTGAATGACACTACTAATATATTATTTGGTAGGTAGATAAAACCCCTGAATGACACTACTAATATAATATTTGGTAGGTAGATAAAACCCCTGAATGACACTACTAATATATTATTTAGTAGGTAGATAAAACCCCTGAATGACACTACTAATATATTATTTAGTAGGTAGATAAAACCCCTGAATGACACTACTAATATATTATTTAGTAGGTAGATAAAACCACTGAATGACACTACTAATATATTATTTAGTAGGTAGATAAAACCCCTGAATGACACTACTAATATATTATTTAGTAGGTAGATAAAACCACTGAATGACACTATCAATATTGTAGAACGATTAAAGCACGACTGCATATCAGCCTAAAATATTGAGGAAAGATTAAAACATGACTGAATGTAAGTATTAGATATTATAAAAAGATTGCAATATGACTGGATGTCAATATAAGATTTTGTAGAAAGATTACAACATTACTGGATGTCAGTATAAGAAATTGTAGAAAAGATTACAAAATGACTGGTTGACAATATTAGGTATTGTAGAAAGACTATAAAATGACTGGTTGTCAATATTAGGTATTGTAGAAAGACTATAAAATGACTGGTTGTCAATATTAGGTATTGTAGAAAGACTATAACATGATTGTATGTACGTATAAGATAGTGTAAAAAAAATTACAACTTGACTGGATGTCAGTAGAAGATATTGTAGACATTACAAGACTAGATGTCAGTTTAAGGTATTGTAGAAAGATTACAACATGATTGGATGTCAGTTTAGGTATTGTAGAAAGATTACAACATTGCTGGATGTCAATATGTTGTATAAAGATTACATGAATGGATATCAGGACAATATATTTAAGAAATATTACAACATTACCAGATGCCAGTATAAGATATTATAAGTAGGAAGATTAAGACATGGCTTGAAGAGTGCAAAATTAGTCACATTGGAAAGAATGTATCATGCTTAGATTAAAACATGATTGGCGGCAACAATTACGTCAGATAAACACATAAATGAAAGGAACATTCATAAATTGTCTTTGACGATTAAATCACCATTTACTTATTTTATTTCCTGGCACTCTAGCAATCTCAATAGATTACAACGGCATTGAATGACACACGTGTGTCAAGTGCTATTAAACAAGCGCATGATTTAACAGCCAGGTTCCAGAGAGAACCGTTCACAGGACTGTACTAGAAAGCTAACGTGATATGTCTCAAGCACATTAAAAAATGATTGAAAAAATTATTTCTGCAATATGTTTTAGGTGGATATGTCACGTATCTCAATCACATCGCAGTGGCAAAACATTATTAAATGTCCCCCATGTGAATTGTCATAGATTAAATGCATGACTAGGATGCCACAATTCCAAAACATAAATGACTGCCCACTTGCTACTACAGGTTAAGTAAACGACTGGACGTCACGTGACGTTAACATAACACAATTCAATGGCAAGAACGAATAGCGCGCGCACGTCACCTGGTCAAGGATTGCATGCATGAGTGAACGTCACGCTTCTGCAAAGACGCCCCGGAACTCAGAAGCGCCAGCTGAGTGACATACTCACGTAAGATATCATAGGGAGGTTGAAGGCGGCAGCTATCCTCCCTTCGTGGACGCACGTCTCCTGGGGCCCGATGTACACTGAAATTCCTTTCCTCAAGAGCAGAGCTGTCTGCTTGATGCTCTCGGTCTCCACACCGTAGGTCTCCGCTATGATCCATTCCAGAGTGTGGTTTGGCAGGATGGAGCTGTCGTTGTTGATCTGCTCAACGGCGTAGGTCAGTGCTCCGGAAATCAGTCGCCCGGGCCTGTCGTAAAAGTTTTCCAAGGTATTCTCGCACCCGGTGATATACCCTAGCTTGATTGGGATCTTTGCAGGTTGCCCTGCAACCCCGCTGCTGTTTCCGCTTCTTGCCCCAGCCCAGCAAGCAACGCAGACGACGAGGAAAAGAGAGAAATAAGGGCAACGAGAAGGAGTCTTCAAGAATATTAGCCCCATGGCATCTTCAGCTGGACCCGTCTCCTCCTTTGCCTGGCAATATGGCGCCAGAAGATGTGTAAATTAAAGACGAAACGTGCTTCCTCACCTAATGAGAAGTGACGGTAGATTTACGATAACGCTAAGCCTTACACAATTCTTTTCTCTAAATTCAGCGTGGGGTGCGGGGTGGAAGAGGGGAAGGTGTAGAAATCTTCCACATATTTATAATTATTGTTTTCTGGTCGTGCCAAATCCAATTTTCTTTTCTTTTGTGCTGAATGTCAATTTCAAAACCGAAATCTAACTTTGTTCTGTTTCTTTAAATCCTGTTGTCAGATGCTTTTTAAGAAATATTTTAAGTCGTCTTCATACATTCTCAAATTAGTCTGGACAACAGCTACGGGAAAAATTGAATGACGACAAACACTGTGAAGGCGAATGCTTACAAGCACGTGTGACGTTCGTCGCTAACAAAATTTAAAGTGTAAATTATTGAACGGCTTGCTGAAATAGATGCTGAAAGAGATGCAGATGAGCTGAAAACCTGGATGAGGCAGTACTCAAGTGAAGAGCCAGAGAGGTAGTGCTCAGGTAAACAACTAGAAAGGCACTTCTCAAGTGAAGTGCCACATAGGTAGCGTTAAGTGAAGATCCAGCAGAGGTAGCGTTCACATGAAGAGCCAGCAGAGGTAGCGTTCAAATGAAGAGCACTGAGACAGTGGTCAAGTGAAGAGCCAGTTTGCAAATGAATGCCAGCAAAGGAACTGCAAGTGATAATCGTTTCATCGGTAGACTGAAATTGGAAAATTGTACTAGAAAACATTACATGTCCGTGTGGCACTTGAGACATCATACAGGTTTAATGGATGCCTTTCTTGTTTTTATTAAATGTGATCTATGACAATTCTTAATATCAACGACTCCAGCAGTTAAAAGTACAAGTACTACTCCTAAATCGTCATGCAATTTTGAACGCATTTTCGTTAATCAATTTTGAAATCTTATTTGTTCAATTAACAGTTTACTGTTAGGTAATATTCGGTAAGTCCTCACTTTTCGAAAATTCACGTCCTTAATAAATTTCTTTCTTTCAGTTCTTTGACGTAACCTAAAGGCAGCGAGAGTCCACTAAACTCTACAGAACCAACACCACAGGATTCCTATCGATTCCATTGGCACCATACAAAAACAACAAAATTCAGTTTACGCAAATTGTATTAGTAGTGAAAAAAATTACGTGAGTAAATGTTAATATTTTACCATGTTCGCACACGGGGTACACTAAAAAAGTGACGTGAGTAAATGTCAATATTTTACCATGTTCTCACACGGGATACACTGAAAAAATGACGTGAGTAAATGTCAATATTTTACCATGTTCGCACACGGGATACACTGAAAAGAGGCAAAGAGCATATCCAGAATAAAATGTTTGGGAGTTGCTGAGACTAGTGGCTGCTGCAATGTTATGCGGCATGCAGCACGGAGATCTCGCGCAGTCATTTAGCGCGTCCGCACGCGCAGGCTAACGCGCGCTCGTCGACGTGTCCTCTCGTTGTGACGTCATGGGAAACCTATTATTGACTATCAGTCTTTGTGTAGCAAGCAAATACGCGGTTCTGCGACTCTGTCAAACGTGCAAGGATGAAGCGATGGAGAGTGTGATGCAATTGTGAGGCGCTATCGGAGCGGAACGTAGGAGTTTGTACTGTATTTCTCGATGACGCGTGGCGAGTCAGTTGAAACACTGAGCGCTATCTGCCTCTCTAATTGCTTACATATCCGTCTCTCTCTAATGTTCGTCCGTCGTTTTCTTTGTCTCTCCCTATCTGTTTTCATACCTCTGTACCCCACTATTTATTTGTCTACCAAAATATACATGGCTATCTGTCTATACAAGATAGTTTGTAATCTGACTCACAGCCCGCGATGTAAATATAATATAATATGATATGACGTGACATATGATATGTGATGTGATTTGATGTGATGTGGTATGGTATGACATGTGACATATATGTGATGTGATGTGATATGATAAGATATGATATGATGCAACGGTGCTGTACAAGATGTAATGTATCGTAAAATAACATAATAGAACAGAAAGGAATTGCACACACAAATAGGTTTCGTCCACTTTATTTATATATTTATGTACGCGAATGTAAACATTTTGCATATATATATATCTGTCTATTCTTATTTCTATTTACATAATGCATTTATGCTTCAGTGTCTGTTTCACTTTATCGCTTTGCGTTTATTTAACCAATTTATCCTTCAATGAATATTATTCTTCTATCTATGAATATATTTTCAGACTACAATATTCTGTCTCAATAATTTGTTTGTTTGTATGCATGCCAAACGATCTAACCTTCTTCGCATGTTTGAAATAATGTTAATGTGTGTGTGTGAAAGTGGATTTATATTTATATATCTGTTTACCTATCGAATTGTATTTATTTATCAATTTATTTTTCTGTTTCTGTTTCTAAATATGTTGTTTCTCTCTGTCCATTTGTTATTTCCTTTCCTCCTTACCTCCCTCGCTCCAGTTAAGATATTTATTTATCCATTCATTATCTGTCTGTCGATGGATTCTCTCTCTCTCTCTCTCTCTCTCTCTCTCTCTCTCTCTCACACACACACACACACACACACACACACACACACACATACACACAAGTATGTGATTGACAGAACATATCTATTTACTTACATAAATGAGAAGAAGAGGATTCCTTTGATAGTTTTCCGATTAAAAAAGTTTTCCTCACTCTTTGACTGTGTTAGAAAGGGCACTTGCTCAAATGCTTCCAGAGAGAGGAAAGTTCTGTATGTCTGAGTTTGGGAAGACGAATATAATTTTATTAGAGCACATAAACACACGGTTATATTAACAAATCCCACAATAGTCAAGTAAGGAATCACTGGTTATAAAACTCTAAATAAAAATGTATAAATTAAAAATCATTTACTTAATCTTTTTTAAAGTACGACAGTGTCGATGACTATAGTGATGACGATAGTGATGCTGACGACGACGATGATTATCATGATGACGACGACAATGGTGGTGGTGGTTGTGGTGGTGATTTGTACTGGCATTAGTTATGCTTTAGAGCAGATGCTGTTGTTATTGAGGTTGGTGGTTGTTGTGATGATAATATAGTAATATTATTAAGGGCAGTATGTGTATGTCATTATGTTTGTGGTAATGATAATGTAGTAACATTAATATCAATAGCAGTCATGTATATGTGATTGTTAAGATAAAGGATGTGTGTAATATAAAGAAGCATAAAGAGCTACTTCCATACTTCTTAATACCACTGGCACATCGTGACAATCAACTCTGACGCATCGTGACACGGCAGCTCTGGCACATCGTGACACTCACGGCAGCTCTGGCACATCATGACACTCATGGCAAATCTGGCACATCATGACACTCATGGCACCTCTGGCACATCGTGACACTCATGGTAGCATTGGCATATCGTGACACTCATGGCAACTCTGGCACATCATGACACTCATGGCACCTCTGGCACATCGTGACACTCATGGTAGCATTGGCATATTGTGACACACACAGCAGCACTGAAACATTAGAAGAATGTCATTGTAATCGTGCAGGCTGGACGCAATATTGGGTTTGGCATTATGATTACAATCGCATTAGATTGCTGCAGTTAACACGCTCATAATAAGACAAGACCGGATATGCTGAGAACATAAGCACCCCACATCCTGGCCGGGCTGCCTCTATCAGTAAAATCTACGTCCGATTTGCTCTTAGATAAAAGCTCGTGCACACAATCTGTTTCGTCGTGATTAAAAACTTTGAAAGGAAAATCGCCTGCAACCATCAACAGACAATGATCTTTTCGTCTGAGTAAACATTTTGAAAACCCTCCTCAAAGCCTTGACGCTCGTCCTTGGTATCTATGCTTGTAAAATTGGCTTCTTGTGTCTTTGTTTTGGTAGTTAACTAACCTTTTCCCATGCTTTCAGTATTACTGACTGATTCCAAGCTCTATATACTAGAGCTCTTGTCCCAAAATTCAAAATTGCAGATTGCTCTTGATTTTAATTATAAACACTCTGCAACCTTAAGGTTTACCGTTCGCTTCAGACATATTCAATAATCAACTCCAACTGAGCAACCTTATGTGAAAATACATTTTTAAACATTTTATACCTAATATATGTTACTAACGGATTCTATCGTTCTCGAAATTGCAATATAATAAATTTAATTTTAATAAAATAAAAACAAAACTTAGAAGAAGAGAAATGTTTAGTGCGCATCTGACCTTTCCATCTGACCTTTCCACCACATAAAATACACATATCGTCATTTTGCACAAATGTGTCATGCGACTTCACAAACATTCACAACAATGAACGTGCAATGACCAGCCACTCCTTTATTTAGGGCTTCGTCTACAGAAGGCTTGCAAAATAACGCACTTTCAATTTTGACTTAAAACACCTTCTTCTGGGAGCTTTCTCATTTTTGTCACTGACTCATGGGGAGAAATCCTTTGCTTTAAAGGACGGGGAAAGAGAAAAAATAATAAAGCAAAATGTAACTGTAAGTAAGGTTTTCTAATGTCACTCTTCGAATGACAAAGGGTCACCTTCTAGTCAGTATTTTGTTTTTGTTCAAGTGTTAAAAATATATCTTGGCCAAATTCAGACCAGTCGGAAATTGAGATTGCAGGTAACAGCCAGCAAAGTATATTTCGTAATCGGTCCATTTGTTTCACCCAAAAATTGGTTGGAGAGTTTCCAAATTATACTTGGTATACCCCACGCCAGTTTAGTTCTCATAAAACTTTCTTTTCTTTTAGTTTTCCCAGTCACCAAGGACGGCTACTAGAAGAGAGAAGGAAAGTTGTTCTACCCACTATTGAAATATGAATTCACCAAGGACGGCTACTAGAAGAGAGAAGAGAAACATGTTCTACCCGCTGTTGAAGTATAAATTCTTGTGTCGACCTACTCGAGAATATAGTGCAATGGTGAGAGTTAATTCCTATGATGGAGACGCACTATTTTCGGGAGGGGGGGGGGGCGGAGGGGAGGGTATGTTTAAAATTTTTCATTTAAAATATGCCTTTCAACAAATGTTCACGTCAGAGTTCCAGTATGACGAATTTAACGATTACGCTAAAATGAATTGTTCGCAACGCCTTCTCTTCATTCTCAGCCAGATAACTTTGTTCATGCCCTTGGCCGAAAAAATGTACATATCAGTCATTTATCTTGCTTTTGAAAAGAAAATGTCATTGCAGTTATCAGAATACGACTGCAAAGGAACCAGTGGAATTTAATGAAAAGCTATGGGTCCTGGGTTTTTTCTCACATCTTTCGTACTAAAGTACTCCACAACAACGTCAGCAAACGCCGTTCCTTAGAGAAGAACTAATACAAATGTTTAAATTAAATTTTAACATTTTAAAACGAATTTAGGCGTTCCTATTTCAGTCGCCATGCATAAGAAATGCACAACCGATCGGTATTTCGCGAATTACGGGAAACCGGTGTCGATTCTTGATTGTTTATTACGTACAGTGCAAGTCGTTTTCTAATGACGTCACACTAAATGCTTTGCGATGCAAATCCACGTAGTAAACAAAATAATTTAAAAGTAAGTAGAATATATTTTTTTGCTTGTTTGTTTGTTTGTTTGTTTGTGGGTGCATATGCGATTGCGTGAGTGCTGTTATATGTGGGTTTGTATGTGCATGTGTGTGTATTTGTATCCGTGTGCGTTCATGCATGATTGAGCTCGCCAAAGACGTTTCACTGCACTTTGCATTATTCTCTTTTATTATATGCACCAGCATCATGGATTGCGCTCATTTCTGGAACGGAACGTATAGATTTAATGGATGGTGATTAGGGTGTTATGCCAAAGACTGATGTGGACACAGAAATCACAGATACGCATACATACACACATACACACTCAGGAATGCATTATTCTCTAAACTGCAAGAATCAAACTTTCTCAAAACGTTAATATCTTTCGGCCACTGTGCACAATTCATCTGAAAGTCTAAGGTACAGATTTATTTCATTATATTGCAATGCGTCACACACACTAAAAAAAAAAACACTTTTTGAAAGTTGTCTAAGATTTTTCAACTGATTTAGAATAATTTTGCACTGCTAAATTTGAAAATGGCATCCGTTTTTTTTTTAATCAGATCAGGTTTTTGATCTAATTCGATTTTTAAAAATTCGATCTTATAGCTAAATCGATTACATTTTTGTAACATTATTAGGCAATTTCTGTTAATATTTCTCTTCCAAAATATGTTTTTTAAATTAAAAAAAATTAAATTTAAAACAATCGTTTTCTAACACAATTCATTTATTAAATGTTACAACAGTTGATTAGTGTACATTGAATACTACATTGATAACGGTAAGTACATATAAATTCAATATTAGGTCATCGTTGTTCATAATTCAGGGCATGAACTTCCGTCTCTTTGAACTTCTAGAATGCTCAGCAGTAGGAATGTCTCTCTTTAGAGTCCAACAGTAATCAGCCTTCATGACTGCATCCCAGCGTCCCTGATACCTGGTTTCCATCTCTTTCATATCCTGATGAAATCTCTTCCCTTGCTCGTCGCTCACTGATCCCAGATTTTCAGGAAACCGATCCATATGTGAGAATAAGTAATGCATTTTGATGCTCATCTTGCATCAAAGGCTTCTGAAAGCAGTCAGCATATTGGCAATAAACTATGAATAGTTCCTGGCCTTATTGTTGCCAAGAAAGTTTTTCACGACCAGAACAAAACCCTCCCACGCCTCCAGTTCCACTTCATTCATTGAGTTTTCAAACTCTGGATCTCTGGTTAGCTTACGGAGTTGTGGACTATCAAAAATGCCAGCTTTCAAATTCTCAATGGTCAACCCTGGAAACGCATGGCACAAGTAAGCGAAACAGCCACCATCCTTGTCCAGAGCTTTGGTGAACTGTTTGATTAAGCCAAGCTTAATGTGCAGCGATGGGAAAAGTATTTTGTCTCTGTCCACCAAAGGGTTGTTTATGAGGTTCTTTGCTTTGCAAGGTAACAATTCCTCCCGTACAGACCAGTCCTGCTTCTTTGTAATGATGTGCTTTGTCCCTACTATCCCACATGCACAGAAAGCATGGGTACTTGTTAAATCCAGACTGTTTCAAAACGTTTACCATCTTCAGGTCAACACAAAGTAACCATCCATGCTGATCATAACGAATTTTCTCCAGCACGTACTTCACCGCTTCATACTTCTCCTTCAGTGTAGTAGAGTGAGCTAGAAGTACAAAGGCAAGCTGGTTACCATTGTGTAGCAGAACACATTTCAGGTACTGGAATTTCATCACAATGAGCTACTGGACGACGTGCTGATTCAAGATCAGGATACTTAAGATTGCTTCAGTTTTTTCTGTTAGTGCCAGTCACATCAACAGCGCAGAAGTAGAAGTCAGTGACATGGTTTGTCGGTTCCCTCCAAACCATAGGAATTCCAAACCTCAGACAACTTTTCTTACCCTTGGTTCAACGACGAAGATTCTCGGTGCATGTCTTGCATACCATGTGTGGCGCCCAAACTTTATTCTGATCACCAAGTGTTATACCAAAATAAGTATGGTATGCACACTTTATAAAACCTGTTGCTGTATTCCTGTTAGGAACAATGGTGTATTCGCCGCAGATGTAGCAAAATACAACGGGTTTATTTTTGCAATGTCTTCGGCCGATTCCATTTCATTACCTAAAGAAGAAAAATATCATTTATATTAGCGTATGTAACATCTTCATAATAATGTAAAACAAATTATAATTTGTTTATTTAAAGAAATAAGAAAGAATTTTACATCATATAATTAGAAAATACCCTTATATGAAAAACGAAAATAATAATGTCGCAATAGATTAAAACGTTGATCAAAAATAGCTCAAAATGTTGACCTGATTGAACAAAACCTATGTCATTTTTGGATCCAGCACAATAAAACTGACATAAATCCGTCAAAAAAATCTTAGACAGCAAATTTGTTGTTGCCCAGTGTTATACATATATTTGTGCTCTGTTCTTCACTGAATACTGTTAGACAAGAGGACAGACTTAAATTATAAGTGTACCCCTGATCTTTGCTGAATAATTCTCTTTCAAAAATGGTTCAGTGGTGGAAGGAAAAACGGCTCGTCATGCTTTACTCTGACAAATTCTAACGAATGACAGTTAATCCCTTTGCCTGGTAGAAATTCCATTCTGAATTAATTCTCGCCATTCCCCAACCACCGCCACCACCACCACCACCGGCAACGATTTAATTATTTCTATCGAGTTACTTCATTTGAGAATGGATGCTGACAGTCATAGTCAATTGTTCAAATCGTAAGTTAGCAAACCCTTTCAAAGAATCAACATTTGAAGTAAACCCTTGGAGGCCAGCAAACTGGCTGCTATCTGCACATAATACGTCGGAAGGGAAGCCGCAGTAATCGGTATGCAGCAGGCCGCAGTGGGTCCGTGCCAGGCTTGCTTTCAACAATCTTTGACGCCTGTCCTTTTAAAGCGTGTTGGTGGAAAGGGTGTTTGATTCAGTTTTTTTTCCCTCCCTTGGGTTCGCACAGCCGTTGTGCTCACCCTCGACCTACTCCTCTAGTTATGATGAAATGGGAAATGGGGAGAGGGGGTAGGAAGAGGAGTAACGTGATGAAGACTGAATTAAACACTAATGCAGAAACGTGACTGTAGACTGGGGACATGCTTGAATCTTTTAATCACGCGACTAGCGATTACAAATTACTGCAGAATAAATTCCAATCCCCACGAAACACTAACGTGCACAATTGAATGCGCGGAGTCTAAGTAACACGCATTCAATGTTGTATTGCTGGACTGCTAAATCTGATTTGACTAACGAGATTACACATTACTGTCCAGCCAAGACAGAGGGTCGGTCTGGGCTATGCATGTGAGTCTTCAGACTGTGACGTCCCACACACATACTGTGGTTATGAGAATGTCACGCACTGCTGTGCATTTTTGTGATGTCCCTCACACACATACTGTGTTTATGAGAATGTCACGCGCTGTCACGCATGTTTGTGATTGCACAACTCAAGTGGCGTTCTCATACGTTTCAATCCATTTCGTTTTTCCCCTTTTAGTTACAGTAAGAGTGATTTCCCCTTTTAGTTACAGTAAGAGTGATTTCCCCTTTTAGTTACAGTAAGAGTGATTTCCCCTTTTAGTTACAGTAAGAGTGATTTCCCCTTTTAGTTATAGTAAGAGTGATTTCCCCTTTTAGTTACAGTAAGAGTGATTTCCCCTTTTAGTTACAGTAAGAGTGATTCTAAGATCGTAGTCGTAGGCTTTATTTCTTGTCAACAAATGGCGCTATTTATTTTAATATTTTATAATTAGTGAGTTTTTGCACTATGTTTTATCTATCTAGATTTTGTAAGAATTTGCACTTTATTCATTATGTACTAACTGATAATCTGCTGTTAAAACGATACGATGTATACTTTGCTTGATCTTAATCAAATGTCACATTTGACATTTCCTTAAAAATCAGTGTGCAAATTGTAGCTTTCCTTAGTCTATAAATGGAGAATATTACAATTCCCGTAATCTGTCTTACAAGAGAAGCTTTTAGTTCTCCTTAATATGCATTCAAATGGTAAGTTTGGCACTTCCCTTAATTTGTCTAGATATAGCAAGTTTTGCAATTTCCTTAATTTGTCTATATATGGCACGTTTGACACTTTCCTTAATCTGTCTATATATGGGAAGTTTGACACTTTCTGTATTCAGAAATGATAAGTTGCCCATTGTACTAAAGCTTTGCATTTTTCTTGTCTACGGGGTAGTATGTTTTGCCCTTTTTTTAGTCAGTGTGCAAGCAAAAGGTTTTGCATTTCATTTTTCAATAAACTGTATAAATATGTAATAAACTGTGTAAATATATATTAAGCTTAGCATTTTCCTTAATATGTCTAGATATATTAAGTTCTGCATCTTCCCTTTATCTGCCTAAATACAATAAGGTTTTGAATTTTCACTTTCTAGATATGATATATTTTGCATTTTCCCTTAATCTGTCCATGTCTGGTACGTTTTGCATTTTATATTAATCTGTCCATGTATGGTACGTTTCGCATTTTATATTAATCTGTCCATGTCTGGTACGTTTTGCATTTTATATTAATCTGTCTAGACTAGAGGATTTGCCATCCATCCTATGACGAGTGGAAAATTAAAATTAATGCGTTGCTAGGAACATAAATGATTTTTATTTGAAGGTTTGATTTTAAGTCACATTGCGATTGAAAATTCGAGCATCATTTAGCAAATGACCTTGACCTGTGTCGTGGCTTAGCACCTGTCACTTCCTCTCCCAGTTAGGAAAGCTCCCAATGATGTAATTGAATGGGTGATGGAGGATAATGAATGGCTCGATACAGCCCTGAGGTGTGTATCCACAACAATTAACTAAACATGGACATTACAAACATTTCAGAATGATAATACATAAACATGAAATTAAAATTTAACAACACGATGAGTAAAAGTAAAAATAAGAAACTTTATGAAACAATAAAAAAAGTAAATAAAAGAAAAGTTAAATTAATTTTAGGGATGAAGCCCTAATAGATCATACAGGAATGGCTAACCCAAAACTGGCAATGAAAAAATGTAAATATTCTGTCTTTTAGTAATTCTCTAGACTCCAATGCTCCTGACTTAAATGAATATATATCCAAGGTACAAGTCCTATTAGGATTAGGTACAAGTCAAGTCCTATTGGGATTAGGTACAAGTCCTATTGAGATTAGGTACAAATCCTATTGGAATTAGGTACAAATCCTTTTAGGATTAGGTACAAGTCCTATTGGGATTAGGTACATATCCTATTAGGATTAGGAGTCCCAGCACATGAGTTCAGTATGAACTTGGTTTAAACATAATAAAACACAAATCCTACTGATTTTTTTCCTAATAAAAATCTCTCAGAGTCAAACAAACTGTGACACTCGAACACTTGTTTTTGTCAAAAACATTTCAGAATATGGTGAACTCCCTTGAGCCCCTTTGCCCCTTTTCAGGACAGCACATCGCAAACTTCAATCAGCTCCAAAGCAAACCAACACCCAGCATTAATGTTTATGTCGCTTTAAATATTTCATTCTATATAAGACAATTCAATTGTGAAGTTGTGCTATTCCAGTGTACACACTTTTCAGCTAATTTGTTTTATCAATGAACATTCATTAATGCAAATTTAAATACTCTCGCTCTCTCTCTCTCTCTCTCTCTCTCTCTCTCTCTCTCTCTCTCTCTCTCTGAATTTATAACATTGACACAAACCTCTCTTTAGGTATTTTCTTTATGCACTGTGGAAGAAAATCAATTCTTTCCTCCTATCATTTTTCTTAGTCAAAGTATTTTACTATCTATCCCCTTAACTGTAATATAGTTAAAATAGATGTTACCCTGTGCTTAAAAAATGGCTAAGCTGGAAGTGGTATCTATGGGCTGTTTCTGTCTATCTATTCCATTTGTCACATGGGTATCATTAAATTCTCATTGGGTTTCTCTAAACTGTTTTTCAGGCTTGATGCCACATAGTCTGCTCTTTATCATGGTCTGGTGGCAGTCCGTCAATGCAAAAATGTTTATATATGGTTTATATGAACTATGGCTCTGACTGACTGGTGTTTGTTATATAAGATTCTCCCTTTTACATACCTTCTTTATCCAACCCCCTTTTCTTCAGCTAGGGCTGCAATTAATTATAGTGCATCCCTTCCAGGGGCATTCATATGTTTTAGTGAGTGTGCGTGTGTGTGTGTGTCTGTCTGTGTGTCTGTCTGCGTGTGTGTGTCTGTGTATTAAGTAAAAGGATTGCTATTTATATATGTTTCCTTATTTTCTTCTTCTCCAAAATAGTCTTCGAGAGGTTGAAAGTCTCCGCTAGTACTATGTTCAGTTAACTTTGTGCACGCATGGCTTGACCAATCAGGTAGAAAATATATTTCCCTCGATTTCCTGGTGTCTGGCTTTCGGGCTGCTTTGCGACAATTTGGATGCCTTGTCGATTGAGAGTGTGTAATGAAACAATCCAATTTCTATGCTGCACGACTACCACTCTTCAAAAATAAATAACTTTACATTCAACTACTCCAGTAAAATTTCCTTAGTCGCCGTTCTCTCTCAATAGGCAGATCAGCAGTGTCGTCTTAATTCTTTTGGACTTTGACTGGCACAGAAAGACTGCTTGCCTCCAAGACAGAAAAAGACCATCTAAGCACGCTTACTCCAAATAAATTCTCAGTCAAAAATGCAAAGACAAACAACACGAAACATACATCGACCAATCAAAATGCTTTTTAAGAAGAAAAATATTCGCCGAAAAAACAATTGCAGCAAGTGGTTGAGTTTTGCGCGAAGAAATAAAATCGAACGATTTTTTTTTCCCCTTGATATAAAACAGACAGTTGTTATTTTCATCGCCACAAGCCCCAGAGGGTGTATTGGAGAGGGGAAAAAATAATGCCCGTAGAAAGAATAAAAGCAAACGAACATGCTCGACATTAAGTTGGGTCTCACATGGAGAACTGTATCTTTAAAAAAAATTAATATTCTCGAAGTATAATTTGGTTATAATGGTGAGTGTGGGATACGTTGAACCGTTTTGTCCTTAAAGCATTTCCTGAGTTGCATTCTTTTTCCCCCATGAGCAATTACACAATCTCTCTCCCTCCCATCTGTGTGTGTGTGTGTGTGTGTGTGTGTGTGTGTGTGTGTGTGTGTGTGTGTGTGTGTGTGTGTGTGTGTGTGTGTGTGTGTGTGTGTCACATACACACACATGATCACACATGCACACATTCATTACATACAAGCGTGTTTCCAAGCAATCACACACAAGAGCACACACAGGCAGACAGACAGACAGACGCACATATGGTTAATTATGTACTTTGTCGTCAAACTTATTTGAAAACGTATTGCTATAACTTGATTCCTGTGAATTCTGTACGAGAGCCAATATGGCGAAAACTGAGGCTTGAGTTAGGTCTCGAGAATTCATGAAGATTTTATGAACATTTCTCATCGTGTGCTTGAGTATAGTACATGAAGATTCTAGAACACTCCGGATGATGTGCTTTGATAGTGCATGCGAAGTTCTGGATTATTCTCTACGGTGTGCTTGTGAGCGCATTGAAGATTCTGGAACAGTTGTGTAATGTGCCTGGAAGTGGTACGTTGGACCGTTATCTAATAAGGAAGAAAGTGACTTGTTGTAAGCCGCGTGATTGTGAACAGTTGCCGCCATCAGAGAAAAGATTAATTACATTGACCATAATTATCTCTCTAAAAATCCACTCACATGTCCATGATGAAACCATATATCTTTCTTGTCCAAGATATACAGCGAACACAAGCATGAGACCATAAAGTGTGTTTAGTGTCACGCCAAAGCAATAACACAAAATAAATGTAAACACAACTGTATAATCACTTACACATTCTGTAAAGTTGCAGGCGAGTGTATTCGTGTATTTATGTCCCTCCATCATCCATCCAATAAATTATGCATATCGTTTTAAATTTTAAATAACTTAATTGCAGATCATCCAGATTAATGCTGACATAGGGGAAATTTACAATACTTGTGTGGAGGCGCTAGTTTACTTTACAATCAAGATTATATTTCTAAGAGAGCATTAATTAAGAGAAGTGCTACTGTCAAACTAGCTATCAATTAGCAAGAACACTCATGCTTAATGACCCTAGTGATCTGATAGTTAACTTGTCTCGAACTTCTGCCCGCTAAATAAGGATCAAACATATAGCCTGATACTTAAACAGACTATAATGTGCAGAAGAACTTTAATAACAATTTACTGAACAAGTATAGATTACAATCTAGTTACAGAGAAAGTGGTTGAGACTGTTATGGTCTCCTAAACAGACTATAATGTGTAGTAGAACTTTAACAACAATTTACTGAACAAGTATAGATTACAATCTAGTTACAGAGAAACTGGTTGAGACAGTTATGTTCTCCCCACTTAACATGTACTATGGACGCTCTAAGACCGGTCCAGCAAACGAAAAACAAAATAAAGCCCTTATACTGGTAGAGGCCGTGCATGATTTAAATGGGTATCACTTTCACAAGCTGGTTCAATGACAATAATAATACAATTGCGATCGTCAGAAATGCCAAGTAGTAGTGAAATTAGAAACAGAATGAACTTATGATACCAGTAAAGTGACAAGTAGTAGTGAAATTAGAAAAAGAATGAACTTATGATACCAGTAAAGTGCCAAGTAGTAGTGAAATTAGAAACAGAATGAACTTATGATACCAGTAACGTGAGGTAAAGCCGAAAGCTCAGGTTTCACTCAATTCAAATCTCATCCATAGTACTTTCATTCATTTCAGATTTACTGATATTAACAATAATATTTTCTTGCAATCCTATACTACATAGATATAAAATTAGAAACACGCTATTTAACGATAAAGAAAGAAAGAAACTTATTGAGTCTTAAGCTGAAAAAAATCATTATTCTCTCTCATTCCACCACTAAATGTTTAATATCAAGCTGTAAATACGTTCCTCTGTGTGTCGTTGTGCGCAGAAATTAATTTGCATCTGTCTGAGTTTTACTGGGGTAATTAGATTTATTTCATACTGAAAAGAATCTCTAGTCTACCATAAGTCAAATTTGCAATCTAACGGTATAAAACTTCAAAGTAAAAGCATCCTTTGTTATCGACTAAATTTTACTTGCAATACAGTTTATAAGGTTTCCTACGGGCTGACATCTCAGCCACGCCACTATTATCACGTGACATGATCCAGCGGTCGCCTCTTTGCATAACTATATGCCTATAGTGTTCAATGGTGTTCATACAACTATTAAATTGTTCACCTATGCCATAGCTGTCATCAGTCTCATCTACCTGCCCCCCCCCCCCCCCAACTCGCGATTCAAGGGTAGACAATCTTTACAGAAACCTAGTGCACTCAGAATACTTGCCGAAATGTGCAGTTAAGACGTTCATTCTTTCAAAGCTTAATTAATGTTTGTGTATGGGCTGCCGAAAACCTATTTCTTACTGTTTTAATACTAGACCTGAAGTCAATATTCGAGTATGGTGTGCCGAAAACCTGTCTTAACACTAGAGCTAAAGTCAATGTTTTTCAAATAAAACCAAGTTATATGTTTATCAAAGATAATACAAGACATGTGATATTCAAGAGAATAAGGATTCATAGTGTAAGCCTATCGAAGACTACAAGCTAACTAATGTTCAAAAGAACAACGTTTTAAAGCTGAATCGAAGGATTACTAAAAACACATTGTTCATATGAACAAAATTGTAGTTATATGAAGAAACGAGGTCAAGATTAAATATAGCATGATGAAATCTAGAGCATTCTGGTAGATTTATCAGATTCAAACTACGTATGTCAATTTATGAGTTATCACTTACATTATTGCCCATACAATTTATGGGCTATCACTTACATTATTGCCCATACAATTTATGGGCTATCACTTACATTATTGCCCATACAATTTATGGGCTATCACTTACATTATTGCCCATATAATTTCGGCCTTCACATATGCAATTATTTTGGCAGGACACGTAATGAAGGTATAAAAGCTGTCCGAGTTTACAATGAATAAACATTTGCCTGATACATGTCTGGAGTAATCAGTGGGTGGATGTGGGCGTGATGAGTCAGTGATTGGATGAATATTAGTAAGTTGATAAAATACATTATTACTTAAGTACGAAGTTCTACCTGCAAACAGATAAATTATGTGTCGATAGTACGTTACTTACAATGGTGTATGGATTTGGAATTCATATGGAAAAAACAGCCCTAAATTAAGATTTAATCACTGATAAGTGATTATGCATTATTAAATGATAAGGTATTGAAATAATAATCATAACAGAAGTATGACCTATCATAGCTCCACACGTCGATACAGGAATCGAAATTTAACTCAGCACTCTACGAATCTTCCGATTCAGGAATCGAAATTTAACTCAACATTTCACAGACCTTCCGATACAGGAATCGAAATTTAAATAGACTACTACAAACCTTCCGATACAGAAATCGAAATTTAACTCAGCACCCACAACTGTCCACTCTTCTTCATGATTCGAACCAATCAAGACCAAGACTGAGCCACCATGAATCCAAAACAAGTGAACCACAATATTACCTGGTACCAAATATCAGGAATGTGTACACTACCCCAACTCTTCGTTTCACTCTACATTGCCAAGTAATTCCCATCCAAAGCTACAAGCAGCGGACCCCCTCAGGCTTTCAACCATAAGCCATAAAACAGATAAAATTCACCATTCAATGTCGGGCATATAATAACTGGCCATTTCCTGCCAGGTATTGTATCTGTCAACAACGCAATAGCGACCAAGCAGACCTCTCCTATTGTTTTCTCAATACTCAAAACAATCTGCAGGCTGACTAGACAAAATATGATGTGCTTGACGTACTCCCACGTCACACGTATATCCAAGGGAGGTAATTAAAACAAACAAAAGTTTTACAACAATAGAACAAGCAGAGAAGTTAGTTAAATAAAAATATATACAAAAGGATCACACTAACTTTCATGCAGAAAATGCAACATCTTTCAAGATATAAATACAAAATTTAAGAAGACACAAATATTACCAAATGTTATTATCTCTTTCGTATCACTTATAAACATCACTAGTTGTTAACTTAATAATTATATTGTAATATATATATATATATCAGTGGATAGATAGATAGATAGATAGACAGACAGACAGACAGATAGATAGATAGATAGATAGATAGATAGATAGATAGATAGATAGATAGATAGATAGATAGATGGATGGATGGATGGATGGATGGATGGATGGATTCCTTTCTATCACCTATCTGTGATAGGTGATAGAAATTAATAGAAACAGCAATTAATATAATAATTTCTTTATTAACTAATCTTTCCTATTAAATAAATCTAACTGTATTTTGTTTTGTGTGATATATATATGTTCTTCAATTTTTAAGTAGAAGTGAAGAAAACGTTTTGGACTGTTAGTTGCTTTGGGCAAAGTGTCTTGGAGCCATCACTTCATTAGTGTTAATATGATTACATGGTCAGTTTACCTAGTGTACCCGGTAAGAGCAAGAATGAGTAAAGCACTTTGATATGTATTATCAGGCACGTTTTGCCTGCAAACTTTCTTGGTCGCTGATCCGTATGTGAGCAATCTCAGACTAGTCCAGATTTCTAAGGAAAAGTTGTCGTCCATGGCTGAAGCACTTTGCCTGCAGGTCTCTAGATTGACTAAGATGTCACGTGAGCAATTTTAAGTGTAATTCACTCAACTGGGCCTCTCTATTATTGGAAGATACATTTCTAAATTTAGATTGAAAACAATGATAAGCTGAGGCGATAGTGTGCGCCTGAACTCTTATACCCAGCTTTTGTATTAGGAAAAACAATGGTTTTGAGTATGACTGTGTTGGGGGGGGGGTGGAGGTTGTGAGAGAAAAAAAGTGGGCAAGCTTATTGCATGCCACAAGACATTGTGAGGGAGTCCCGTATTTTCTAAAGGCATTTGAGACGGTCAAAGGCATTTAAAAAAACAAAGTATTTGGGGGACCAGCTGATTGAAAGAGAAATTTGCAGAAATTATTTAATTATCTTTTAATGTATTTCTTTATGATTGATCAAATGTGCTAAAATCACTTTAGCTTCACAGGGTACAAAATACATTGTTTGTGGGAGAGAAAGAGAGGGATGGGTCTATTTAAATAGGTACACTTATGGAATTATTCACGCCTCGCATATTTATTTCATGAGCACCTCGAAGTCTTTCTTGTTCTTTACCCACTGTAATCGATTTTGAGCTGTACTTCGTGTGTGATGCAATTTCACCACGGAGATGATTCTGCCTTGGTGCCATCTGCCAGGAGAAAGCATGTTCCTCTGGACAAGATTTCACTGCCCGTTAAAAAAATCTCGTCTGGTCGTGGCCATTCATAAAGATATACTCTGGATGGGGCCATTCATAAAGCTGTACTCTGATTGTGGCCATATTGAAGCGGTACTCTGGTTGTGGCCATTCATAAAGCTGTATTCAGGCTGTGGCTATTCATACAGCTGTACTCTGGTTGGGGCTACTGCTTATCATGTTTCAGGCAGCGCCAGCCAAGTCGACCTATGCATGTGTGTCACATTTAAAAAATATTCATAAGATGAAAATATTCCAATTTTAACCTCTCTTAAACTGTCTCTATGACAAAATTCCATTTCCAACTCATATGAATAAATCTGTTGTATCTGTGTGTAGATTTCATTTGAACTGGACAACACTGAGCTGTGAACTTTAGTATATTTTTAAAGCAACATGAACTGTAAACATTTATTTTCACATGATAAGCTGTGTGCAAACATGCACAAAATTGCTGAATTGCTTAACATATTCATATTTAATTAACAGAATTAATTTTTATAAAATTATTTGTAAGTGTAAATGTCAAGAGAAAAGCGTAGTGTCAACATTTAAACTTTTTATTTCACGGATCGCACAAGCCAAGCGTGGAATATGTATGCCCTAAAGCATATATAAATGTAAACGTTTATTTTGTTCACCAGATTTCATTTTGTTTAGACGGACGTGTGTAGACATAGTATATGTGTATCATGTCATGCATAAATAGATATACATTTAAGAAAGATTTTATATATTGAATGAATGTAGTTATATTCATAAATGAGTGTGCATGTATGTATACTTGTTGACGAGCAAAAACTAGGAGAGTTAGCTATTGCACATTAGAATTTGCCTAGTCAGTGGAACATGTACATTATAGATTCACATGCACCAGCAAGAGAAGATCACAATGTGTGAATCTTCTAGAACCTTCTGGAGTTCTCAGAGAAAAGTATAAGAAGAGAGAACTGAAGGGTAGAAAGAGGGAGATAGTAAAAAACATAAGACAGCATAAACTACAGAAAGACTTTCAGATTCGTGCCTGCTTCATGGCAGAGGTCATGCAGTGTGGCATTCAGCACAGGCAACAATGTTGAATTCTCTCCATGAAACATCAGACTTTGTCCATCGTTAAAGTAGGAACATCAAGAATCCAGTGTTTGTCAGAAGAGATAGGAAGAAGATTCGAGAATTTTGATGAGAACAGGATGTTTGCATGAAGACAATAACTTCATAAGAGCAATAAAATTTGTGGTGAAACTTCGTATAAAGAAAATTACATTGTGTTTAATACAAACGGTTGGGAATATCTCTTTCTACAAATTTTTCATCCCATCGACCGCCACATGTCACAAGCACCGAGGCGACTTGTGCGTAAATACATCATGGCGAAGTAAAACGATCAACTCTTCAGGCTTCAGGACAGCTTATGTATGCAACGTCATTTGATTATAAACCTGAATGACCAGGAAGATGCAGGAACCGTTTCTTGCAGTGTGTGTAAGTATAAGGGAGTATGCTAAACACTTGATGTATCATGGCAAAGTATGCTGAGTGCATCTGGAAAATTCTAATACAGTGAAATTACCAGAATTACTGTAATCATGTTCAGCTTGAAGGAAATGACACAGCAAAGAGGGCGCTCAAATTATTTTCAAGAGAAAAAATAGCAAGTCAGTGTTTTCCACATGTGTGTAGGGAAACACATGTTGACATGGATATTGTGACATTTTGATATTGTTGCAAAAGCACGTGACAGACTGTTGAAACATCACTTAATCCAAGTTATGTAAAAAAGACTAGAATTACTTATTTCTAATAACTCCATTTCTGTTCTCTGATAAAACTATCCTGCAATGTGTGTTGACTCTATTATTCAATTGTATTTTATAATACAGACTATGTAAATATAAAGTTATTCGAATGTGGTTTCATGGAAATATTGATGTCAAGTAATATATTTCATTGAATTTGTCATATGTATATATGATTGTTGATTTAATAAATTTATTGTTATTCTTATGGTGGAAAGGAAAGTGGATGGATGTGGGCCCGCTAAATATAGATTAAAAATGGATTTGTCTTCTCCTTTAGTAGGAAGGTTTCCACCTACGGAATATTGTGTGACAGTAAATGTTTTTCTTTAAATGTTAAGGAAGAGAGAAAGTTTCCGGCGCCCACATATTCTAAAATTGAGAGAGAAGAGTGGTGTCTGTTGTAGGATCAATAATAAAATTGAGAGAGAAGAGTGGTGTCTGTTGTAGGATCAATAATAAAATTGAGAGAGAAGAGTGGTGTCTGTTGTAGGATCAATAATAAAATTGAGAGAGAAGAGTGGTGTCTGTTGTAGGATCAATAATAAAATTGAGAGAGAAGAGTGGTGTCTGTTGTAGGATCAATAATAAAATTGAGAGAGAAGAGTGGTGTCTGTTGTAGGATCAATAATAAAATTGAGAGAGAAGAGTGGTGTCTGTTGTAGGATCAATAATAAAATTGAGAGAGAAGAGTGGTGTCTGTTGTAGGATCAATAATAAAATAAATTAAGAGTCTCATCACTTGTAATTAGTTTTGGATACTTAATTAATTATAATCATGTCCTTTAACTAAGAGGAGTTGGCGTCACAGCTACCTAGCTGAATAAATATATTTGAAATCAGAGGTAAATTCTACTTCTTGATTAAATGTTTTTCTTTCAATATTCTTTAAAATGCCGTGCCTTCGTAAATGAACATAAAATAGTGTAATAAATTTGAAATGCAAGACGATAAAAGGGTGATCATTTTTATTTTCACCCTACAGATATTTTACATGCATGAATGCAGGAAATGGTCAATGACAGGGATGTCAACTCAGTACGAATGTAATTCCATTATTTTTTGTAAATCAAGCGAGCGGAAATTGGATTCATATTAACCCTTGCGTCAAAACCAAACTACTAATTAGCTGTTTCGAATTCCCCAAAATGATAGTTTCCGGTCTGATCTCCATTCGCCGAAATGTTTAAATCAGCACGATATATTGAAAATCAAATCAAATAAGCAGATGCAAGAGGTGAAATGAGAATTTAGGAGTAAGAGTAACCTCCCTTAGCAGTCCACACATGATATTTAACCACCAGCACGCTCCCTCATGCCTTAATGATGTTTTCTATTTTTCCACGAACAAACATTCGGCTTACTATTTTAATAGCACGTTGTTGCACCAGATCAAACTTTCACTTCCAGATTCGCCCGCACTAGCCCGCACGGTTTAATGGATCATAAATTTAAACCGTAGTTAATCTGGAGCTCCTTTTCAGTACCTTCCATCTGTCGTGCGATTAGAAAATTCAGTACTGTTCAACGTGTATTAAAAAGCGTTTTTTCTAAAATAGTATTGACTTTAAAAATGTTCAAAGACTGAGAGAGTGAGAGATTCCAGTCAAGAGTCGCCATCTGTTATTTTTGTTAAGGTTGTGTGCGCTGAAAACAAAGCTAACAATAATATAACTACTTTATAAAGACGTTTTCCTGGTTTCTGAGCAAGAATAATAATGTCATTACTAGGGAAAATAGGTAGAAGAGTCAACAAACAATCTGGATAAGAGATGAAGAGATTAAACAGTAAAATCATCTCAATTATGAAATCCATTATGCCCAAAACGGCATCTTGATTACATGTATCGCTAAACAACATCACAGTAGAGACTAAAGTGCCACTGCCATGAAAGAATGCGATAACAGTTCTTGAGAAAAAAATTTAATTACATGTTCCAGGCGTAGGACTACACTTTAATAATATTTTGTGAAAGTGAAACGAAAATGTTAATGATACAAATTATTTTCTTTCACAATAAATATGCAGGAATACGAATGTGAAGGGAGCTGCAGAAGTTACAAGATAATTGTTTCGTCGTGGTAGTTCATTTGTTCTTTGTTACTGATTTATAGCTGATTTGTTACTGATTTGTTGCTAGTTTGTTGCTGATTTGCTGTGATTTTTTGCTGATTTATTACTGATTTGTAGATGATTTCCTGTTGATTTGTTATTGATTTGTTGCTGGTTTCTTGCTGATTTGTTGCTGATTTGCTATGATTTGTTGCTGATTTGATGCTGATTTGTTACTGATTCGTTATTGATTTGTTAGTGAATTGTTGCTCATTTGTTGTTCATATGTTACTGATTTGTTGCTGTTTTTTCTGTAATTTGTTACTTTGATGCTGATTTGTTACTGATTCTTTGTTGATTTGTTACTGATTTGTTGTTCGTTTGTTGCTCGTATGTTACTGATTTGTTGATCATATGTTACTGATATGTTATTGGTTTTATAATGATTTGTTTGTTACTAATTTTTTGCTGATTTAGAACTTGCCATCTGGTATGATTTAGCTACCCAGATGTGTCTGTATATGTGGAGGGTGGCAAGAAATATTTCTAGGTTTGCTAAATACCTAGAGAAGAATCAGTTAAGCAGATCAAAACCGGAAGTAGTCTCCGACTGGTCGATATAGAGGATGACACGTGGAACATTGACATGAAGGCAGGAATAGCATATGCATCTGTAAGGAAATTGTTTTCCGCGCCTGATCAAAATATACTTACAAATTGTTTTCCACGCCTGATCAAAATATACTTACAAATTGTTTTCCACGCCTGATCAAAATATACTTACAAATTGTTTTCCACGCCTGATCAAAATATACTTACAAATTGTTTTTCGCGCCTGATCAAAATATACTTACAAATTGTTTTCCACGCCTGATCAAAATATACTTACAAATTGTTTTCCACGCCTGATCAAAATATACTTACAAATTGTTTTCCACGCCTGATCAAAATATACTTACAAATTGTTGAGGGGCATCGTGAGTGGATGGCGATAAGGAGGCGTTCAAACCTACCATGTTTATCACATTAACTGTAGTTCTAAAGCTATTCGACAGCAGACAAGATTTGATTACGTTTAGAGAAAAAAAAACAGAAATAAGTCATGATAGGCTAGAGATTTTGTAGTGTGAGCCTATGGTCTTCATTTTCAATGCCAGGGGTGCACTGCGAAGTTCAGTTTTAAAAATTCATGACTAACGTAATTAAAAGTATGTATTGAGTATCAAGGTCAGGCAGAACGTGTATATATTGGCATATAATTCTTACACACAAAGTAACCGCCCTTTATGTACTGGGAATATGAGACCAGCCAACCAAACTTATCACTGCCATCGAGACATTTGTACTTGCACGACAGAATACCTGTCTAGACCGTTTGTATTAGTACGTCAACAGTGCTATCTACGCCATCTGTATTAGTACGTCAACAGTGCAATCTAGACCATGTAGTGTGTCTTCAATGTTATCCAGACAATCTGTATTAGTACGTCCACAGTGCAATCTAGACCATCTAGTGTGTCTTCAATGCTATCCGGACAATCTGTATTAGTACGTCCACAGTGCAATCTAGACCATCTGTATTATATATCCACACTTGTATCTGGACAATCTAGTGCTTCTTCAGTGTCATCTACCCCGTCTGTATTGGTACGTCCACAGTGCCATCTGCCCCATCTGTATTAGTATGTCGAACCGCCTCTACACCATTTGTATTAGTACGGCCAAACTGCCATCTAGACCATCTGTATTAGTACGAACACAGTGCTATCTAGACTATCTGCATTAGTACATCCACACTGCCATCTACACCATTTGTATTGGTACGAACACAGTGCTATCTAGACTATGTGCATTAGTATATCCACACTGCCATCTACACCATTTGCATTAGTACATCCACACTGCTGTGTTTGAAATTATTTATTAAGTAATATTAATACACGCTGAACGTATCTTACGGCTGCTACAGTTTAGAAGAAGAAAATACGTCTCAAAAATCACTCTCCTGGTATCACCTGAAACATCAAGCAAACAATACAACGAGTGGCAAATTGTTTATGCACTGTTAGAACCAATTTCAGATATTAACGTATATTGTGTTGTCCTTTACTGGTACCTGGTAAACATTAGTCCGTTTTTTTGTAACCACTTATACGAGATAAGGCTTGGTAGTATTACATAAAACACGTTTTCTCTCTGGTCACCCGCATTTCTTATTTAAAAATTTCGTTTAGGCTACGTGTGTCATTAAATGGGAGCATAATCTTGAACATAAATATAACTGTATAGAATCATAATCTTGGATACTGTACGGCATAATCTTGATTATTTGCATCGTTATGCGAAAAATCATAATCCTTGTTATAGACATTACTCTCTAAAATAATGAAATGAACATAAATACCATTGCGTAGAAATAGAATCTTATTTACAGGTATCATTATATACAAATATAATCCTTGCTTTATATATATCAATATATAAAACAATGATCTTGGACACAAAATTCACTATATAAAGAAAGAACATTAGTTTCAGATACAATACTAAAGCATAATCCTAGCTACAGATGTCACTATAAAAAATCTAATCTTGGACAAAAGTCACTCTATAAAGAAAGAACCTTAGTTACAGATACAATACATAAGCATAATCCTAGCTACCGATGTCATTATTTAAAACCTAATCTTGGACACAAAAGTCATTATATCAATAAAGAACATTAGTTACAGAAACAACACGTAGGCACAATCCTACATCTATATGTCATTATATCTTGGACACGTGTCATTTTACACTAGCATAATCTTAGTTACAGTTCTCAATTTCTTTTTAATACTCTCCTTCTCTATTAAGTGCGTGAAGACTGTAATAGGTGATATGCCATCAGTGAATGACCGGAAAGTAATAATTCCGTCTACAAGGGTTCCGTATCAGATGGCAACCAATCAGAAAGAGGCAACTCGAAATCGAAGCAAACGAGAATGGTCAAGGTCACGACGTGAAACTAATGGTAGAATCCTGTATACTGGCGTAAAATCAATCGCTCGGTATATCCAATTTCATTCACAGCTATTACCTGAAGAAATTTCCTTTTTGCATCCGTGGATCACAAAAGGAAGGAATTTTTCTTCACTTTATGTCTCTGCACAGCGGTCGGTTTTTGATGAGTATAAACATCGAGACAATAAATTGTTAGTAAAAAAACGAATATAAATTATATATCGTACCGATATTCCAGTATAAAAAGTGCAGGAGATGCAAAGAGTACTGTTCTGCGGCTTGACAACGATTTTTCATAATACATATATTGAGACAGAATAGATAGATAGATAGAGATATAATAATTTTACATATGAGATAAAATAATACTGTATATATGAGATAAAATAATACTATATCTGAGATAAAATAATACTATATATGAGATAAAATAATACTATATTTGAGATAAAATAATACTATATTTGAGATAAAAATAATACTATATATGAAATAAAATAATACTATATATGTGATACATTTATATGAGTAAAATACACTTCAGTCTACATAGAAATGTCTTTCTTAAATATGACGTCGTGCGTGTTAGAACAAAATCCCCAATAAAATATGACGTCATAATGTCTACGCAGAAGACAACAAAAGGAAGGAACTTCCTCGTGAAACCAGTGGCATCAACGTGCGACTTAATTGCGCAGACGCAGTTGACGAATTGCAACACTGAAAGTGAGACGCAGTTGACGAATTGCAACACTGAAAGTGAGACGCAGTTGACGAATTGCAACACTGAAAGTGAGACGCAGTTGACGAATTGCAACACTGAAAGTGAGACGCAGTTGACGAATTGCAACACTGAAAGTGAGACGCAGTTGATGAATTGCAACACTGAAAGTGAGACGCAGTTGACGAATTGCAACACTGAAAGTGAGACGCAGTTGACGAATTGCAACACTGAAAGTGAGACGCAGTTGACGAATTGCAACACTGAAAGTGAGACGCAGTTGATGAATTGCAACACTGAAAGTGTGTAAAATATATCCCTCCTCTTTAGTGAAGCATTCATAACGCGAGCTAAATTTGTTTCCTTGTAAACACGACTAATAATTAACCATTGTTAACACTTTTTGTTGATCCGAGTTGATCATCACACTACTTCTAACAACTGCAGTGAACATGTATTGTGGATTGGGGTGGGGGGTTATTATCATACAAAACTATCTGACGAGGCAGACCAGCAATATTTTTTCCTAGAATGTCAGGGACCGGTGTTACCAACTTAAATGTATTAAATAATTTAAATGAAAAATCGTAGTATGAAAATATTAAACAAGATATTACATTCAGTTAAGAAAAGGAAGCAAAATAGTATTACTAATATGTATACAAGATGCCTAGAATATCAGCCAAATAAGTCAGCTTGACTATCTGCTTCATAGTTCGTAATAGTTCTAACCAATTTATTTTTTTTATCTCCCCTCCTCTCACATGGATTTTGTTCCGTGACAAGGAACGTACATTAGCATGCAACAGGACATGTTTATAAACACATAAGGCTGTGAAAAATCTCGAATTTGAATAGTTCGCCTTTACATAGTTCACACTTTATAACTTCGTTTTTCCTTGTAGCAAGATTTTTTCTCGGCGAATGAAAGAGTGCATTAAATTACAAGAGTGTCAGTTTAGGTAAGCACTCCAGAATCCTGCAATGCCTTCAGCACATACGCCGACATAAAACTTAAAATCACGACATAAAACTTAAAATCCAACCTACCGTGACCAAACACGTAGTCCTTCACATTTTTCAACAAGCACAACTAATTGAATTTGTTTGTAGCGAAGCATATACGCCATTAGAATTGCCCTATTAGCAACTTCTGTACATCCACCAAGCTGCGAAGTGAAGGTATTTGGTTAATTTAATCTATTCTATGAGCCGATCTTCCGTACTGTAAGCCAGATCGTGAATTGGTCGAGCTATAGTGTCGTTCGAGAGTGGCACCTGATACACTTTTCTTTGGTGTCAGCTTGTCCAACATTTCCAGACTTCCTTCATACAGCCCGTCACTAGCGTCTCACTGGTTGTGTAGTGTCTCACTGGTTGTGTACTGTCTCACTGGTTGTGTAGTGTCTCACTGGTTGTGTACTGTCTCACTGGTTGTGTAGTGTCTCACTGGTTGTGTACTGTCTCACTGGTTGTGTACTGTCTCACTGGTTGTGAAGTGTCTCACTGGGTTGTGTACTGCATCTTAAGTTAACAATTCGAAGGGTTAGAAGTTCACAAAGCATGAGTATCAAAGATCTATTTCTGATGCTGTTTAAATCACAAACCTTCCTTTCCGACATATCTTTCGGTTTTGAACATTTTTTTATGTTTAGTATTGAAATGACCCGAGTTTTGAAGACTTCATTGCATCGTAAGATAAAACACCATCACAAATAAAACACTGAGACGTTGGTATTGCACCAACATTTTGGCTTAAAAAATAATTACAAAAGCAGTCAGACATAGTGTTCGAAGACTCTTTCTGAGTGAAGTTAATATTTATTCTTGCTATTGATGTTTATCTGACTTTCTGAGTGAAGTTAATACATATTATTTTTGTTATTGATGTTTATGTGACTTTCTGAGTGAAGTTAATACATATTATTGTTGTTGTTGATGTTTATGTGACTTGTCGTCATCTGATGCTTCACTGGTTTGGTGGTCGATGCGTCTTTTCTCCAAACAGATACCCAATGGGACTTGTTTTTTCTTCTAATTAGGGTAATAATAATGAATATATTAATTCTATTACCGATCATGAGTCTGAATATTATATTTGTGTCAGACTCACATATAGCCAGGACAAAGTCGAATTTACTAAACTGGCTCATGTACTTGGGTAAGATTTCTCTCTACTCCCACATAGCCAGGACAATGTAGAATTTAATAAACTGGCTCATGTACTTGGGTAAGATTTCTCTCTACTCCCACATAGCCAGGACAATGTAGAATTTACTAAACTGGCTCATGTACTTGAGTAAGATGTCTCTCTACTCCCACATTGCCAGGACAATGTAGAATTTACTAAACTGGCCCGTGTACGTGGGCAAGATTTCTCTCTACCCACTCAAGAACAAACTGTGGGTTAAAGTGTTTCCATAAGTGTGTCTGGCATCCTTCTGGGTCAAAACAAAAATACAGAAAATACCCCAACCGTTATAGTTCTAAATTAGCTTTATAAACAATTTACATGTTAAGGATGTAGTGTCATGAAAACAAAACTAATCATCGGTAATTATAATTACTGTCTCTAAGTCTAGAAACGGAGTATCAGCTGTTGTCAATATCGGTTAATGACAATAACTAAAAAATAACAATTGTTTTGGTATTCAGACAGTATATTACTTCTAGAGTGTGGGGTTAGAAACACAGCGATAGTAAATTTTATTAAAAGCAGGTTGGGTTCCATGTATTTTATTACGCGAGACAATTTCAAGTATATTTTAAATCTGTGTACGATTACAACCGATATGTGCAATTCAGTCAGCAATCCAATTTATACACACCTATGTTTCTCTTCATGAAAATATATGTGTACTAGTGCTAACTTTACTATTAAATTTACCAAGAGTTGCACCATTTTCTTCTTCTGAGTCGTCCTCAGTGCTAGCTTTGCAAACACAAACTGATTCTGTACATCTTCATCTGTTATCGTTTGTGAAACATCTCATTTAATTATTATTGCCTTATTCTTCGATTACATCGTTTCAATTTCCTGTTTTCAATTTCCTGTTTTCAATTTCCTGTTTTCAATTTCCTGTTTTCAATTTCCTGTTTTCAATTTGCTGTTTTCAATTTCCTGTTTTCAATTTCCTGTTTTCAATTTGCTGTTTTCAATTTCCTGTTTTCAATTTCCTGTTTTCAATTTCCTGTTTTCAATTTGCTGAAAAACAGGAAGAGAGGGAATGCAAGCAGTTATTATATCTCTATAAACTTGTGTAGCAAGGAGAAACCTGATACCGGTAATACGGTTTGTGACCAAAACAAAAAGAGAAAGGGGTAAAACTCTCCATCCAGAACAATACGCACATCTATGGACAACCCCGATGTGAATGAATCGGATTATATTTTTTAAGTAACTGAGGGGCAACGCATTCTGTCTGTTAAGCCAGCGCTGTTTCCTGAACAGGGGCAAAGCACTATTATTCACAATCAATGCTTGCTTAAGTCTGAAACAGTTAAGTGCTCTTGATTGTAGGCCCTCAGGATTCTGCCCATTCGCTTTCTGCAACTTTATTATTTATGACAATGTCAGCGTGAAGTAGCAGACACAAATATACTAACAAACACTACATGAGCATCGTTTCTGGTACTGCCACCAGCGTCCACAACTAAACAGCTGGGAAAAAATTGTTTCCATATAGTTTATGATTGTGAACGCAGGGTGTTAACCTTGGAAAAACGTGTGCCTGAAGTTTGTATAAGTGTGTGCGTATGTGTGTGTGAGAGTGTGTTCATGTGTTTTTTAAATATACAAGTATAATGCAGAGTTCATTAAATACAATAACATTTGGGTCGAAAGAATATTGTTGTATTATATGCAATATTACTTATATTCTTGCTTTAAAAATACATACAGTAAAATATAATAACTCTGGCAGTAAAATTCCAATCTATTGAAAAATAATAAAGACGTTGAAATAAATTGTTCAGTGAGCGACAAGTGAATGTGCAACTATCAACAATTTGTTTCTTCCTTTCGTTTTTATTTTGCACTGCAAGCCTGCATGCATGTATATGTGTTTAAGCATATGCAGTATAATATGTATGTATGTTTGTTTGTATGTAATTCTCCTCTATCTCCCTTTAAATTAAAATCCTTCAAAATTTTATATGGTCACTGTAGGCAGCTCCCCAAATACCAACCATGATATCATTTACCTATTAAAGTCACATGAACATAAAATGGCAAACACATGCACATTTACAAACATAAATTACCACACTTTTTACATAAACTGTCATCGTTGTGGTATGGTTCAAGTCAATGTGACCCTTAGATGTTTGGAGAGCACGACTGTAGCAGATACGCGACTTGGTTTGTACAGTTTCCTCCCTGTCTAAGAATAGTACTTAGTTTATGTTCTGTAAATGCCTTCTCATTTAGCTTGCAAATGCAAATTTGGGCAAAGCAGGATGTACACTTGTCGCTTTCTTTCTTTTGGTTTGCTCTGATGGCAATGAAATTTTAACGTCGCCTTTAGCTGTCAAAGATGACGTCATCTACGAGTAATTCGCTTAATGCAGGAGTTATAATTACGGCACAGTCAAGTCTTAACTTAGCGGTGTGCGGGGCTGGCACCGCCTGCTATGTATGGCCTATGCAACCTACCTACTGAATTTAATTAGTCGGCGTCCAGCAGTTGTTAGGCTTTAGGTCACAGGGTTAGCAGCAAACCTTTGCTGTGCCTGGAGGAGAACGGACGCTTATAAATATAGATGTGCCAGATTGGAAACCATTATTGGTGGATTTTTATACATCTTGTCGGCTTCGCTTGACTAGACTTGTCTGCATACCGTAGCTAGGCTTGTCGTATTAGCGTGGTTAGTGGCGTCTGTAGAGGGGCTAGACGTCACGTTTTCATATGGCGAGACAAGCCGATTTAACTATCTCTAGGCGGATTGGTTTAGCACAGTAAGACATGTCGGCTTAACAGAAGCGTCAGCACAGGTGGCAGTGTGTTTCGGTTTCTCATAGCTAGGCGTAACACTGAACTGAAATTGGGCTGATAACAGCTTCCGGCTATCAGCTGATCTCAGCTGTTGGGTACGACGTGTGCCGCTGTCGGTAAAGTTGAAGATGGTGAAAGACAGAGTGGAGGGTGGTAGACAGGAAAGTTGTAGAGTGGTGATGATGAATGATGGCCAGTTTTCCGTGGCTCTCATGGCCGGTAGAGGCATACATTAGTCCGCTAATCCATGGGCTAATGTCGTAGTGACTGGTTTTGTTGTCGTAGTCCCCGATGTTCGAGGAGAGAGAGTGGGTGGAGATATCGTACAGAGGCCTGGCTAATAGCACACCAAATCTATATCTAGTGTGTAGCCTAGACACGCCCAGGATATTCACCCCCTTGTCCTCCTTACTGGTGTTGTTGTTGTCGTCGCTGTCTTCAGTGACCGTTGGGATAGGCGTAGAAGTGTGCTGACTAAAAGTATAGATGATCGAGAAGTAGCTGAATAATGTCCGCAATGGGGTGGTTAAAACAGATAATACTGCTTCCTGTGTTGCTATTGTTGTTGTCATTGGTGGTGATGGTAAGTCTTACTGATACTCGTGTCTCGCCTGATATGTGAGGCAAAGTCTGTTTCTGCTCTACTTTTCCTTTTGTTGTACTCTCGTGTCTGACGATTTTTCGTCTGGTAGTGGCTCAGTTGTTGTTGTCGTTGTTGGTGGCTATTGCAAGAATGTGAGAGGAGGGAGGGGGCCTCAAGGACCCTTATGCATTCATCTAGAGCGGCCTCAGTTTTGATCATTGTGACGGATTTCTCGATTGCGTCTGGCTCAGTCTGGAAGACTTTTTCCTTAATTTCTATTTCCTCTGTTGGCTTTTATATTTTTTCTTTTCTTCTTTCTTTTCCGTTGTTTGGTTTGGATTTTATTTTCTTCCCTCTCGATTTTATTTTCTTCCGTCTCCTTCTGCAAGAAGGCCTGTTTTCTTTCCTGTTTTGATGTCTATGTGGAATTTACTTTCGGCTTTGGTAGAATTTTCCAGATTATGTTAGTGTTTCTTTCCATTTCTCTAGTTCGGGTGGATGCAGTCTGTCTCTCTTGTTGTTTCTAGTTCGGGTGGCCTAGAAAAGTATCTTTGGAGAACATGGCTTACTCCTATCACTAGGCTCAGACCTTATTCTCAGTCAGGTATTTATCCTCCACAATTTCAAAGTTTATCCGGAGTAGTTCGTGGAATACAAATTCTGTATCTCCAGAATCTAAAATTTATTACAGGGTGTTCTGAATTTTACTTCTCCCCCATCCCCGTCTTCTGTCCTCCCTATTATCAGCTCTCGCTTCTAGTCATCTAGGTCGAACGTTTTCTTTTTCTTCTACATCATCTTTCGCTTTTGCCTTTTGCCTTGACAAAGGTATGGGAGTGGTGCTGGCCGAAGCTGTTTTAATTCGCGTTTCCATTTCTCTTTTCCTGGAAATCCGCTGGATAAAAAGCTGGGTGCGTCCTGACTCACTGGAGGCTCAGGGCCAAGTGCAAGAAAACGAGACAAACACTTCTGCGTGGATAGAAGTGTTGTTTTTGCTAGTTTAGACATATTAGCTTAATGTGTGCGCGTGTTGTGTATGTGTGAAATATAATAATGTAGTGTACATGTATAGAAAGGGAGAGACAGTCAAAGACAGCGAGGCAGGTTTGTACGTGTTTAAATATCGATCAGTCTAATACTGTTGGATGTGTCATAGTTTGCATATCTTGAAGAAGTCTACTAACCTCGTAACAATATTAAGGTGAGCTCCCAGATAACGAGACGGCGAAGATCAAAGAAAATTAATTTTAGTGTAGAAAATCTACTACAGTCCTCGCAGACATCCGAAAGACCATATACACATAGAAGTATAGAAGACTAAAACAGAGTTCACACATAATAAAAAGTTGTGATAGAGAATGAGATCTGTAGAAGACTAAAACAGAGTTCACACATAATAAAAAGTTGTGATAGAGAATGAGATCTGTAGAAGACTAAAACAGAGTTCACATACAATATTGTGTTTGTTGCGTATTCAGATCATGCAACCGAGAGCCGACGCACTGAGAATGAAGGAAAGTAACCACTAGGCTATAATGCTCCAACTTCACTTTTAATAAAGTGCTACTTCCTGAACGACAGTGAAAACAGGATTATTGATTTTGTGATTATGTTGAAGAGAACGAAAGCGCAAGAGAGGTGGGAGGGAGGGAGTTAAATAATTCGTCCTTGAAAGCGCACCACTACTAAGGCATGAAAGTGACCTCACCTTTTGTTACTGGGTCTGCTTCCAGGGTCGTCTTAACAGTATTATAGGCCCACGGGCAAAGCAGTGCACTGGGCCTACCTACATAACCATTCAAAGGAATAAAAATTGACAGAAAACCCACCGACAGAGGACGGTTGAGGGTGTACGCCAAAGTGGTGCTACCTTTTCACTACCTTCCGCAAGCCCTCCCGTCCTCCACTTCGGGACGCAATGTGAGGCTGTGGGGTCCCACTGGAGCACTCCAGATCAGATAACGTCTTTTGACGAAATGATCAACGCAAGCTCCAGTGGTGACGTTAAAACGATAGCGTAACCACCACCATCACCTAAAAATTGACAGCAAGTCACAACTTGCTTAGATTTGTATGGGGCCCCCCGGCCAACTGCCCAGCGTGCCCATGCGTTAAGACGACTCTGTGTGCGTAGTTGCATAACTCGTACTTGTCACTTTTAACTGGTTACGACAGCCTCACCTGGTTAAGATGGTCTCACCTGAATGTAGTTCGGAAATGTAACTTGATGACTCCCGAGAATATACTCTTCTCGTAACCAAAAAGAACCGTCCATTTTATGCAAATGTGTGACGTGTGTCGGCTACTTACTGCCCTTAGTTGGTGTATATTTTAATGCAGTTCGTTAAGTACACACCTGCATGTTTATGGAAAGCGTTTGCTGTGACACGAGAGTTACATGTGGGTTATTAGTGAGGATATGAGTCGCGTGTGATATTCGTTAGAACTTTGTGTACAACGTGTGCGCGAGAACGAGTGACGTTATAAGCGTAGGTACTTGTGACGTGTACAACATTTGTGACAATAGGCGACGTCAAAAATGAAAGATTCATTAGAACATGTCACACGACTTGATATTCGTGACCACATGTAAAGTGAATAACATGTGCGAAAACCCGTGTCATCATTTTACGTGAAGTTCTTGGAAACGTTTCAAGTGAATACTATTTGTGGAAACCTGTGTCTTCCGCGAGTATGTGTGTGTGTGTGATGTTAGTTCAAACGTATAAATATGTGTGTTTACGATATTTATTATATATGTGAAAGCTTGTATCTGTACGTGACAGTCGTAAAAATAATTCACTGAAAGTTGTTGAATTCTTGAAAACTTGTGACAGGAAAGAATCGTGATTTGTGCTGTCACATTGACGAGAACATCTGTCGTGAATGATATTGAGAGACCACGAGCTGTACTTCGTACCTTTAACTGTGTTAGAACTTGAGAAAAACACATCATAACCACACGAACTTGTGACGAAGTTCTACAGTAGAGATGTTTGTGAGTTGTTTTATTTACAAGAACATCTGGCGTGTGTTCTTCGTACGAACATTTCACGTGCGACATTCAAGAAAACATTTGACCTCTATGACATTCTAAGAAAACATTTGACCTCTATGACATTCTAAGAAAACATTTGACCTCTATGACATTCTAAGAAAACGCGTGACGTATGATACTGGGGAGCGCATGAAAGTACGTATGTGACGTTCGAAAGAGCATTGCTATGTGTGACGTTCGAGAGAAGGTTGACTTGTTTTATATTTGAGAACAGGTGTTATATATAGTTATATAATGCTATTTATAGTTATATAGTGTTATATAGGTCTTCAGTGTTATATCTAGTTATAAAATATTATATAGTTATATATAGTGTTATACATAGTTATATGTTATATATAGTCCAGAGAATATGTGATATCTGTGATGTATGAGAAAATACTGGCGTGTTTAATACTTAACGAAATCATGACACGTTAATGATATTCGGTACAGCACGTTTGACATGAGTGATGCTTCGTAGGACATGTGACGAGTAAGATGTTTGAGAAATCATTTCACTGAAATTCTTGACGAAGAGGTTTATAAAGGGCAATAATTAAATAATATTATTTTAATTACATCTGCTTCTTAAGAAACATCAGTGATCCTTTTGTGTCGAAAAGTTCGGTTTTCAGTTTCTGCTCTGCTCTTGTCATGACATGGTACATTCAAGGCATGTAATGACATTTAACTTCACTGGCATTTCTTGATGACTGTGGTTTACTGCGCATGGAGATGACATATGGCTTCTTATTATTCTCAGTGTCTAACTGTCGCCATTGTACACAACATAAAAATGCGGTTCAACCAGGTTCGTCTGCGCAGTTTCGCAACGAGAACGTATGTCTCCAAGACCTAATGATGGAGCGAGGTGTGTGGAGGTTTGGGTGGGGGTGCCATTCTGCTTGCATCAGAAGAGATTCCAATAGACAGAGTGCTTCCTATTAGAGACGATAAGTGAAGCGAAGACGAAAAGTCGTTCATGCCACATGAGGTACCCGTATATGACAGATGCCCTCGCGTTGTTTCATGTTAATAAACGGGTTTTATGCAACATAACTATGACCTCGAGTTGTGTATCGTTTGTAACTAGATTGTGTTCGATATACGGCTGAATAAATTGTGTACGAAGAATTTTCTGTGATGAATATGATATTTGACTGAGTTGTATGCGATATGTGACAGCTCTAAAGTTATTGTGACTGAACTGAGTCTAATGTGTCTGATTTGCTTGGTGCACGAATTGCAGCCGACTTGAGCTTGACGGGTGTCGGTTAAACATTCACTTGAGTTGGAAGTGGCTGAGTTGCAGACATTTTAGACAGTGTGTGTGACGTGACTGAAATGTAGATTAATTGGTCACAAGTATTTTCTCTCCAATACTCTTTAGAAACCTCCCGTTGTCACTACCGATTTATCAGCTAAACGAGAAAGCTAAATGAATGGGGAATTGAGAGATATTTCGGAGGGCAAATATTTCATAAATGTCTCATTTTTTAAAATACAAATAAAATAAAAATCAATACTTCGATAAAGTACAATAAGTGGAATGCTAACGGAAAGAAAATTAAGTATAGAACGCTCGTGAACTGAAGAAAATTCACTTGAACACTTTAAAATATGTAAAACCTCAGAGATTTACGACAGGTTGCATTTGCTACCTTGGTTATGTACAGAGAAGCTGTTACAGTGCACTATGTACATGTTACATTCTGTTACCGTAGTTATGTACAGAGAAGCTATTACAATGCACCATGTACAGGTTACATTCTGTTACCTTGGTTATGTACAGAGAAACTGTTACAATGCACTATGTACAGGTTACATTATGTTACCCTAGTTATGTACAGAAAACCTGTTACAATGCACTATGTACAGGTTACAGTCTGTGACCTTGGTTATGTACAGAGAAACTGTTACAATGCACTATGTACAGGTTACATTATGTTACCCTAGTTATGTACAGAAAACCTGTTACAATGCACTATGTACAGGTTACAGTCTGTGACCTTGGTTATGTACAGAGAACCTGTTACAATGCACTATGTACAAGCGTGGGTATCTGTCGAGGTTTTTGATGAGTTTCAGTCATTAATACATTGAAAAGCTTGTCTTTAAAGTAAAATAGCAAGAATTATATTATTCATAACCATATAATGTCAGCTGAAGCTTCCAAAGGCACATACGGGTTGAAAGTCTTGCTACATTGGCTAGAAAATATAATATAATTGTGTGGAGGAGTAACTTTGCCTATTGCAATTTCTAGGTTTAATTGTTATATAGACTGTTAAATTGTCAATGTGACCCGACCTTGGGCATTCCTTATGATGGTATTCTTTGTGTCAGAGTTGGAGTAAGCAAATCAAGTTGAGAATATGCTAGAAAATTGCTGATGCAATCCAAACCAGTTCCAACTGGATGAGCAGTATTTCTGACTAACAATCTCACACTTATTCATAACAATTTTATCCATTGCGATCTACCGAAAGTTTCATTGTTGAAGAAGTACTCTATTCTATCACTTTGAATTTGAACATAACTCGAGTCCGGTCATAAAGGCGATCGTTAGCTTATGGTAAGCTAACTGACTGATAAAGGAAGAAAGGACATAGAATATTTCTTACATGTTTGCTATTGATCTATGATTTGAACAGGAGAATGCTTATGTAATTGAACCGTTATTTCTGTCAGGATATTTAAACATCTCTCCCGGATCCCATCAATAAATTTTTTTTAAAGAAATATAAAAAGGGATAAAATTTAGATGTAAGAAATTAGTAGTAAACAAAATCTAATTGTAGATGCAAAAGGTAGTTTAATAAGGGCTTATACAGACATATGATGTATTTGGGACATCAGATGAACCAGGTCTCCTGTGGCCAGATGCATCAAAAGTAAGAAAATGTGCAGAGTTGGAGAGACCACTCTCCAAAAAAATGTTAAATCCTTTTTTTGGTTTGACCGGTTACTGTAGAAAATTCACTCCCAAGTTCAGTGCCATCACCAAACCACTCATTGATTTGAAGAATAGAGGCAAACCTGAGATAGTGATTTCGAGTGAGGAGTGTGAAGCCAGATAGAAAACTTCTTACTTACGCTTTCATTTTACAGGTGTACAGTATATACTTGTATCTTACTTTGTGTATATTCTCAGCTGCTATTGGAAATGAAGTATCAATACATTGTACAGTTGTATAGTATATACTTGTATCTTACTTTGTGTATATTCTCAGCTGCTATTGGAAATGAAGTATCAATACATTGTACAGTTGTATAGTATATACTTGTATCTTACTTTGTGTATATTTTCAGCTGCTATTGGAAATGAAGTATCAATACATTGTACAGTTGTACAGTATATACTTGTATCTTACTTTGTGTATATTCTCAGCTGCTATTGGAAATGAAGTATCAATACATTGTACAGTTGTACAGTATATACTTGTATCTTACTTTGTGTATATTCTCAGCTGCTATTGTGTCACACTATGAATACAGCTCGAGATCGTACTAAAGAAAATCATTATAGAGGTTTCTCTTTAATTCTGCGACACATAATCACTGCACACATATACGCCTGTGCCCAACCTGGAAGCAAAGAAAGGCACCTTCAGGAAGTTGGCACACTGGTGTCTCTCTAGCCACCTCATCACCCACCCACCCCAATCCATTTCCCGGCGATTACCGCTGCACCTGCACGTAAACGTTGAAGCGAAGCTTTAAAATAATTATCGAAGAAAGAAAGAAAGAAAAACACCAATATAACCATCTGCCTCTCTTTTCACTTGCCGTACAGGATCTCCATATGCAGAGAATACTTCTTGTTTCACGTGCAGTTTGACTGAAAATTTTCTAAAACAAAACAAGCAAATAAGCATACGAACGAAAAACAGGGAAAGTTTTGTCAGGAGTAAAAACTGAAGAAGTATCTGCACAAGCTATCCAATGGTTTCTTCTCTTTCTTATACAATAATAACAGGTTAATTTGTAAGAGGCTGTATTACCTTAATAACTGTTCGGACCTGGAAGGGTGGATGGGACAAGAGTGTGGTTATTAAGATTAATTATCATATAAAAAGGGAACTAACTCTCTTCACCGGTCCTTGATTTCGATCCATTTTTCTCTATTTTTAAAATGATAGCTTATTATTGCAGCAGTTTTCCCTTCAGTTATCCAAGGTATGTATTGATTAAATGCATCTTCTTATCCCGACCTTTCAAAGTAACAAGTAATCCTTCGCACTTCCGGGCACTTTGACACGTCTACATAACGTACATCATTAAGAACATCATTTCTTCACATTCAAAATATGGCTTTTGTCGCTTTCACCACGTATTACCTTTCTAAGATCACATAAAGATGAACTGGATGCAGCAAATTAATGCTAAGAATAGAATTTTTAAAATTTGTCCATAAAAAATAGTCCATATTAATATTCCAAATTTCAGTATTGTTGCTCCCTGATGCTGGGGTTTGTCTCTCTTCTGAAGAGTTGGTTTCAAATAACTAATAATCAAATTCCGCCCTTAATTTCACTCCTTGACTATTTAATATCGCTTTCCATTGTCAGACTTTTCTCGAGTGATTCAGTGTCTAGACTCTAGAGTCAGGGGACTTCATAGTCCCGCAGTCTACGTCATGACCGGTTGTATGTCAGTTAGAAAGACGACCATCTCTCACGTAATAGACACATTTTATATGTGATAGTCCTCAACACCTCCAACATAAGGTGTTCCCGTTGCGGGCCATAACTATAAAACCTAGAGTTTAAGACCCAAATCAAACATAAGGTGTTCCTGTTGCGGGCCATAACTATAAAACCTAGAGTTTAAGACCCAAATCAAACATAAGGTGTTCCCGTTGCGGGCCATAACTATAAAACCTAGAGTTTAATACCCAAATCAAACATAGGTGTTCCCGTTGTGGGCCATAATTATAAAACCTAGAGTTTAAGACCCAAATCATACTTGTGTTCCCGTTGCGGCCCATAACTATAAAATCTAGAGTTTAAGACCCAAATCAAAAGAAGTGTCTGTTGCCCTTGTCAAACCTAGATCCTAAAGCCGATCAAAGATTATTGCTGAAAATCGATAAAGATCATTTTTGCAGCAACAAAGAAAGAAATGTGCGTGCTTAGTTTCACCAAGTACGATCACCCTAAGGAACCTCGTAATTCGTAATTATCTTTTCTTGAATAACCTTCTTTCCTGTATAAAAGATAAATGTGAAGCATTTATAATGGTTGCATATTTATATAATAGTTATACATTTTAATCATTTGACAGGAAGTAATGGATCCCGTGATAATTTAGCCTAGGTTCGCTTGTTTTTAACCTACCTCGTACATTGCTCAGTATCTGAAGTGATCCTTTCAAGACTAAATTGAGAAATTGAAGTCATCCAAAACAAAAGTTAGATCATCCATAACATAATGAGACCATCATAACATAATGAGGACATAATGAGGTCATCAATTATATAATTAGGTCATCCATAAAACATGGGATCATGCATACATAATGTCATCCATAACAATATGTGGTCATACATAAAACATGAGATCATCCATAACATAATGAGGTCATACATAATATAATGAGGTCATCCATAACATAATGAGGTCATACATAACATAATGCGGTCATGCATAACATAATGACTTCATGCATAATATAATATGAGCATCCGCAAAAATCCCATGTTTCTTCCTGGCTATGACTCTAAAAGCAAGTGTTTTCTCTCTTCTGGCAAATATGCCTGGAATGTCATGAATACCGGACAATATCTATAACCAATGGATGTTTTGAAATGGGTAAGGAGAAAGCATAGATGTGAAAATCTCATCTTTCGCACTTAGTTGCCAGCATTCACTTGAGAGCTATGTCTTTATTCAGTTGTTCGGTTCAATGCACGTCCTCGGTAGCAGTGAATGGTTCCAGCCCTTTTAATTGATTTTTCTTTTGCACCCTTTGGCAGCAGCCATAATACACGTTTGCCTACTTTGCGCTGGGTTTTTTTTTATTTCCTTGAATAGTCATAATGACGGTACTAGTCTTCCAAATTCTGCCTTTAGATTTTCTTGTGCTAAATGTCGGACTGGTTCTATTTGTTCTAAAGATCAGCCAAGTGTTTGTACAACTTTACTTCACTGCCACTGGTGTGTTCGCCAGTCTCCATGGGGCTTTCACGAACTCCAAGAGTCCTGTGACTATTTTCCTAGACAACAAATTGAAATGAGTGAAGCTTGTTAGCAGAATTTTTGTGGTACTTGAATAAAATCACGGATATATAACAACTCCACTTTTTTTTGGTCTGTCCAATAATTTTCTACATGTGGTCTTTAATATTCCATTAAGTTTACCAACCACATCACTGCGCTGTAGATGGTAAGGAGTCTTCGGTAGATGTATAATGGTTCGTGTTATCTGTTCACCTCTACAGTCAAGTCCTATGAACTGGTGCCTTAGTGTATTGTAGATGGTAAGGAGTCTTAGGTAGTTAGGTAGGTGTTTAATGGTTCGTGTTATCTGTTCACCTCTACCGACATGTCCTATGAACTGCTGACTCAGTGTGCTGTAGATGTCTAGCAATGCTTCTTCACCTTCTGACTCATTATAAATATTTTGTAAATTCGTTTTACCAGTATCATTTTCTTTGTTTTAAAAAAATCATTTTTTAAAAGTACTCTATTGATTGTCTCTAAATCATTCCTCTGTAACAGTGCTTGTAACTTCTCTCTCAGTATCAGTTTTCTTTTAAAAAAATTAAAAAATTATTTTACCTTCTGGTTTAGATCGTTGCTCTGTAACAATGTTTTTACTTTCTCTCTCATTATCAATTGTCAGTGTCACATAATGGCTTATGTAGTCCACACCCACTCCTCTAAAATTAGATTACACGTAACCTACTGTCTAGAAAGGCTGACCCCTTTCCCAGGCTGGAAACATACCTGAATGATCCAGAAAACTCACTATGCTAACCAATCAAAGCGCAGCTCAGCTACGTGAATGAATGTACCAGAATTTCACCTTTCGAATGCAGCTAACCGTTGAGGCAACAAGTATTTTGGCTCCCAGTGTTAACAAAGTATAATCATACTACTAAACTTAGTGCCGGTTATCTACAGAAGGAAATCATTTTCTGTATATATTACTGCTGAAGGTATGTGGTTTTGCTTACATAACTAATATCATGCTCGTGTTTATCTCTTGACATTAACTGTAATTTGTATTGTTATATTTTGTTTTTGATATTTAAATGACCGTTGTAGTGTTTATGTCAGAGAACACAAGAGGATGAGTTCTTAGACCATGTGTATTTTATTGGCAGATCACCACTCTTTCACTGTCACTTTATTCTGGATTTGGTTCTGACGAGCTCATCGTGAAACAACACCAGAATGGAACGACCCACGAGCAAGAGAGAGTTCCATGGACCTCATGTGCAACACTGTATACACATATATACGACAATGGGAACCCAGTCATCACGTCTTGGAGCCAAGGTTAATTGACTATAAACCAACAAAATGAACAGCTCCAGTCAAGTTGTAGACAAACTCTACCAAAGAACTTTAGAGTACACTCAGAAATGGGGTGTGTGGGATTGAGAACACTTTTACGTCACCAATGGATCTTGCATTGATCATTTCGTCATCAGACGTTCTCTGATCTGGAGTGACCCAGTGGGACCCTACAGCATCACACTTGTATTAGGAGGGGGAGTGCAGGAGTGTTGGCAGGAGGTGAAAAGGTCACACCAGTTTGGCACACAACTTAACTGACCTCAGCTAGTGGGATTAAACACACTCAGAAACATTCAGTGTTCTCTTATAAACTAATATACAATTCGCTCATATGAACAAACCAAATAACTACTACAGTGCCATAGGACACAGACATTTTCTTTCGACACCATATGGTCATGATTAGGAACTTAAATAATATAGATAAACACTAATTGTAACTGTTGAACTATTCGCTTATGTAACCATGCTGTCCTATTTTATTTCTTGTTGAGTACATTCATTGTTGATACTTAGATCACTCGTGTTAGCCTGACTCACATGTTATATGTTGTAGTCTGTCACCTATATTTACTTACTATCCTGGCTGCATGTATCAGGGTCTTGAGCTAACTTCTAGAACTATAACTCTTCTATTCTACATTATCTATCATTCATCTTTCTAACACGTGTAGCCAGCCAAAGATGTATTCTGGGGATTAGGCAAAGGTTACGGGCGGCCCATGGTGGAGGAGAATTAACATCTTGCCCATCTCCCAGCAAAACGTCACAGTTAGAACTACTACATCACAGAAATGAGTAAATGTAGTCACAATTCTTATTTAAATATTTAAATTATTACTTTGCAACTCATTCAAATCATTCGTTCCCTATTACAGGACTTTGTCAAGGTCGTCCATGAAGTTGAGTGACCTCTATTCTTGCACATGTAAACTGTCGAGGTATTATTTGTCATTTTCAGAGCAGCACTGGTGCTTGCATTATTAAATTATTTTTGGTAACGGTAAAGTAAATTTAGCAATATAACTGCATTTCTATTATGGATTGTCAAAGGTGTTTATGAGCCATTTTAATGTCATTTTGTAATTTGCGAAATGCGCATTGTTATTGTGTCATTCATTACATGGCTTAGGAATCTACTCATGGTTCATTTCTATTAATTATTCAACCCCAGTAAATGTGCATAAATCCTTCATACAATTAAGATGTCGAGTTCGAGTTGTATCCCTTTCACGTGTAAATTAATTTCCTAGATTCACAGATCTTTATCTCCATAAGATGGCTTAGCCACGCGCACGTATCATTAACTATTATTATCTACACGCATCCATACACATACGCACGCACGCACGCACGCACGCACGCACACACACACACACACACACACACACACACACACCGGCAAATATATATATATATTAATGGTTAACTTCTTCCTGCCAACCAAACGACCGAAACACCACCTGGTCTCGTCTTACACTTCATTTGAGGTTTAGAACTCAGTAGACGGTGATATTGTCTTTCGTACGATAAAACAACATCAGCAACAATCAATTCTGATTGAGGCAACACATGCCATGGCGGGCGTTCGGATCGAGTGTACTTTTTATAAAAGTAGATAGATAGATAGATAGATAGATAGATAGATAGATAGATAGATAGATAGATAGATAGATAGATAGATAGATAGATAGATAGATAGATAGATAGATAGATAGATAGATAGATAGATAGATAGATAGATAGATAGATAGATAGATAGATATTCTTCATCATTCCTATACTTTAGCCAACTGATATTTTCACTTTGTAAGCACTCATATGCACAACGTTTAAACAAAATATTTGTGAAAGGAGAGCGAAGGCAAGCTAACAAACAAACAAACCTGCTATTTATATCACATGAGATTTCGCAAACAATACATTTCCTTTTTCAGTCACTACGCGCTGTGCATGGTCGTCCGTCGGTAATGAGGCGAGTTTAAAGCGGTGCATGGGTCGGACTAGAAAATGTTTGAAATCAATGATATAAAGGATCATCTGCATGCGAAATGGGAGATAATTCTGCGCCAAAATCGCGGGTAAGAAACAAAAATCGATACCGGCTTAAGGTGTTTCGTGATGAATGGAACGTGATTGTGTCGGCAAGGCTGGGAGGTGTTTAGAGTTTCGTCGGCACTTAACTCGGCATGAAAATGGGACATAACTCTTGGTAGTGCTATTTTCCTTTCGACAGGTTTGTACGAAAGCCTTCTTTGAAAACAGTGTGGTGTGTGATGCCAAACCGATCAAAGTGTAGTCGCGACAGGGACCAGGGACCGGTAAATTTCTGCTGGAAAAAATGGTGCTTGTATGGAGCAAAGGTGTGCGTAAAATACAGCAGAAATATGAAAATAGAAGCGAAGATAATAATATTAGATGACGTAGTAGGCAGATAGACAGGTGGTTGGATGGATAAAAACAAAAAAACAAACATCAAAAACATCCACGTTGAATGTCCAACATTAACACGACCTTTAAGCAGGCAAAGTAGCCAATAAATAGAAGGATGAATTTTGCCTCCCCCCCCCCCCCGAAAAAATAATAGAGACATTAGTAATAAATATCTCATCTCATCAGCAATAGATATCTCATCAGTAATAAATAAATATGTCATCAGAAATAAATAAATGTATCATCAGTATTAAATAAATATCTCATTAGTAATAAATAAATATTTCATTTCTTCAGTAATAAAAATATCATCAGCAATAAATAAACAAATATATATTCAGTAACAAATAAATCTCTCAATAGTAATAAATAAATATATCATCTTTAACAAATAGATATCTCTTTAGGAATAAATAAATATTTCGTTAGTAAAAAATAAATATTTCGTTAGTAAAAAATAAATATCTAAATAACTATCTGATTATTAATAAATAAATATTTCATCAGTAATAAATCTTTATCTCTTTAGTAATAAAATAAATATATCAATAGTAATAAGTAACTATATCTTTACAAATAAATAAATATGACATTAGTAATAAATTAATATCTCATTACTAATAAATAAATATGTAATAAGTATTAAATAAGTATCTAATTACTAATAAATTAATATCTCATTAGTAATATATAAAAATCTAATTAGTATTAAATAAATATAAGTAGTTAAATAATTAAATTTATTAAGTATTAATAAATAAATATCCTTCTCATATTTCTAAAATCATACGCGTGTGAGTTGAAGCAAAACAAGAAACACGCATGTTATTATGAAACAAGGCAGCACATGAGTGGGCATCAATGTGTTAGCGTCAATCATAAATAATATATTAATTACAGTCAAACGCCTGCAGCAAGGCCCTGTGTACTGTTCATATAGTGCCTATCAATTTGCTTTCTCATTCTCAATAACCACAAAATACTACAAAGACAGTAAATATCTTATAATCATTTAATTATACGCAGAGTTAATATGTTATAATCAGTTAATTATGCACTAAGACAGTTAATATGTTATAATCAGTTAATTATGCACTAAGACAATTAATATGTTATAATCAGTTAATTATGCACTATGACAGTTAATATTTTATAATCAGTTAATTATACACTATGACTCTTAGCACTACTGTGTTAAAATGTAAAATGGTGTTTCAGTATTTCAGCTCTGACGCAGTCAACAATGGGTGGGGGTGTAATTAGACTTGATGTCTTAATAGAGATATTTGATGTTGAAGCAATGTTGACACCGAGAATGGCTTGGTGTGGAACAGGGAGCCATTAGCTTTGGTAATCATCAGCCTCCAACACCATCCCCATAAACTGTGACAAGTCCTTTAGTCCCCTTCTTCACCCCAATCCCATTAGATTAAGCCTCTCCTAAATAGAAAGTGTGTTTTGGGGATTAGTTTAATTTGACAGACTGCCCAGAATTAACATCTTGCCCAACTCCCAGCAAAAATTCACAAATACTAAAATTCTACAAAATTCCTGGAAATTCTTGAATCGCCATTGTGCTGAAAGGGACTTTGCCCGAAATAAAGAAATTAATCTGCAGTTACAAGAATTTCTTAAGTTTAAATGCTGTTACTGACATTTATATAGTTTATATATAAGTTTATATAGTTATATATAAAAATGGACAGCCTGAAGGAATGGTTAATAGATAAAAATTATTTATTTTGCGTTCCTATAAATTGGATCTCCCGTCGACTGCTTTGCCTTACTGCAAATTTGTTTTTCTTACAAAAATAGTGAATGAGAATTCTACTTGTTAATGTTCTTTATCAAAGTAATAAATCCTTGGTTCTATTGCCCATTTTTGATGAAGATAACGTGCAAAATATTTGATAACATTATATTGCAGATATAACTGATGAAGTTAAGTGTAGTTAGTGAAAACTGATGGAGTTCCAGTTGAGCTGGTCAGATTTGATGACGTTGGATTGTTAGTGAGAACCGATAAAGTTCTGGTTCAGCAAGTCCGATTTGATGACGTTGGATTGTTAGTGAGAACCGATAAAGTTCTGGTTCAGCAAGTCCGATTTGATGACGTTGGATTGTTATGTGCCTCAGTTCAGTTGTTGAGATATTTAGAACCAAAGATCTAGATATTTCAAGAGTTGTGAATTAATTTTAAGGACATGTCTATTAGACCAAATGAAGTGCATAAAAAATCAATTGAACATCTATTTGTGTTGGCATGTGACATGTGCAGGATTGCAGATACTAATTACATCTCTTGATTAGAAGTGGACAGACAATAGCCTGCAGGTGATCTATGCATAATTACAGAGACCGATTACCTCTGTTGATTTGAAAGCAGGTAAAACGTGTTTATGTGTAAAGACCTGTTAATCCTTCTTTTTGAAAGAGTACAAAAACACGAATTCGCATACATTAGGTAATATTTATGCATAAAGTCATTTTTTATCAAAACTTCAAACCGCATGACATTTGAGAATAATTTTAAACTCGTGATTTGATGGACAGATTGGACAGATCGGAACAAAGACGACGAGCCAGTATCTTTTCAATGGTTCCTCTTCATAGGGTGGCAGGTGTTTGCTTTGCAAGAAAAAGATAACTCACCTAATCCTCTTAACAATGCTTTCAGTTTTTCTCTTCCATGTGTTTTCACACTAAAACAAAATGCAAACAAATTCTTCATTGTGACTATTTTCTGGACTTTTATTGCAGACACTGCAAAGAAGCATCTTCAAAGTCCACTATGAACACTGTCCCAATTCTTCGGTAGATCAGGCATCACCTCACACCACAAACCACTTTCCAAAGCTTGTGCTCGACCACAATCGTGTCGAAATATATTTTTAAAACTAAATTGATCAATTACTGTCAATATGCTGTGCCCTCATAAATTTATCTGGATGCAATAACAATAAAGTAAGAACAGGGCAAAACTAGGGAATACTTGAGTTTCAATAAAATCATTCTCACTCAAATTCCCGATAACTTGACGAGGTCCCCCCCCCCCAAAGACGTAATCTGATTTCCATCTTAAATCAATTTTCGACATGCCTCCGGTCCATCACATGCTTAGATCGATATCAGATCCTTAGTAGGCAGTTTTGTATGGCTACAAAACCGGGAAGTTTCCAGGGTGTCCCCGTGAGTGTGATCCGATCTGCCTTGAAAATCCAGCCAGTGTACTGAGTCCGTCTCGCCGTCCAGGTGACTGAAATCTGTCTCGAAGTGTTGGAGCACCTTTTGAAGCACAGTTAGTGTGGACACCGCCTTAGAGCCTACACCTCCAGAGTTGTCTTCGCTGCCTGGGTGCTGCCTCTGCGTTTTACCTGGAGGGATGAAAATAAAAGTATTTATATTTAAAAATGAAATTAAGTATTCGTAATAAAATAATATTCTTTGTGTGCGTCTACATTTTTTGTATTTGTTTGCTGTGTCCGTACGCGTATTTATCTGAATATTGAGGTGTAAATATTAAAAATGCGACTTGGCTTTTGATAATAATACCAGATGTCTGCCTCCATGTAATCAGGCATGTGTATACAGTTGTGGATGGTATGTGCACATAGATAAGAAAGTTTGCCCTGAAACAAAACACACAAACGGTGTGTATACGTACACTGTGGTGTTGTGTCGTTGTAAAGTTTATTTTATCTATTTTACAGTGTATGTCGCCATGGAAACAATACCATACTAGAGTGATATTACCTTTATAATGTTCCATCTTATCTATTTTACAGTGTATGTCGCCATGGAAACAATACCATACTAGAGTGATTTACCTTTATAATGTTCCATCTTATCTATTTTACAGTGTATGTGTCCATGGAAACAATACCATACTAGAGTGATTTACCTTTATTCTGTTTCATTTTATCTATTTGACAGTGTATGTGTCCATTGACACAATACCATTCAGTGAGGCATGCGTATAGGTTTTCCTTTTTGTATTACTGTTGTAGTGTGCTTCATAAATATTTTCTAAATGCTGACTGTTGAAGTATTTATTAGGAAGTTTAAGTGAACCATTATATCTGACGTCACAAAACACGGTGTAAATAAGTTTTTATATAAAGTCCATAGAAGTCGTAACGTGTCACGTAACGGTGTGCAGCAAGTGTTTACTTTTCTAAGATTGTATTGACACCGTTAATAAGTACATGTTTTGTTGTAATACTTAATAATAACAGCACAATTAACAAGTACATGTTTTGTTGTAATACTTAATAATAACAACGCAATTAACAAGTACACGTTTTGTTGTAATACTTAATAATAACAACACAATTAACAAGCACATGTTTTGTTGTAATACTTAATAATAACAACACAATTAACAAGTACACGTTTTGTTGTAATACTTAATAATAACAACACAATTAACAAGTTCATGTTTTGTTGTAATACTTAATAGCAACAGTGCTGGGAGGAGGAGTATATCGATGATGGTGGTGGTGATGACGTCGACGGTGATGATGATGATGACGACGATGATGGTGGTGATGAAGATGGCGGGGTGATGATGATGATGATGGTGATGATGATGATCATAATGATGAGGTAGGAATAAAGAAGGTGAAGCATTCAGAGATACCAGCCCATAACCACTCGCAGATGTTTGATTTAAAACATTATACGATTAGCTTCTTTACCTGGAAGTCTACAAAACAAGTTTTAGAAATTATTATTATTATTATTATTATTATCTCAGAAGAGGAAACTGAAACGCTGAAAGCTCACCAAACAGGGGAAGAAAAAGTAATTCTTTCTTTCTTTTTTTAAAGTATGTAAATATTCATCATGTATCGGAGAGGTCGTGAGACAGAGCACAAAGGTCCTCTCCTTAGATGATGGATTTGGGGTGAATATTGACCCTAGGGCATTGATATTGCAGAGCGCTTGGATGCAGTCAATAAAGTGTGCGCCAGAACGGTTATTGTCTTGCGAGTTTGGCCACAACAAAGAGATTTGGACTGTCCGTAACCTCAAGGCACTACGGCAGTGATTATGGAAGACACTAGAATGGAAAACTGCAGAAAATTCCTTTTGCTTTACGATTATAGAGAGGATTAAAACACTGGGAGAATTCTGTGCAAAATAAATAGTAATCGGACTCGAAACATGAAGAGAACTACGATGTCGCCAGACAATTTCTCAAGACGCACAGTAACCACGCCAAGCCAGATAATTTCTCGAAACGCACAGAAACCATGCCAAGCCGGACAATTTCTCAAGACGTACAGTAACCACGCCAAGCCAGACAATTTCTCAAGACGTACAGTAACCATGCCAAGCCAGACAATTTCTCGAGACGTACAGTATCCATGCCAAGCCAGAAAGTATATAAGAAAACACTAAGAAAGAAATCCTTACAGGGAGATAACTGTGAGAAATCGAGCCTTACAATCAACCTAAATTATAATATTGATGACTGCTTTCTATAACTTCCTTAAACTGCTTTGACATGGTTGACAAAAATACATTTTAATGGGCGATAATCTGTTTCAAGAACACTAGAAGTATTAATTCATAATTAATAGCTATTGTTTTTCTCTCAGTGAGCATAACACTATATGAATGCTACACAAAAATGAATGACTCCTAATGAATAATTGCAGAAAGTGGGGGATTTCTTCCTTTATCTTTCTTTTTTATTTATTTTCTTTTTTCCTGACAGCTAATAATACTCTGGTTTGCACACATTTATTTCTGTTAATCACTGAACAGTTTTGCATTACAGTTTATACATCTCAGGTACAGAGGACTGTAGGTGGTATTCATGTTATTACAAAAATGCATTAATTATTTTGTATTTTACATTTTCTTAATTAATAAAATATATATTCTAAGACGAAATTTCTTAAAGAAAAGATCGTTGTATTTTATGTCCATTTCTCAATCGTCAAACAATTTCTTCATCGACGCCAATCTCGAAAACAGCAGATAATGGCATAATTGCCTCTTTAACTGAATTTATTTATTTTACCATAGCCTGTTTTAGCATAAACAATGGGGTTTGTGTCTGCCGTCCAATGAATCTCGCGAGAGCTCATTCAAAATTTGCCTGGGAAGGCCATCAAGCTGATCTCTGAATATTCCCTGGGGTAGGAAATAAACCTCAATCTTTTTCATCTCGTGCAAAACGCACAGACACCCAATGAGCTTAAGCACTACAGGGGTGTCATTTAATGTTCTGCAAACCAGAATGGACCTTCGGCATCTGAGCCTAGAGTCGGGATATAAACATACCATAAGTTTTATGGTCAATAAGATATTAATGTCTGTGAGTGTTATCGGTATTGACTGCAGCTGCTTCAAAAGAAGTGAAGCATCCTCTCTCTCTCTCTCTCTCTCTCTCTCTCTCTCTCTCTCTCTCTCTCTCTCTCTCTCTCTCACACACACACACACACACACACACACACACACACACTTCAGTCTTTCTATCTCTGTACTCTCTCTCTCTCTCTCTCTCTCTCTCTCTCTCTCTCTAGTTTTGTCTCTTTTTCTCTGCTTCCTCAGTTTTATTATCTCTTTTCTTATCTTTCTGTCTGTCTCTTCCTCTGTTCTTAATGAAAGTAGTGTTCTATTTCACCTCTTTTAAATTAGTATTCTTTACCGGAAAAGCGTAACTCAAAACAGAAAAGCATGTCAGAGTAAGGGCACTTCCCGTTATAGTTAGAAAGAATAGCTGCTTGAAGAGAAAGACTTGGGTTTGCCTATATAAATAAAAACACTTGGGCTTGCCTATGTAAAGAAACGAAGGGACATAACCCGCATGTAACACAGCAAACAACAGGCCCCACTTAGCACACTGACAAGAATACGAACACAAACAACAATAGACAATACATTTCTTCTGAATTCGTTTCTCAGCACATGAAAGAAGGCACCTACTGCTGACATAGGACTCTTTCGGATCTTTGAAAATCTTGAATGGGTTGGCACCGACCCAGTTCCAAAATGTCGTCCACATGAAGTCGATAATCTCGTGCTCATTACTCTGCAGGGCGACGTCTTGGCGAACTGCACTAATGGCCTCGTTCAGTATGGTGAGGAAAACGTTCAGAAGTACGAAAACCACACTCATCGTGTACAGGAAAAAGAAGAACGGCCCGAGGACGCCATTGGCCTGCCGGAGAACATCTAACTGGGGTTGACCTGCATACGACAAAAAACAACGAATCTCTGGAGAAATCAATCAATGTGAAAACATGTAATGCTTTTTCTTGTTTAATTGTCTTTGGCGTGTCGTAATAGTTGTCACTGATTTCTATTGTCATATTCTGCATGTAAAACAGACTGTACCAGCACTAAACATAATGCATCCACTGATTATAAAGAAAAACAAATTCATTCATCAGATGTAAACAAACACGCTATCAAACAAACTCTGTTCAGTTATTTTAAAAGTCTATGTTAAACAAAGCCAGATAACATGCACGATGGAAGTCAATCGTGGTGATGGGAAGAGTGGAGGGTGTCGCATGGCCAACAAATATTACTGAAAATAATAACTTAATAAAAAGTATGTATATAATTTTACAACCTTGGATAATCTGTTTATTTCTGATATAATTCAAGTCTGTTGTTGTGATTAATTTAAATGCTTGAAATAAAAAGAACCCTTAGCCAACAACAGCAAATAGCAGTAAGTCTTTTGCTGATGAGCACACGGCGAAAGTTTGTTAGATGGGATAAAGTGACTTGTATATTAAGTTAGAATAAATTGAATATCTACTGTTTCCTATTCTCGTCAAGCATTAAAAATTAAAATCATTAAACAAATTTTATAATTGATTCAGAGAAAATACTTTACCTTGTTGTCCTGAACGTGAACTACATTACTCACCGAGAGTGACGGCCATCAGAGTCTCGAAAGAGGACACCAGACGGCTGTACTGAGGAAGTTGTGAGCCGAAGATTAAAAAACCGCAGGAGAAAAAAGCAACGTAGACAACGAGAAACACGAAGGAAAAGGAGGTGAGTTCTTTGGCCGCTCTCTTCAGTGTGCAGCCCAGGACTGACACGCGCCGGTTGAATCTTAGCAGATGGATTGTCTTCAGAATACTTAGGAACAGCACGAATGCTAGCGTGGAGCTGAACAGATTGTTCCAGAAAGAGAGTTTCTGGAAGTTGTAGTACCTGCCTGAGAAAAACAAATACAAAAGTTCTAACTACAATTTGATCATGACGTAGAAAGAGGAACTATTATAAGAGAAAAAATATGTAAGAAAGTAAAAGAAAATATACACTCACAAATAGACACAGACAGACAGACAGACAGACAGACAGACAGATAGATAGATAGATAGATAGATAGATAGATAGATAGATAGATAGATAGATAGATAGATAGATAGATAGACAGATAGATAGATAGATAGATAGATAGATAGATAGATAGATAGATAGATAGATAGATAGATAGATAGATAGATAGATAGATAGATAGATAGATAGATAGATAGATAGATAGATAGTGTGGCGGAGTAAATTTGTCTATCCCTATTTCTAGACTTAATTGTTTATAAATTTCTGTCAAAGTGACCCGACCTTGATCACTCATTATGATAGTATTTTTGTAAATGTCAGAGTTGGAGTAAACAACTCGAACTGAGAATAATTTTATGCTAGAAATTGCTAATGCAATCTACACCAGTTCCAACTGGATGAATAGTTTTTATTATCAAATGGTTAAAATTTACGAAAACGAGACCAGTCAATGGGCTGAGATCAAAAGATTTCCTGCTGTAGAGAATTGAGAATTCTATTGAATATATAGTGGCAAGAAGTCACGGAAAGAAGGCATGACTGGGATTGACCAATCAAAATCAATTAGGTTTTGATTCCTTGGAATGTACGCTACACTTTAGCAGTCCATACATTCCTCTTCTATTTTTCACTGAATATATGGGTGTATCTGATATCTTTAATTTGTCCTATATCTCACTGAATATATGGGTGTATCTGATATCTTTAATTTGTCCTATATCTCACTGAATATATGGGTGTATTTGATATCTTTAATTTGTCCTATATCTCACTGAATATATGGGTGTATCTGATATCTTTAATTTGTCCTATATCTCACTGAATATATGGGTGTATCTGATATCTTTAATTTGTCCTATATTTCACTGAACATATGGGCGTATCTGATACCTTAAATTTGTCCTATATCTTACTGAATATATGGGTGCATCTGATATCATTAATTTGTCCTATAAACTGCTAACATACGAACAATATCGAATGGGACGAACTTATTTGATGCAAGCGTATAAGTTACACACACCGAATATAGTCTTTACTAATTAAATATGTGAATAGATTGAGAGAGAAAATTAGGTGAGTGAATGAAACATATTTCAAGTTAAGATTTTAAGATTTAGAATGATTAATTGGAGTGGAACTATATTTTTGTGGTAAAACTCCTAAAGTTCCTACTTTGAAATTGATTGTTCATAAACTGTTACTATTTGTCTTTTCCATTAATCTTATTGAATGTCGTAACGTTTTGGATTGGGAGGGTTATAAAGGTTAATCGGGTCTATCAGACCAATGAGAGAAATAAAATGATAACCAAAAGCGCAGAATAGCTAATTGTAATCTCTGGGGTTTAACCAAGTTAATATTAAAGCTGAAGTGGTCTCCGTGAATCAGCTACCCTGTAAAGTAACTGGACATCATAGTGAGAATGGTTTACACAAATGTAAAGGTACACAGAATTCGAGTATACAGTTTCGGAAGTAGGTTGCATGTAGTAAGATGCATAGACAGAAATGGGTACTTAGTTTTTTAAGCATATTACATGTAGTAGGATGCATAGACAGAAATGGGTACTTAGTTTCTTATATGCAAAATGATACACAGATAGAAACAGATATGTCTTTTGAAACGTAGATTAAATGTAATAGGATACAGTGCTAGATTGATGCATAGAAACAGATTTGTAGTTTGAGACCTATGGGATACAGCTAGAAATAGACCTAACATTTGAGACATCAATAAAAATAGATTTTGTGGGAATAAGTATAAGCGTTTAAAGTTAAAGAAATAGATTTCCAATTTAAAATATATTTAAAACTTGATGAGCATTATGGTACGAGAGAAATAAATATGCAATTTGAATCAATGCTAGAGATGTAATTATGGAGTATGAGGTATAATTGAAAAAGAATCTTATCAAAATTAGACGTAGTTTTGGAAATGACTACGTAGTATATGTTATTGATGCAATAGTTACGCCATTTTGGTAAATATTCAAAGGGAAACAATCAATGACACAAAGAAATAGGCGGGAATTTTCAGACAGAAGTAGAATGTAATACGGATATAATGTAAAATATGTATGAAATGTAACAGCAGTTACTAAGAATTTAAATGTAACTAATGGATGGAAAAGCTAAGTGTGACATAAATAGAAATAAATAAAGATATGAGACAAAGAAAGAAACAGACAAAGACTAAGAGACAAAGCTAGAAAATTATCGGCAAATTGGACAGAAACATATTTGCTAGGGGCATTGAGAGATCAACAGCTAGATAGAATATGATATATTAAAACATAAATACGCCATATGAGATATTAAAACAGATTTATTCCAAGGGACGTGTACTCAGAAACATATAAAGCTAACACGAGATACAGAAGCTGATAAAATAAGATAGAACTACAGCGAGAGATAGAAACAGATGCGGCTAATATAAGACAGAACTAATACTTGGCAAAAACTGGTATGCCAACAGAAAACTATATAAAGAATCAGATATATACAGTGTCAAACAGAAAATCAATCCAATGAGTACAATATAAGAAAATATAATTAGTTCTATTTGCTTATTTTCACTAGCATAATAATGCAAATCTGTAAATTCATTCACTGGAAACTACTTGATATTCATTCACTTTCCTGGTAAATTGTATGCAACCCAGAGAGACAACAGTATTACTTGTATGTCTTGACTCAACAAAAACCCTTTACAACAACGCTGAAAATAGTACCTTGAAGTGTTTTCACCGTCTTCAAGGCTGCCGTGGTCATAAAATGACGTCCTACGTACATGACGATGGTTATGATTGAGCCCAGTAACGTCCCTAACTCCACCCAATTCCAGAACTGCCCGACATATTGTCTTCCCTCCTTCCACAACTTTCTGGCCTCGCGAGACGCAAAGTATAACGTGCAAATTACTGCGAGGCTCTCGCAAATGGCCACAAAAATACCATCAGTTCCTAGGTACGAGAAGAGACGAAATGATGAAATGATTATCTCTCCTCCATAAGTCCCGGTTATTGGAGTCTCAAAAAGCACCGTTACCATGGCGAAGAGATTGACATTCGGGTTATAAAGGACGAACTCGACGAAAACGGATCGTGTGAATTTGTCCAGCCATCGGAGATTTTCCATCTCAAGCAGAAATTGCTGTACACGATTCTTTTTCCCAACCAGATCCTTGACGTAACCCCCTGCAGGATAAACATCGACTGTTCCGGCGAATGGTAGGCCATTAGTTTCGACCCAGCTCATGTAAATCCAAGGTGAGTTGACTTGTGGTGTAAAATCTGGCGAAGGCAATTCCCACCCTTCCAAATATGGCGCCGTGTCCTCAGCATCCCAGGACCACTTGCGAGTGCAAGCGATTTCCGGGGCAGTGAAAGGGAACGGAACTGAGCACGAAGCTGAAGATTAGAAGAAAGAGATAATAAAGAGTCGGTATTTGCTTGTGATTTTCCCCATGTTTTATAGGACAACACTATGGGAACAAATATGCTTGGTAGTGATGCAGCATAACAGGTTTTTACTCTATAAGTATTGTAACCGAGACTTTACGGCCATACAATGTACCTTAATGATGGGGTTGGTCGAGGAAAATGTTAAATACATATCCTGCAAAGCAACTTAATAATAACAAGAGACAGAAAATGTTTGCCTGGAGTTTTACCTGCTCTTCGTGACAGCCACTAATGCAGCAATAATAATATTGGTAGCTTTTGCTTGGATATCTGTGACATGATCTTCTATCTTTTAGCTCTATATACTTTTAATTATTATTTGATCTGGTCTTTAAGGTCCGACAGAAGAAAGAGATTGCTTGGCCACACGCAGTTAGCCTCAATGGAGTGTATGTTTGTATAAATATTTTTGTAGAATTATTTCTAACACTAGTTTGATTGCAAGCGTGAACAAAAACAACAAGTCTAAACGCTTGCTCATACAAGAAAAACACGTCTAAACGCTTGCTCATACAAGAAAAACACGTCTAAACGCTTGCTCATACAAGAAAAACACGTCTAAACGCTTGCTCATACAAGAAAAACACGTCTAAACGCTTGCTCATACAAAAAAAAAAACTCGTCTAAACGCTTGCTCATACAAGAATACTTCATAACGTTGCTCATACAAGAAAAACAATTCTAAACGCTTGCTCATACAGTCTAACCGTTGCTCATACAAGAACAACACTTCTAAACGCTTGCTCATACAAGAAAAACACATCTAAACGCTTGCTCATACATTCTGAACGTTGCTCATACAAGAACAACACTTATAAACGCTTGCTCATCTGAGTTTCCTTCTTACTAAGCTAGATCTGCCCGAACACTGTTTTTCCATTATTTTAAAGATAACCCACATCAGGTTGTTTTCTGAAGAAATCTCTTTAAAGAATGTGTTGCACATAAAAATTGAAATATACTACTAACACTAATGTACGTTTCAGACGAGACATTAAGAAGAAACAGACGAGACAGAGGTACGTTTTTGTACTACCTTAAACTGATATTAGTCAGAGAGTATTAGCACATACAATGTAGGGACGTTTTGCTTGATGCTCTTAGACTTAACAACAAGGCGATCCGCAGATTTCAATAATTTCATATCTCACTCTTGCTAAACTCGCGAGCTTTCACCAAGCAGTCGTCAAGGTAATGAAGTGAAAACAGAAAATATTCAAAAATGATAATCGTACCTGGTGTGACCCTGTGCTGTCGTAATCTAACTGGACCAAGCCTGTAGGCCACCATGGATTTCACGATACGAGGGTCCATTTCTGCGAGAGGCGACCCACGGTAATCGGTTTCTACGTACAGACTGGGGACCAGCACCTCTTTTGTCCATTTCCAAAAGTCGTCTGCAGTTCTTATCTTGAGGACCCACCAAGAAAAACCATTTAGTTTTAAGTGAATTTCTTTCAAAAAAAAACATATGCTAGTGAATAATTGATTCAGATTTTAGAAGTGACAATTTTAATGTCTAAGCTTCTTTAAATAACATTTCAACCACAAAATTTCATGCTTACACTTAATGGGGTAATTCAAGACTGGCGGATAAATTAGAATTTATTGCGACAGATTTACAGAGATTTCACTCCTGCAGGTTTTGCATATTACCAGTACAGAGTTGGTTCACCAGTGAGTAACAAATTGCCTGTAAATCCTACAGCAAAAGATTTAAAACTTGCTTCTCTCGATGTCATTAATATGGACACAACAGTGCCCGAGCGCAAAAGTGTTCCAGTTGTCATCTGTATCACCATAGCAATATTAATATGTCGAGACCTACATTAGAAGTATTTATAACTAGTTCCTATTACATCAAAAGTATTTATAACTGGTTCCTCTTACATCAGAAGTATTTATAACTGGTTACTATTACATCAGAAGTATTTATAATTAGTTCCTATTACATCAAAAGTATTTATAACTGGTTCCTGTTACATCAGAAGTATTTATAACTAGTTACTATTACATCAGAAGTATTTATAACTAGTTACTATTACATCAGAAGTATTTATAACTAGTTACTATTACATCAGAAGTATTTATAACTAGTTACTATTACATCAGAAGTATTTATAACTAGTTACTATTACATCAGAAGTATTTATAACTGGTTCCTATTACATCAGTGTCACCGCCGCCCTGAAGGGGGGCTGCAGTCGAGCTGGATGACACACCGACCTTGTAACATGTAAAACACAAAGTCTCGCACACTGACAACCACAATGGTTTGGTGGGATATAATTTATTCTGCGTGCGGGATAAAGTGTGAATACCAACGGTGTGTGAATGTGAGCATGCGGGAATGAATGTGAAATGAGGGAAGAACAAACAAACTGCCACACTAATTCCCACTTCTGCCAACCAAGACAGACTCGGTAAATAAAGATAATAAACAAGAATTTATTCTCGGTACTGGGCCACACTAGCGGACAGTTGTTAGCCACACATCCAATAAGTCTTTCATGCACACATTCATGGGATAGAGGACCAGAGCGGTGAAAGATGAAATAAAATTATAATAAGAATAATACGATGCAATATACAAGAAGCGGTGACAACCGCGTACCCTTATACAAGTCAGTTATGTGCTGACACAAATACGTGAGTGAAAACCCAACACAATCAACCAAACGTTAATAGCAAGTGGTGATAACCGAGGAAATCACATGCTATAAATATTTTGACTAAATGTCAGCGAAATCAGTAATAATAAGTGTTCATGTAAAACGTTCTGGCCTGAAAAACTCAAAATGTCAATAATTAATAAATTCCAAATAAACATCAAGAAACTTTAAATAATCTGATTTTTCCTAACTACCTTTGACTAATGCGCCTCTAACAAATATGTCTTACACTAATCTGTAGAAAATAACGATGAACAACGATGAAGTACGCACTGCCAGGCACACTGAATAACTGATGAATGTTAATGTGGACAAACGTTGAATATTGATACAACAGTTCACCTCCCTCCTCAGAAGGAATAAAAGTTCACATCACCCACTGGTGAAATGATAAACACATGATATGCCGACCACTGAAGAGTGACGGGTCATGCTAGCAAACAGGTGAAGACCCAGAAGCCCTTTCCTCATTGATGAATGCGGGAATAGTTTTAGCGCTGATAAGTGAGAAATGAAGTAGCAGTGAAAACCAAATGAATGTATGGACGAGTGCCCTCTCCTTGCTCGTCCCAACTGCCCTCAGTTCTGATATGCTGGACCCTGATGGTTGCTGACAACAGGTTTTTGGTCCGTTGAATGGCTAGATAGAGACCGAAAGGTCAGTACCATGGAAGACAAGGTAGCCGGAAAAAACGCCCAAGTATGCTGTCAGAGCGAGATAAATGGCGAACATTCGAAAGGTCTTTATTTCAAATTATGTAAAATTGAAATAAAACCAATGCCAGACCTCAATGTGAAAGAAAAAGGTGAAGTTGAGATTCTAACACATCTGACGGGAGCTTGTGCACACAACTGAGGAGAAAAATGGAGTTCTTCCTTGCTTGTAACTGTCAAAATCTGCTTATTTCATTGGCTTCTGGAAAGTCCACACTATAAAGGCATGCATTATGACTTGCCAACACACAAAACATCTTTGTTTACAGGTGCACTACCCCCTATGGGTGCATCCTCGTAGAAAGAAAAATAATCCCTAACTATTCTTAGTTAACATCAAAATAAATAAACACTACTTCACATATTTACTTAAATTTATACATTGTATATGTAAAGACATATGGATACCCACTCTTGAACACACTGACTGTGTATGTAAAATGTAAGCTTTCATTCAGCAACAAGGGAAACAATGCATCGTGACCAATAAAAGAGAGGTAATTATGCCTTAAGAAAAATAAATAAATTTGGATAGGATTATCCCCCTTTTACAGTGACAATCAGAAGTATTTATAATTGGTTCCTATTACATCAGAAGTATTTATAGCTTGTTCCTAAGCGTTTATTCGCATGCAATGCTATGTGTTGTTTGTTTGTTCTCTTTACATGTCAGTTTTCGACCTTTGCTGATTTTGAAGACACACACAAAGCGCCAAGGGAGATATTTATTTTCCGGAATAAAGAATTATTACTGAGGGGAGTCTTGCCTGACTGATTACTGGGAACACCGGAACTGATTTAACGCAATATTTTTATGCAATTTTTGCCTGGGGTAACGGCCAATATCCTGCTCTTTCCAATTTTATAAATGCTAAGGGATTTTAGCACGTCCTGCCAGTAATACACAGATTTACCGTCCCTTTCCTACATAGCAAACACTAAGTGCACTACCTTGACCTGGAGAGAGAGGTTAAAGTGCATGTACGAGCTATTTTTCACCCCAAGCGACTCTGACGTTGTTGCTAATTAGACCACAAATGTTGATGTCATACATTTTAAAGACCAAGTGAAATGGAATCTAAGTCAGTCACATACAAGAATAAACCCGTATGCAAATAGTAATGTCCATTCTTAGAATCAAGACTGCAAAATTTAAACTTTCATATATACATATTTATTTTATATTATTTAATTCATTCATTTATTTCGGTATTGAAAGTCAATATTTCTGAAAAGCAGAGCTCTCGTTCATTTGCAAGACTGTCTGTTGTAATAAAATATAATCAACTTTTCATATAGAATAGATTGTAGAACCTAGTACATGATACTAATTTAGCCCAATGGCTGTCTGTAAAAAAAAAATGTGCAAAATTGATTTAAAGTGTCGAATATTTAAAGACGAATGGACGAGCAAGTATCTCTTTGTCAACGTGAATACAAAACCTACATGCTTGGTATGTCTGCAGTCTGTTGTAGTCAACGTGAATACAAAACCTACATGCTTGGTATGTCTGCAGCCTGTTGTAGTCAACGTGAAATCAAAACCTACATGCTTGGTATGTCTGCAGCCTGTTGCATAGTTATGAAAGAATGTAATGCTAAAAGACACTACGAAACGTGTCATGCTTGGTATGTCTGCAGTCTGTTGCACAGTTATGAAAGAATGTAATGCTAAAAGACACTACGAAACGTGTCATGCATCCAGTTTCGACCAGTTGACATGACAACTCAAAAAAGAAAAAATACTAGCTCGATGGTCTCGATGGACAGAAAACTTTTATTAAAGCTAGTAAGCATACCGATACAGCCGTACAGGCTAGTTATATAGTTAGCCAACTTACAGAAAACGTTTATTAAAGCTAGTAAGCATACCGATACAGCCGTACAGGCTAGTTATATAGTTAGCCAACTTACAGAAAACGTTTATTAAAGCTAGTAAGCATACCGATACAGCCGTACAGGCTAGTTATATAGTTAGCCAACTTACAGAAAACTTTTATTAAAGCTAGTAAGCATACCGATACAGCCGTACAGGCTAGTTATATAGTTAGCCAACTTACAGCAAACGTTTATTAAAGCTAGTAAGCATACCGATACAGCCGTACAGGCTAGTTATATAGTTAGCCAACTTACAGAAAACTTTTATTAAAGCTAGTAAGCATACCGATACAGCCGTACAGGCTAGTTATATAGTTAGCCAACTTACAGCAAAGTGTCTAAAGTCATTTTCAGACGGTGAATTTGTGAAAGAATGCTTTGATGCTGTTATTTGACTGTATGTGCCCTGACAGTTTTTTGTTAATATCAGCCTTTCGCGACAAACTGTTGCCAGATGGATATCTGCAATGGCAGGTAATATTAGGTCGGAGCTTTGCAAACGGGGCAACACATCTGAATCTTTATCACTATGTCTGGATGAAAACACTGGCACAGATGATACTGCACAGTCAGCCATTTTCGTTCGAGGTGTTCAGTCACAGTTTAATGTCACGAAAAAACTACTAAAACTAGCTGGAATGAAAAGTACCGCAAGAGGTGAAGATATATTTAATGAATTGAAAATTGTTTTGATAGAGAATGGTTTATCGTTAAAACATTTTGGTTGGAATCACAACAGATGGGGGCACCAGCAATGACTGGATCGATTTATGGTGTAGTTGCTTTAATGCAAAACTACCACAAGACAGCAAATATTGAACATCCATTGATTGCGGCTCATTGCATCATAAAGCAGGAGAACTTGTGTGCTAAACGATTAACAATGAATCATGTGATGTCTGTTGTAGTAAAAGTAGTGAATTTCATTAGGGCCTCTGCATTGAACCATAGGCAATTCAAGGATTTCCTTGATGATGTTGAAGCAGAATACAGCGATGTTCTGTATCTCAGTGAAGTCAGGTGGCTGAGCAGGGGGGGGGGGATTCCTGCAACGTTTCTATGATTTGTTAGATGAAATAAGTTTATTTATGGATTTGAAGATGGAACCAGTGTCACAGTTGTCTGCAATCCAGTGGACTGCATATTTATCATTCTTGGTCGACCTATAACGAGCTAACTCAACATTCTTAATGAAAAACTTCAAGGCCAAGATCGCCTTGCACACAGTTTGTCTAATTACATAAAAGGTTTTCAGATGAAGCTCCGCTGAGGGAAAATATACTGCAACAAGGGAAGCTAGTTCATTTTCAAAATTTGCAGAAACAGCGCTTAAACACGAATCTCGACACCACCAAATATGCTGCCGAAATTTCCATCTTCAGAGTGAGTTGGAATCCCATTTCAAAGACTTCATGCGCCATGAAACAGAATTTTCAATTTTCGCTTTCCCATTTACCGTTAATTTTGACAATGTTCTAGAGGCTTTAGAACTTGAACTGATTGAACTCCAGTGCAAGAGTGAACTGGAAAACAAGTTTTCAGAAGCCACTTTACTGCTGTTAATAAACTCTATGTTACTCAGAATTTATTTCTAAGACTTCATGAACACGCATTGAGAATGACTTCATGAACACGCATTGAGAATGACTTCATGAACATGCACTGAGAATGACTTTAATATTTGCCTACACTTACTATTGCCAACAATTTTTTTTTCAAAAATGAAAATTGTTAAAAGTTTGAGAGATTGCATAAATAAAATATAGATGGAATAAATGAATCTTGTTTTTTCTAATAATAATAAATCACAGAACTTAATGAACATTTTATTTGTATTTGTGTGTTGTGTATTTACATTTCAGATAGCATCTGAAATTGGAGCTGGTAAAGTGAGGCATACAATTACTAGTCCTGACTCCAAAATGTCATCAGCAAGAAATGGATCACATTCATATGGCAGCCATTTGACCCCTTTCCTGACGTCACTTCTGCTTTTCACCGCAAGAGCTTGTGGGATTGTGTATCTTAGTAACGGGGTAAATCTCGTTCACAAACTATGTTTGACCTAGAGTCCATTTCACTTGGTCGTTAACACACTTTTATGCTGATGAAGGGTAAAAGAAAGGGTAATTTCGGTCAGTTTGTGTCACGTAAAGTCAATGAAACTAACTGAAACTAAATTTAATCACACCGTATTTATTTCTGTGAGCTGTTATTTTACCTGAGAGACTGGAGACCCTGTATTTAACATGCTCCGTATGTTGTTCGTCCACAAGTAGCTCCTCGAATCATGGTTATTAAGGGCAACAAGAAGGAGAAGAATGAGGTAGGTCAAATAAGCGATGATCTCCCTTGTCACGCGCGCCATTGCCAGTTCCTTTAATCGTTGTTCTCTGCTTAAAGACAGGCTTTCTGGGCTAGGCGGTGGGGCCGACAAAAGTGGACGTCGGGCTGGGCATAATTTAAACAAAATGGAAAAAAATACAGCAATGAATTTAATCTCTAAAGAACTTTTTGTGAAACAAATGGACATTACCTTGCGTGAATATGATCCATGCATGCATGAGGCTTTAGCTGCATCTCTGTGTGAGGTTTGACCTAGATAATTGAGAAAAAGATTTTATAATATGACGTCGTACCCATCTTTGGTGCGCAGGTCAAAGGCTCTTCGTCTTGCAGCAGGTAAATCTCTGACGAGTCAACCAGCTCTTCTGCTTCTTCCGTTTCTTCCTGAGACTTTCTGCAGACCCACGCTGCAGCTAGAGCCAAGATGATGATCTGTTAAAAAAATACTAGTTAAATGCATTTTCTCCTATGTTTGTGGCTTCATATTCTTGTATCAAAGGTAAAGTCAGTATGAATATATTGAATTTCACAGCAATTTGTTTCTTATCCCACATATATTTTTTTTTCTGTTTAATATTTCGTAGCTACAATAATGGGCAAAATTATTGAATGACTATGCTCATATTTATATCTTTATTTGACTGTCTCTATTCTTGTGGGCTGTGTTTTGTGTGGATGTATGTGTTGTGTGTATATGTGTATGTGTTTTATGCATGTGAGTTTGTGTGTTGTGTATTTTTTGCGTGTTGTGTGTGTGTGTGTGTGTTTTGCATGTTTGTGCGTGCATGTATATGTGTGCTGTATGTATGTTTGAGCGTGGATTTGTGCGTGCATGAAATCAACAGTTGCTAGAAACGGACGCTAGACAGAGATGTTAACCAATCAATAGGTGAATTTTCCTCGGTTTTACACATCTTCCCAAGATAAAAAGTGTACATACCGCATGGGTTTCTCAAACGCTTTCAATTATAAAAATAAATGACCAAATACTTACTTTCACTGGCTGGATGAACATAACCGACTGCCCCACACAAAGCAACACTGACGACAACCAAGCAAGAGATTTGGCACGTCCCCATTCCATGCTGTAGGAAAAGATTATGAAGGCGGACACTGCCGAAACCATCAGCACCAGGAACCAGGCGATGTACACGCACCAGTGAGGTAACATCGTCTTTCCGGCTGTCTTCAAGTTGATAGATTCAGAGGCCTTGACCAAGGTCTCATCAGAAGCATTTCTCACACCACAGCATCTACCCAGGGTGTTTTGGCTTTCACTTTGTTCTGACTGAGAGAATGCATTCTTTCCATCTGTCTGAGATGGAATTCTTTCTTTCTGTGGTAAGTCATTGATGACGTTAGGCAAAAGTGTGTTTAAGTGGTTCCCGTTTGCAGCCAATTTTGCGTAGTTTCTGATAACTGGACCTTCCTGTTGAAATTTTCTTCCACTATTCACTGATGGTTTTGGAAATTCTACTGTCATTGTGTCAGTCTTTGATATTTTGGGGCGACTGCGTCTGAAGAGCTGGTCAATGATAACATTGAGTGGAAGTACGATAATGCTGCTGATGAGACTGACATACACTTCCTGCATCGTTATCTTTATTGGACCAATTTCCAAGCCTGGCGACTGGAGCTCTAAGACAAGAGAGATGAACTTGGTCAGTAACATGTATATAGTATTCATACTATGGAATGTCTTTCTAGGCATAAACAACGTGAAAGACTGCATGGTGACCAGTCTCATTAACCTAAAGACTATATTATCAATGCCAGTCTTGATTTAAAGTGATACATAGGAACAGACATAGATTAACAGTCGTTGTTTTTAAAAGTATAAGACATATATAAATTATGTACTGTTGCTGATGATTACAATTTCGACTTAATGGTTGTGGTGATAATAATGATGGAGTGATGTGCATGGAGGGGGGTTGCGGGGGGGGGAGATGATAACGGTTATGGCAGTGGATAGGTGTTGGTGTGTTGGAACTAGTGGTGATGATGGTGATAGTGGTAATAAAACTGGGGTACTGCTGATGAAATGTTTTTGTTTGCAAAGCTAATGTCCACACTTTACAGCAACTCCCCAAGCATCAATAACGTTTCCACTCTACAATCTAGATTGCTCATCGTCGTCCACCTCTCCAATGCATTCATCAGCAAAATTCTTAAGACCCTTACCATCTTCGCCAGCTCTATAGTACATTGCATTCGCCATCATGGATGCTAGAAGAAGGGAGAGAATGCAGGAGAGACGCTGTAGGCGGCTAAAAGCCGAGCGTCTTGGTCGAGAGAAGACGGAAAACCACAGATGAGAATCAGTGAGGGAACGTTTGGTTTCAGAGAAGAATAAATGGTGAAAGTCCAGAAGATCTTCCTTGCTTGCAACAGGCAGGATTCTATCCACGCTCCCATCATCCTCTTCTACGGCTAGCCAGCGATTACAGAGGAAAATGAAGCTGAAACAGTGCCAAATGTCTTTTAGAAGAATGGGCATACAGTGGTTACTGGTACCGTCATGCAACAGTACTAGTGATGGTGTCAGATATCACTGTGATAATAATTATTTTATATCAATTAAGACTTGAGAAATGTGTCCACAGATACGTTTTCTTATATTTAAAGCCACAGATATTTGTTTTGTTATATCTTTTACAAATTGCACTCTTTCATTTTTTATTAATTAAGAACACATGATATTTATACATTAAAATGTCAGACAAAGTTTCAATATATTTTTTTTTAATTTTTTTATTATTTTGCTTTTCATTAATAATTATATATTACAGTACCGGAGAAATGATATCACATTTTTTTATTTGTATATTATTTGCTTTTCATTAATAAAGAACATGCAATTATAATTATACAAGTCCTAATTTTTATTTATTTTACTTTTCGCTAATAAAGAACAAAAGATCGTTACAGTAAAGTTCCAGACACAATATTAATTTATTTTTCGTTAGTAAATAGCATTCTAGAAGAGGTTAATCGTATTTCAAAGTAATCAAAAAATTTTACAGCATCTCACTAAATCATCATTCTGTCTATCTATCTGTCTACTATCTACCTACTTACCTACCTACCTACTTACCTACCTAGGGGTGGATTGAAGGATTAAAGATTGCACTTAGAAGGCATCTGACAACGTTGTTACCTTTCGTCAGTCTGTAAGTCTGTAATAATCCACTTGTTGAGATACCAGCCCTGATGGTGCCCTTTGCCAGAGTTGTCATGCCACACCCTTAGGAAGGAGAGTGGACCCAGAGAGCCAGGTACTCCAAGAATGTACTGGTTCACACTGCCACGACTCAAGATCTGGCAGCAGATTTAACACGCATCAATTAAGGCGCCAACAGGGAAAACAACTTGTGCTTTCTAAGTGGACATTTGAAAGATTTCGGTAACAACCGAAAACGTGTGCATACATCAGATCTCTTAAACAAATGCAATGAACTGTTTCATAAAGTACAAAGTTTTTATTCTAGGATGCAGATAGATAGATGGATGGATGGATGGATGGATGGATGGATAGATAGATAGATAGATAGATAGATAGATAGATAGATAGATAGATAGATAGATAGATAGATAGATAGATAGATAGATAGATAGATAGATAGATAGATAGATAGATAGATAGATAGATAGATCACCTTTGTACATGTTTGGTCAACTAGTTGCCTCACTCCAGTGTCAGCTTTGTCTCCAGACAAGATAAAACTCACTCGAGATGTAGTTCCGGCCCCATTGCGCATGCCAGTGAAAACCGTAAGTCTGTAGAAGTATCTGTCTGTCAGTACGTTATCAGCGAGGGGTGTGGCACCCCACTGCAAAAAACACAAGAGTCTAGGAATATTACCGAAGATGATGGATTTTGATAAAAATTTGAAAACGAAGGTTCTTTGAAGTGAATTGTTTTGAGGCTGTTGGATTTATAATAATGGTGTATATTCCTATTGAGTGTGGATTTGGCAAACCCATTTTAATCAGAATACAAGTCCCTTGATTCTGTAAAACAAGTCCCTTGATTCTGAAAACATTTTATGGAAGAAATACAGAGTAGTCCTAATGAGACGCCAGTGTATATTGTCAAATTTCATTACTTCAGGGAGTCTGAGAGTTTAATCAGAAACATAAATGCCTTCATAGACCAGAATAACAAATTCATCAGCTTCAGTTTCTCAATTATTTTAAATTATCACTAATACTAAATCAGTTCTATGCCCTTTTCACGTCATGTTATACATTTTTTAAAATAAGCCTGGGCATGCATGTACAAACATTCAGACATGCACACACATATATATATAAATTTACATACGTACACATACAAATATGCATAAACATAAACACGTAAGCATACACAATACAAACACCTGCATACATACATAAACTTGCGTGCATAAACACAAAAACACAGAACCGGTGATGATGCTAATTGAAAGTCGAAACCCATATTTTGTAAAATTTCACTTTACTGCTGGAAGAATTTTACCTTAACATTAACGGCAAAAATTATATGAAATGGTCTTGTTTTCAAGCAGTCAACATCTCTTTAAATCTAAAAGCCGTGACGTTGGTGAGGCTGTTTTATTATAAAAGCCTAGGCAAGTTGTCGTCACAGACCGTCAGACAATAGTGGTTTGTATCCCACCCAGTCCACGAGAAGAAAAGAAAACAAGAAAACCTTCTCTACATCCTTCTTGTCCATGTGGCGAGTCCAGACCACGCCCACAAAGTAAAGGGAAAATACCAGTCCCAGCGTAATGATGACCGAGCTGTTCTCTGCTATCCTTTGGTCTAGCTTGGTAAAGATGGTGTCAAAGTGGATCTTATTCGGGGCCACGCACACACCAGCCCCAAAGGACGTGAGGTGGGTGCAGAGACACCGTGTGACGTCAGAGGTTGAATGAGGTGAAACCTGTCGCAAGCGGCAAAAAAATTACTTTAGGAGTCATTACAATAATGTATCATAGTTAATTGATAAAGCATTGCAAGAGATTTAAGTGTGTACGGAGTAGCTTTACTGTGGAGGGGGGGGGGGCTTCGATTTTTGTTTTTTAGATTTTTGGGGAGGATAGAAGAGGGTTGTTATTTTTGGTTTTACTTTGTTTGGGTTTCTTTTGTTTTTGTTGTTTTATTTTAGGGGAGGGGGGATTTAGGGGTCGGTTTTTATGCTTTGTTTTGCAAGGCGTTGTGATAGTGCATTCTTTGCTTTAAACACTAATAAAATGGAAAGAGCGCGATTTCCTATATTATTACTACTATTTAGAGCTTTGCTTTAAATTTACTGGTAGAATAGAAAGAGCGCGATTTCATACATTATTACTGCTATTGATAGCTTTGCTTTAAATTTACTTGTAGAATAGAAAGAGCGCGATTTCATACATTATTACTGCTATTGATAGCTTTGCTTTAAATTTACTTGTAGAATAGAAAGAGCGCGATTTCATACATTATTACAGCTCTTGACAGCTTGCTACAAATTCTTACATTATTACAGCTCTTGAAAGCTTGCTACAAATTCTTACATTATTACAGCTCTTGACAGCTTGCTACAAATTCTTACATTATTACAGCTCTTGAAAGCTTGCTACAAATTCTTACATTATTACAGCTCTTGACAGCTTGCTACAAATTCTTACATTATTACAGCACTATTTCAGACACTCGCATATTCTTACATTATTACAATCTGCTGTCAAATTCTTCTGTATTAACTGCCTGACATTTCCTAGCTCATTCTCATTTTAGTATAAATTATTGCAATGCACAGTTCACTCAAATTCTTATATATTATATTATTTCCTAAATCATTTATAGATTTCCCTACACTTGTGAAAAAGTGCATATGTCATTCATAGATTTCTATTTATGACAGCAATGTCAAGCTCACTCCACAAATTCCTATTATAACAGCAATGTCATGCTCACTCAAAATTCCTATTTATTATAGCAATGCAATGCTCGCTCACAAATTCCTGCTGAATAATTACAGCAAATACAAGCTCACTCACAAATTCCTTAAAGCCCAGTGACAAATTCCTATTTATTACAGCAATGAAAATCTCTCTTACAAATTTATGTTTAATTATTACAACAATGCCAAGTTCACTCATAAATTCCTGTTTAATTCTTACAGCAATTCAAACTTCACTCACAGATTTCTGTTTAATTATTACAGCAAAGCAAAGGTCACTCTCAAATTCCTGTTTAATTAGCAATGCATAGTTCATTCACAAATTCCTGTTTAATTCTGACAGCAATGCAAAGTACGCTCATAAATTCCTGATTATTTATTACAGCATATCAAAATACACTCACAAATTCATGCTTAATTATTAGAGCTATGCAAAGTTCACTCACAAATTCCTTTGCTTTTTCAGCAGGGGTCGCTCGCATATCGTATCCTTACCTGACAACCATTCGTAGACCATGTTTCAGTGACTTCGTCCCAATAACGACAACTGCTGGAAAACACACTGAGTGTGTACGGTGAAATGAATTCGTTCAGGGCAGTAGTTGTTTCGGTGTCAACGTAATAGTCACTGTAGTCCGGTTCTGTCTTGCTGACATTAACTGCAAAAATGTCAAACATTACATTTTGCAAACTGAAATAACGAACTGTGCGACCTCAATTAGTAGTGTTATTAGATTATTAATTTACGGCCGACCAACAAAGGAAAAGAATATGCAATGTCTACTTAATTTATGAATTTGATAATGAAATCTGAATAGTTCAAATTATTAGTTAGTTAGATTATCTTGCATTAGAACTGGCAAGATTAAAGTGTTTGACAACATGAGATTATAGAAGGCATGATGAATCACGTGACGGGGTGACGCCAGATTAGATGAAAATGTCACCGCACGGAAACCGTCTTGATTCGCATACCGCCACATGCCAAGGGCTAATAACTCCACCAAGCACTACTGTTATATCGGGTGAATCGTTCTAAAATTATTTCACTCTTGTTGTATTTTCTCTATGATTTTCTTACTCTGCTTTCCACAAACATGAACTGTAGTATTCAACCAAATAACTTATGTGACTCTAAAAACTAGTTTATATAAAGCTTTCGATTAATGGTGAATACATAAATGCTTTATCTAAAGTTGAAGTTGTCAAGTAATATTATATTGATTATATTATACATTATACTGAATATTTACCGTATTTTCGTATGCCCATGTAAAGTGTTTCCGTTTCACCGGGATCATAACTGTCACGGGTAATAAACACTTTATATCTACTCTCGTCAGAATGTCCCTCGCCTTCGTCTGATGGAATTCTTTTATAAAAGTCATAATCAGTCAAAGTTGGAATCGATCCATATTTAAAAAACGCATCGTACACCGTGGTATCGTTCTTTGGAGTCAAGCAGACAGTTATCGCTTGAGTCGTGTTCCATTTAGTCCCAATAGTGTGATAATACAGAGCTGAACTTCCGGTTATGAGCGGGAGCACATAGCTGGAGCTCGGGTCGGCAAATCTTGTTGTTATACCGATTTCGATTGGCTGCGAAAGATTGGATACCTCGATGCTCTCCCCTTGGTTGCCGTAGAGAGTCAAACTAATGACAGGTGACGAGATAAGCTGGGCACTCACGTCCCAGATAAACGGGTTCTTGTTCCTGGTGATGAACTTAAACGAAAAGAAACAAAAGAAGCAAATAATGCTTTAAGTCTCGCCTCAAACTACACTATGATTTCAATTTAAGTACTCGACGTGCAGCTATATATAGAACAATATACAAAACATTTTGACCGGATTACTATTCCATGTGCGTAGGTATGTGGCATTACATTCTAAGCTGGCAATTGTTTCGTTTCTTGAGTGTATTTTATTTATTTCTTTGAACTTATGTATTACTCTTTCATGCTGTTTAGAGTCAGAGTAGACAAAAAAAAGCCTTCTCCTACAGTGCAAACTTTATCCAGGTACAGTTATTTTTACCAATTTAGTGTACCCTAACTAAATATATGTTAGATTTACCTTCCTATTCCATACACATTCCAGTAGGGGTGGGGTGAGGATTTTTATTTTATTACTAATTTCTGCATGATAATTAAATTCACGTTCATTAAAAAGGAGGAAATATGGCGATTTTCTTTCTAGTTATTATCTGACTGTTTGCCCGGATATCCGAGCAGTGACTTGACAAAGAGTATTCTGGCATGATTACCAGGTATGTTAGACTGTCATGCCATAACAGACTATGTAATTGTAAATAACAAGGTGCACTGGTAGTGTTAGAGTAAATTAGCATATCTATATTTCTAAACTTAATTGTTATATAAATTGTTAAATGTCAAAGTGACCCGACATTTGAGCACTGCTTATGCTGATATTTTTAAGTGACAAAGTTGGAAGTAAACAACTCAGGTGGAGGATAGGCTGGAAATTGCTGATGCAATCCAAACCAATTCCAACTGGATGAGTAGTATTCTGACTAATACTCGACGTAATCAGATCAATTTTATTCGATGGGGGTGGACCGAAGTTTCTTTGTTGAAGAAGTACTCTATCTATCACTTTCAATTTGAACATAACTCGAGTTTGGTGATAAAGGCGATCATTAGCATATGGTAAGTTAACTGATAAAGAAAGAATGAATTTAGAATAGTTCGTACATGTTTGCTACTGATCTATGATTTGAATTGAGAATGCTTATGTAAATGAAGCATTATTTCTATGTTCCATAATTTGACTTCGTTGTACATTATACTTGTGAATTTTAATCGATGATATGTTTCTTATTCTGTGTGTTGCATCAGGCTAACGAAATTGTTGCAGGATTTGTAAGTTGAGAATGTTTATAAGAGAGAAAGGACTTTGAGATGAAATATGCCTAAAATTTAGTGCTGCCTTAATTTGACATTTGCAGAACTGAGCAAGCCTTTTTGTTTTTCATTTATCACATGATGACTACTGTACTCTACTTGATAAGTTTGGTGTGTGCATCCAGCGTTGTCATCAAACTTATCAGTAAAATGTGTTGCTGTAAGTTGATTCCTGTGAATTCTGTTTGACAGCCAATACCGCAGAAATGGTGGCTTGAGTTTGGTCTCGAAAATTCAAAAAGATTATTTTGAATATTCCTTATGGTGTGTTGAGTAAACGCACATAGAAATTCCTTGTGCTTGATAGCTCATGTGAAATTCATGACGATTCTTTATGGCGTGCTTTCAGAGCTCGTCGAAGGTTCTGGAACAGTTGTGTAATGTGCCTCTAGAAGGCATACTTGGTGCCTCGACATTGACTGGTTGCAAACCGTGTGAATGTGAATGCGGCGGCAACAGCCACCATCTTTGAAAATAAAAAATAACTTGACTTTAACTATTTCTCTGAAACTCTAATCTCATGTGATGAAATCCATGAACTTGATTATGTATTTATATTAAGTGACTGCTTATGTCTATGCTAGGATAAATTGAATGATTGTCCAGCATTAATTGAACATTGTTGTGATGTAAATGTCAACTCTCTTTTGATTATATTCATTTGTTATATATAATCCTGTCAGCTATAATAATATGAAGAGCATACATTTACTGCATAAAAATATAACAACTAAGCATCTTCGAAACTGGTTGGTCTTGCAATCATATAAGAAGGGAAGTGTAAATTAACATAAATCCAGTCCCGGTAAATAAAATAGGTAAATAAACAGGTAAGTAAAATAATTTAAAAGTAATCTATTCGCATTTGTTTTTAGCTAAGTAAAAGTATGCAAGGCGCACCTGAGAGTCAATATATTGAGTGTCGTTTCCAATCTTGAAATTACTGATGGACGGAATGACAAAAGACCCATGCTCTGAAGAGAACACGCTGTTGTTGAAGGTGACCAAGTCACTGCGAGTGACACTGATGGTGAAGAGTCGACTTTCTAGCACGACAGGAGGGGCCCCAGGCACTCGACGTTGCAGGACTGTCTGCGCAACAGTATCCGCCAAAGCCAGGGTTTGTCTCGTCAGTCCGCGAACCTAGGGATGGACCACGAAGTATAAGTTCCTTAGGGAAACGTCCGTTCCTTGGGCGGTCGCCCTCTTACTTTAAGGGCAAAATCAGCTTATGTGATTTAGAACTTATTCTTTAGGCCTACATTTTTAGTGGTCGAGAAAGTTGAGATATAACAAGGGAAGTAATCGAAATTGCATGTGTGTTTGTTTGTTACGACAGTTAAGTGCATAGCTAAAAGCACCGAGATTTTATTAAATTACCACGAGTAAAAACAACACAAATAAGCCTATCAACTGAAAATGCATTACAAACATACACGTAAAAATAAATACACCCACAAGCTCATAATCTATCTATCTATCTATCTATCTCTCCCACAAACGTGCACACAAATATACACACATACAAACAAACACGTAATACATATATGAACAGCCACATAAACAGACGCACAAAAACACACACACATAAACATACACAAAATTATACAAACAGAAACACACACATATTTGCGTATATAGACACACAAACACACACATAAACATACACACAACTATTCACACACATATGCACACAACATGACTTGTGCAATTAACCTGCTCTCTTTTCACTGCAGCACTGTTCATTAAAGGCGAGGTCGTCAGGCCATCGGGTCCTTTAGATGTAGTTGTGGAAGTCCTATTGTTTGTAAATGTTGCAGATGAACTGCCCAAAGTGGCATCTCTCGTCTCGTTATCGGCGACAAGGTCATTAACGCTCAGCCCATCGGTAGCCGCCATAAGTATGTTCCCCAAACTTGCCACAATGTCTGGAATCATAAGACAACCACTATTACCATAGCAAACAAAGCATATCAAATTTTGTATATCATCATCATCATCATCATCATCATCATCATCATTATCATTATTATTATTATTATTATTACTTTTGTTGGTTGCTGTAGTGTAGTTCATAAGTTGTTAATATTAAAACGTATGTACCGTTCATAAGAAATATTTAGACGATGCAAATAAAGAAATTGGGGGGGGGGTGATGGGCGGACGTACCCACAGCTGCAGTCAGTTCTTGTTCTACAGACTGAAGCCTGGCTTCCTGTACCATAGTCTTCAATGAGTTTGTCATTTCCTTCATGGTGTTCACAGCAATATTCTGGAAAAGAATTCATGAAGCTACAATTGTAGTTCACTTTATTTATACACTTCTGAATTGTAGCCAACGACAACGACAGTGAAGACTTTGAGAAGATTATTTCTGGATGCAATAAAGACAATAAATATGTCTGGATAAAATAAAGACAACAAATCTTCTCGATATAATAAATCAATAAAGCTGTCTGGATAAAACGAACATAATAAATATGTCCGAATTAAATAAAGACAATAAATCACTCTCGATTAAATAAAGATAATAAATATGTATGGATACAATAAAGACAGTAAACTGACTTTATAAAATAAAGACAATAAATCTGTCTGGAAACAATAAAGACAACAAATCTGTCTGGACACAATAAAGACAATAAATATGTCTCGATACAACAATGACAGGAAATCTGTCTGGATACAACCTCGATATCTGTCTGGATATAAGAAAGACAACTCGTTTAATGCCTGATTTTTAAAAGAGTAGCTTATACGTGTATATAAAATGTCAAAACTAAACACTGGTTCTGTAAATCCTCTAGTTGCTGTTGATGTTGCTAAATAGAATGGATAATATGATATCTGTGGAGTGAAATGTTGCTAAATAGAATAGATAATATGATATCTGTGGAGTGAGATGTCGGAAATCAAGGAGTTTGGGATTTGTAATATGTATTTTCATCTAGGAGGTCTTGGTGCTTTTTTCAAAGTAGCGTTCGTAAAAATTTGATTTCTATATCTAAAATCTATAAATATAATGAAATTGTTATGGTTGCTGGTTTGTGCCGAGTTATGAAAAACAGTACTGGACAGATTTTGATTGGACATTTTCTGTTGTATATCTTAGTGCCCCAGAATTAAGATAGGATGTAACACCATGCTATCCTCTAATGGAGTTCGCCAATAGCCCTAAAACAAAGAAAATTACCCATTAAAACTGTTGGACAACCATGAACTAGGTACAACATAACAATTTGAGGTCAGCATATCTAGTTGCTCAATGAGCTCCCAGTAAGTATGCCTCACGACAAGGACACTATATATATATATATATTATAAGATGTATTTTAATTAAAGTGAGGATAAATCATTAATGAGATGAAGATGAGTGAAAAATTAATAAAGAATTTCTAAAAGAAAATAAAGAAAAACAATCAAATTAAAATTCACAATTACAAACTAAAAAAGAGAACTAGGAATGAAAACAACATTTTTGCAAGTGTCATGCAAATTCATTTAATTAGGAATGTGAACGTCAAGTGAGATAAAAATAATCTTTCAATTAGGGGTTGTAGTGATCAAATTTCGCTGAAGTAACATGTTTTTTCTGGAAACTATTGCTTTATTTTTCATGTTATTAGAATAGTAATAATGAAGTCGTCATTTAAACGTAAACTCAAAGAAAGAAAGAAAGAAAGAAAGAAAGAAAGAAAGAAAGAAAGAAAGAAAGAAAGAAAGAAAGAAAGAAAGAAAGAAAGAAAGAAAGAAAGAAAGAAAGAAAGAAAGAAAGAAAGAAGGAAAGAAAGAAAGAAAGAAAGAAAGAAAGAAAGAAAGAAAGAAAGAAAGAAAGAAAGAAAGAAAGAAAGAAGTTATTGTAGTAGTTTTTGTTCTTTTAGAAGAAGAATTAGTAGAAGTAGTAGTAGCAGTAGTAAAAGAAGATATACAGAGTGGGCAAAAAATAGGTATACAGTACTGTTTTTCACTTTTAATATCGTTCTGGTCATTCGTGTTTGTAGTCACACATAGAGTCCTGTAACTAAATTCGTGAAATTCATTATTATTAATGGTTCTCAATACATGTAAAGTGAAAGAAATAATCCTAATCAATTCGAAACGTGAATTTCTTCAGTGAAGTCAAAAGACACGTTCAACTCAGCCCCTATGATTCCTGATTACACTGAAACAACGGCCATAGGATAATTGTCATCACTGCAATTATTAGTGAATACACCGACAACTACGACAATGTTGTACCTACTTGACACTCCTCCGAGATTTCGTCCGTCTGGTCAGTAATAACTTTCACAGCTCGGGCAGTCTGCTGTAGCGAGTCCAACGTCAAAGCCGCCATTTTCGATAAAAAAGTAACGACCTGCGTCCTCAGCTATACAAAATGAGATGTAGGAATGAGGAATAAGGAATTAAGAACTATACAAAAGGAGATGTAGGGATCAGAAATAAGGAATGAAGAGCTATACAAAAGGAGATGTAGGGATCAGGAATAAGGAATGAAGAGCTATACAAAAGGAGATGTAGGAATTAGGAATAAGGAATGAAGAGCTATACAAAAGATGAAGAGATCAGGAATAAGGAATGAAGAGCTATACAAAAGGAGATGTAGGAATCAGGAATAAGGAATGAAGAGCTATACAAAAGGAGATGTAGAGATCAGGAATAAGGAATGAAGAGCTATACAAAAGGAGATGTAGGAATAAGGAATGAAGAGCTATACAAAAGGAGATGTAGAGATCAGGAATAAGGAATAAAGAGCTACGATAACATATTAATTGAATAAGACTACCCGTTTTCAGCATTTCCCCATTTGTTCATTTACCATGTTTGATTGATCAAGTTAAATTTGTCGTTTTGGTGTGGTTTTTATTTTTATTGTTATTTGCCCTCTTGTTCTTAAGTTTTATGTTTTAAAATATTTTGTTTTGTTTACAGAAACAATGTGTTAAAGATCTATTTTCGCCTTTACCACTTAAAGATTGATTAACACTGTCAATCAAAGATCGGTCTTCTCTCTGCTGAGATGCTTTTAGAACTGACTTATTGTTTTCTATACATTAAGTGAGGTGGAGTGATCTTTGTCTATGGTTGTTTCGATGTTGTAATTTAGGTTGAGTGTTCTTTGTCTTTGGTTGTTTTCGAAGTTATAATTGGAATGGAGTGTTCTTTGTGTTTGGATGTTTTTGATGTTGTAATTTGGGTGGAGTGCTCTTTGTCCATGGTTGATTCGATGTTGTAATTTAGGTTGAGTGTTCTTTGTTGTTGATTGTTATCAATGTTATAATTGTAGTGGAGTGTTTCCTTGTATTTGGTTGCTTTCGATGTTGTAATTTGTAATGGAGTGTTCTTTGTCTTTGGTTGTTTTCGATGTTATAATTTGTAATGGAGTGTTCTTTGTGTTTGAATGTTTTTGATTTTATAATTGGAGTTGATAGTTTTTTTGTCGTTGGTTGTTTTTGTCGTTCTCTGTTCTTTATCTTGCTTCTTTGCTTGAAGTGTTTTTTTTTAAGGAATGTCATCTTGATTCATAAATCTTTTCCCACCTGAGTTAGTTGCTGCTTCTCTTCTGTTGTTCTGTCTGGCAATGAGCTTGGATACTGTGCGGTTGTACTCCACAGAACTGTGGAAGATGCGCTTAATATTGTGGACAATGTTCTCTGATTGGTAGACATTGTTGTTGTGGGCAGTGTTGTAGCAGTTGTCGTCTCGGTTCCAATTTTACCTGACGGTATCGTCTGTGTGGTTGACATTTTGAAATCCTTGGTAGTCGTTGTCCATGTTGTGGAACTCTGTGGCGTTGCTCTAGTTTTGATCTGTGGGGCATCCACAAATGTCAGAGTTTAGTTATGTAAGATATCCACAAACATAATATGTACTGTCATCTAAGAAATATTTCATTATAATTTTATTTATTACAAATTTAAAATAAATTATACATACGGACACTATCTGTATTTGTAAAAAAAATAACGAAATATGAAGTAGTAGTGGAAGTAGCAGCAACAGTAATAGTAGTAGTAAGAGTAGTAGGAGGAGGAGGAGGGGGAGGAGGAAGAGCAGTAAGAGGAGGAGTATAGAGTATATCGGCCCCGGCTGCATGATTTCATTTATTACTGTCTTGATGCAGTTGTCGTCAGCCATTAGGTTTGCTCGTTCACACTTGTGAAATAAAGTTGAACATTAGCAGACTGCTTTGTACACATTTTACTTTTAAAGAAAGAAGTACACTTGTGAAATAAAGTTGAACATTAGCAAACTGTTTTGTACACATTTTACTTTTTAAGAAAGAAGTACACTTGTGAAATAAAGTTGAACATTAGCAGACTGCTTTTTACACATTTTACTTTTTAAAGAAAGAAGTATACTTGTGAAATAAAGTTGAACATTAGCAAACTGCTTTTTACACATTTTACTTTTTAAAGAAAGAAGTATACTTGTGAAATAAAGTTGAACATTAGCAAACTGCTTTTTACACATTTTACTTTTTAAAGAAAGAAGTACGTAATGCACATCTCCAAGAAATGCTTTCGGTACCTATCTCACGTTTCTAATATTTTCATTTATTTTAACATTCCTGTAAAATATAATCAAAATATTGTTTATTTGTTTATTTGATATGGACTGATTATTTGACTGAGTGCTTTCTTTCTTTCTTTCTTTCTTTCTTTCTTTCCTTGCTTGTTTCTTCCTTTCTTTCTTTGCTTGTTTATTTGTTTGTTTGACTGAATAATATGCTATTTGATAGGCTGTGGGGTGGGTGCGATGGGTGGAATATATGGTTGGTTGGATAGATGGATGGATGGACGGATGGTTTCTGTTTGTTCTCTTTAAAAAAAAATATGAGTCTAGTGGGCTACAGTCATGTGAGAATTTGTCTTTTATAACAGGTGATCGCCCGAAGAAATTTAAAAGATCAATACCGAAATGTTCTTTAACATTTTTAAACTTTTCATCAGTTCTCTTTCTTAAACCCACGTTCAACATCAATTGATGCTTCCCGTAAACATTTCAGTGTAAATGTGAGCAAACTGAACTTAAGTGACGCCAGTTTCCGGAATTCTGGGTACATTCATTTGTGGAACAAGGAAACATCGGCAAACAATACAAAGTAGAGAAATGTCGAGAATCAGGTGCACATCACAGGTTGACTGCAAACACAATGACTGTGAGAGAAAAAAAACAGTTATTATGTTTGAATATGTTTGGTAAATGTATTTTGGGTGTACTTTGTTTACTAGTCTTCTTTTCTGTTTCTTTTTTCTTTTTTTTTTTTTTTTTTTGGTGGTGGTGGTAGGATGGAAGGATATTTGGTATATATGGTAGGATGGAAGGATAGTACTTGTTCAAGAAAACGAAAGACGAGATCTGACAAGAAATTATTAGTTTGGCCAGACACAGACATACATGTCAGAAACGGTTCTGATCTACTCGACGAACAAGTGTAACCTTACCTGCGAATTTAAAAGCGATGCAAGGGTGACAACCAGCTGCTTTGCCTCCTGCTCCCGTCCCGTCGAAACCATCCTGGACAGCGTGCTTGCGTCCCCTGACGTTAAGTTTAAAAATGAGTTGATGGCCCTTTGCAATGGAGGGTAAGAAACCTGTACACACGTATCGTTTTGTTCTTCACTACTAATATAGATTGTGTATGTGGTAATTCATATTTTATTCCAGATACTGTAATTATATTTTGCTCCCTTTACATCAGACACACACTAGCTTCAAGTTGTTTTTTTTTAACTGTGATGTATTTCTATCTGCAGTTCTGCATATACCAGGAAGAGTTGTCTATTACGAGACTGGATAAAATAAAAGACAGTGAATAGCGCGGCCATATTACACAACAAATAGGTCAAAACCCAAGAAATAAAAATAGAAACACAACAGAGAGGTCAAAACCCAAGAAATAAAAATAGAAACACAACTCTGCATTGAAGTGTAAATATGACCAAAAAAAATTAAATTCCACAAACCAAGATATGTCGTTATAACTAAATGACTCGAAGCCTTAATTTATACAAATAATAAACATTCCCGGCAGTCCATAACTGACGTCCGCCTTCTTTAGATAAATGTAATAAATTTTATATGAAGTTTATAGACAACTGATAGACTAATAGACATTTGTCGCATACATATGCAAATTCAGGATGTACACAGCCACTGAAGCATGAGTACCGCTGTCTTATGTCTTTCATTCAGAAGAGGAAATATTTTTTTTAATTTATGTTTGAGCTCCTTTAAGATCAGTGCACTTTTATATCTAACGCTAAGACAGTAAGAGGACGCGATGCGACAAGATGGACAAGTGCTGCTATTGACAGCACATTCATTCCCTTTCTCAAGTACAGCATCCTCCCACCAACATCCATTTTATTCGGTCTCTTATTCTAAGACTTAATAATGAACAGTGGGTAAGAGAAATAGTTAGAAACATTAAACGTTAATGTTAGAAATTATAATTTATAACATGGCTCTCCTCATAATAAAAGACACTGGTTTCTCAGTACTCCAATCAAATCGATATACGTGAGGTCTCTTGTCGTGATGTTTTCTTACAAGAACGTTTAAATATTTATTTCACAATGTCAACATTGAGACATTCCTAGTGACAATGTCCACCTTGAGTCATTCCTACTGACAATGTCCACATTGAGACATTCCTACTGACAATGTCCACATTGAGAAATTCCTACTGACAATCTCCAGTTTTTTTTGGTGTCATCCGTCTAAATCAATTTCACTTATCTGGTTTCTGTAATTGGGTGAAATTAAAATTTACATGTACGTATTTTGAATTTTTGTGTGTTTGTGTGTGTGTGTGTGTGTGTGTGTGTGTGTGTGTGTGTGTGTGTGTGTGTGTGTGTGTGTGTGTGTGTGTGTGTGTGTGTGTGTGTGTGTGTGTGTGTGTGTGTGTGTGGTGCAAGGATGTGCATTGCTGCATGCGAAGTATGTACCAATGTGCACAGAGTCTATAACGGTCACTCTGCTTTCAATCGTTATACTTTCATTACCGTCATGTGTTCATTGCCTTTAATGAATTAAATATAATATTCGTTTGTGATACGTTATTTTAAAACACTGTCTTTGTTTTGAGTTCGTGATTGTCGCTATCCCCCCCCCTCCACCTCCAGCATTTATTTATTTAATTCACAGTCATTTGACAGTTCATAATATATATTAGCATGACTATTCATGACATGATAAATATTTTACGTACAAGTACTTGACACTGCGTTCTTCCAGCTCTTTTCATTTCTAGACCTATAAAATTAATTCAAAATGTTTCAAAGTAAGGAGACAGGAAAGAAATTAGTACAGAAAGACAAGCAGACAAAACATAGACAGACAAGCAGACAAAACATAGACAAGCAGACAAAACATAGACAGACAAGCAGACAAAACATAGACAAGCAGACAAAACATAGACAGACAAGCAGACAAAACATACAAAGACAAGCAGATAACCATGCGGGTAGAGAGTTAGATCTGTAGATAAATAGCGAGTTATGTGGACAAACGGATGGACAGATAGATAGGTCAGATAATAAATACAAGTTTAAAATAACAACATATGATACATAGTTAACACTTGCCTTTACTTTTAACCCTCTCTCAACATACTCTCCTATGGGATTGGATATTCGAACCATGACGTCATACTGGTAGCCTTGGTCTTCGGATCCCAAGGGCAGCTGACTCTGAGGGGTGAAAGGATAGGTACCATAGTACAACAACTGATTGCGCCCTTCGCCGGGTGAGGCTACCCAAAACCTGTATAGAAGTCCTTGTCCCAATGATTGTTCGTCCCCTGGATTCAGCCACCCCTCACAGCTAATGACGAACAGGGTGTCCAGAGCATAACCTACAACACAAGGAGTGGGGGGAGGCACGTAGAGAAAGTTTATGTGCACCTGAAAGCTTTGTTGAGGAAAACATGGAAAATAATTTATTTTCAGTTCCTTCATGTTACAGGTTTTGAAGAATGTAGATATTAAATTTATTAAATTTTTAATTTAATGAAGCCATAATTGGAATGTGAGCTATACATAAAACAATGAGCATAATTAAGGAGGGGAGAAACAGCCAGAAACAGGTAATATCTTGTTCCTCGATGTGATGTTTTTCACTCAAATCAGGAAAATGACAAAATGAAATGTCAGTATATTTAAAAATAAATAATATGGATAATTACGTCAAAATAATTATTTACATTGCAAATCATCTACAGGTATTCGCCGAACTATTTGCAAGACATGACAGTGCTCACTGAAAATAGAAAAATACCAAGAATTCATATTAGAAATTCAGAGACTGTGGAACCTATAGTGAGCCTTGGGGAACATAACATCTGAATTGGAAAGCTATTTGAAATAACTCCCTCGAAACCACAGACTCGCTCCACTACTCAAAGCAGCGCTCCTCGGAAGTGCCCACATCCTCCGTAAAACCTTGGATCTCCCAGAATCTTGGTAAGATTCCGAGACCTTGGATCACAACCGACAGTCGAACAGAAGTTGGGGAAGGAGGCTGAATAATAATAAAGAAAAGATAAGACAAGAAAAAACTCTTACCTGCTTCCGGGTTGATTCTGCAGTCTCCTCCATACGGGGGTTCGTTGGAAAGAAAATGGAGTTCACTAAATCCAGACGCATAGCCTAGACGAGACGCACTGAGGTGAAGTCGGTATTTCCTCCCACCTGTCAAAACTTTACGTGTGAATGATAGCCCTGCTGATGACAGCCCTGGACAGATTATGTTCAAAACTGTTTTAAATCTGAATTCTATTCATGATTGGGGAGATTACACCTGTGCATAAAATCACAAAATCACCTTATATCCTTGTACTGGATATGGGGAGGGAAGTATATTTTAGGAGAATTTGAATTACAATTGAACAGTTACAAAAAGAATATCTCTTTTCTTCCGGTGGTTGTGTGTGTGTCGAATAATGGCTTATGTCGAACACACCCACCCCTTCTCTAAAACAAAGAGACTACACGCAAATCTACCTTCTAGAAAAGCTAACCCTTACACTCGTGTTGGAAACATGCCTGAATGTTCCAGACACTCTCTCTAAACTAACCAGTAAAAGCGTAGCGAACAAATGGACCAGAAAATCACCTGCAAATCGTCAGTTGAATGCAGCTGACCATTGAGGCAACACATATTTTGGCTCCCAGCCTTATAAGTTAGAATCATATTACTAACCCTATTTTTAAATTTAATTGTTTTATAAATTGTTAAATTGTCAGAGTAACCCTATCTTGTGCACTCCTTATGGCGGTATTTTTGAAAATGTTAGAGTTTGAAGTAAACACCCAAGGTGAGAATATGCTAGATATTGCTGATGTAATGCAAACCATCCCAACTAGGTGAGTAGGTTTATTATCCAATGGTTATGATTTACAAGAACGAGACCAGCCAATGGGCTGAGATCTAAACTTTTACCTGCTGTGAAGAAATCTATTCTCTGTTCACTTGAATTTGAAATGGTAAAGAAATCCAATCTTGAAAGGTGGCCGTTAGCTTGATGGTGAGTCAACTGACTGTTTGAGAGAGAATGGACTTAGAAATAGTTCATGCATTTTGCTATTGATATGTTATACTTGTGTTTTAATAAGATGTATTATGTGAGTAGACTATTATTTCTACAAATGTTTGAACTAAGCTGCTTGTATATGGTGTGCTAGATACTTGACATCATTTTGATATGCCATATTTATTAGGCTGTGTGCGTGTATCAGGCTAATAAATACCATTGCTTGAAATTGTAAGTTGAGACTGGAATGTAAGAAAGAATGGAGTTATAAAGCGAAAAACTGGAGCTTGTGTTGCTTCTTCTCTGTGTGAGGATGACAAAAGTGTGTGCGTGAGTGTGAATGTGCACGTGCCAAATAACCTCACCTGTAGTGGTTGAATTTTCAGTGAGTGAAACTGGAAATAATGCTCCAGTATCATTCTCCACAAATAAAGCCCACCTGAAGGTGACTGTGTCTGTAGGAAGGCACTGCAGACATTTTCCCAGCAACGTGAATTCTTCTGATGGATTTACCTTGCTCTTGCAGTTTGTTACACACCTGTATATAACAATATTTGCTATACACCCGTATTTAGAATGTTTAATGGGTATCTCAGTGGCATAGCATATTGTGCGGGTTGTGCAATGTACATTGGCCCAAAACAAAATTCCTATGCCACTGAAATGACTAATATTTAATTTAGTTATTATTATTATTATTATCATCATCATCATCATCATCATCATCATCATCATCATCATCATCATCATCATCATCATCATCCAGCTTCTTTCCACGACTTTCTTGACTGTCGGTTGTGATCTAAGGTCTCGGAATCTTACCAAGATTCTGGGAGATCCAAGGTTTTACGGAGGATGTGGGCACTTCCGATGAGCACTGCTTTGAGTAGTGGAGAGAGTCTGTGGTTTCCAGGGAGTTTATTCAGATAGCCTTCCAATTCAGATGTTATGTTCCTCAAGGCTCCTATCACTATAGGTATCACTTCTGCTTTTACATTCCACAGTCTCTGAATTTCTAGTCTGAGGTCTTGGTATGTTTCTATTTTTTCTTTCTTTTGTTTTTATGTTTCTATCACTTGGAACAGTGAATTCAATGACTGATGCTGTTCTGTTGGACTTATTGAAACTACAATGTCTGGTCTTCGTGCAGGAATCACCCGATCTGTTCTTATCTCGATATCCCACAGTATTTTGACTTCTTCTGTTTCGGTGACTGCTTCTGGTTGGTGCATCCATGCTCTTTCTGGGTTTTTTTATGCCATAGTTCTCACACATATTTCTATGTATGTGTTTTGCCACTTCGTTGTGTCGTTTTGGTGTATTCTGTTCCAGCCAGAACCTGACATCCAGATAATATGTGCTCTGTTGTCTCATCCATGGATTTGCAGAGTCTATATTTGGGATCATTTGAGATTTTCTTATGATTTTCGTTTTGTTTGAGTTGGTGTTGAGTGCTTGATCTTGTGCAGCTGTTATGAGTGCTTCTGTTTCTGCTTTCAATCCTGCCTCTTTCAACCAATTGTACCTTGATTGCTTTGTTGATATTTCGTCGGCTTGTCGTACATACTGGCCGTGCAGAGGTTTCTGGCTCCAGGTATGTGTTAGTTCTTGCTTCGTTGTTTTCTTCCATGTTTCTTTGTCTGTTTTGGGGTGGTTGGAATAATCCACTCATCCTTACTGCTTCCATCAATGGATCATTGTGTTGTAGTTAGTGAAAATACGATACCGGGTCTTCATGCAGGAATCACTCGATCCGTCCTTATTTCAAAGTCCCACAGTATTTTGACTTCTTGTTTCGATGACTGCTGCCGGTTGGTGCATCCATTACGGGTTTCGTACTCCATAGTTCTCACATAGATTTCTATGTATGATATTTGCCATTTCGTTGTGTCTTTTGGTGTATCCTGTTTCAGACAGAAACTGACATCCAGATAGTATATTTATGTTGTTTTATCCATGTTTTTGCAGAGTCTGCATTTAGAACCATTTGAGATTTTCATTATTTGAATGTTATGTGATTTCTTGTTTAATGCTTGATCTTGTGCTGCTATTGTTAGTGCTTCCGTTTCTGCTTTCAACCCTGCTTCTTTTAACCACCTGTATGTTGATTGTTGATTTCGTCGGCTTGTCGTACATACTGGCCGTGCAGAGGTTTCTGGCTCCAGGTATGTGTTAGTTCTTGCTTCGTTGTTTTCTTCCATGTTTCTGTGGGTTGGAATAGTCCACTCATCTTTACTGCTTCTATCAGTGGATCATCTTTGTTGTTATTCCAGATGTAGTCCACAAGACCAATGACTTCTCATTCAATGACATGTTTGATTTTCTTGAGACCTCGGCCTCCCATTTATCGAGATACATAGAGTCTGTCTTGCTGACGTAGACAGTGTAGCTGACTGAAGGTATTGCGTATGCGTTGAGGGCTTGTATTTTGTTAGTAGTAGTAGTAGTAGTAGTAGTAGTAGTAGTGGTAGTAGTAGTAGTAGTAGTAGTAGTAGTAATAGTATTAGTAGCAGTAGTAGTAGTAGTAGTAGTAGTAGTAGTAGTAGTACCCTTCCCGAACTTTTACTGACGATGTTTATAAAGATTTCTATAACTATTCTGTAGTCTCGAGATTTAAGATAGGGGATCGATCAGATGCTTTTGTTTTCTATTAACTATTCTTTTGAGAAGATTATTTTGATCAAGTTGAACTACATTAGTAATATTATTATCATTACTATTTATGACGTCACTAATCACAAGTATATCAATCTCACAGACGTCAGTGATTCCAGGTCATTTAACTTAAATCACTCTAATACGACTTTGCTCTATTTATTTTTTGAATTTCACCTAACTTCGCCTCCATTCCCCTCACTTTACCTGGCCCCTGTTTTAATCTCTTTTTACACTTGTTCTGCTATAATCATTCAGTTTAACGACGCTTCGCTCAACATTCAACTCACTCTATTTTCAGGTCCGGCGGATCCCCCTCAACCACGGTGACCGCTTGTTCATACACAGCCAGACGATCACCCTTCTTCACCCACACGGTGAACACGTTAACGGACTGGTACATCAAGAAAAAGGAATCCACCCATAGAATTCCCGACTGATCAGAACGAAGTCTCCCAGCACCCGTTCCAAAGCAGCCCCCAATTTTGGTAAAATTCATCCTGGAACTGTTAGTAGGCATAGAAACCAATGGAGGATCCGCTGGAAGTGCTTCCCCTTGCCGCCGACAGAACCACTCAAACGTGAAGTCCTTCTTGTCGTTGCGGTCCCTGATGTCTGGGTCGTAGCTGTCCGACGCGGCATCGAGGACAAAGGTTTTGTCGTACCCGACGGACCTGGCGTTGCCGCCCCTGATGTGAGTGACAAGAGGACTGGGGTCGATGCGGAAGTATGTGAGATCGGAGTGGAAAAGTCCCGGGATGCCTCTCATGGAAACGTTGAGACTCACCCTGATGACACAGAATTTTGTCTTAGCATCGTCTATATTCTCATGCAGTTTGTACAACCCGTGTTATCGGGTACGTTTCTTTGACTAAAGCAAAACTATGCATCCGTTATTTAAAAAAAATGTTTGTTTTTTTAATAAATACCAAAAGAAGTCACAATGCGCCTGACCTAGGGCTTGTACAATCTACAGGTTAGTAAACATGGCACGCCACTGCCTCATGACTAAACAAACAGCTATGTACTATTTAAGCTACAAAAACTACGAAAGAATAACGATTACTTGTCTTACATATTTATTATTCTCATGAAACTTGATTTTTGTTTCATTTCTTCAAACAGTTATAGCGCATAAAGGTGAAATTTAGTTCCTATTTTAAAATGTCTGAAGAGTAATGCGCCCTTAGCGAGTTCCTTGTTTGAAGAGTGTGGTAGTCACTTGGAACACAGGATCCTGGTTTTTAAGATGTCTTGTGCTGTCCTTTATGTGTCATTTTTTTTTTCAAATTGAACATGTGTATATTTATTTTATTTATGCTTCTCTGTTGTAAATAAAGTTATTTGTTACATATTGCCATGTTGCGTTTAGATTCAGTTTGTCTATTGTACTGTCTAACTTTCGTAAGTAGTGTCTGATGTGTGTGTAATGTTCGTAAAGCGCTTAGAACTTTCTTAAGATTAAGCGCTCTATCCAATCTGTTATTATTATTATTATTATTTTTATTATTATTATTTGGCATTTTATGTCAATGCAAATTTTTTTTAATACAAACTTAAGAACTTAAATAAAAACTATTGTGGATTTAGTTTAGAAATGTGTTCTAGACAATGTTCATTTAACAAGGTGATATATAAAACAGTCAGTTATAGCTTTCAGCAAATCATTGCATACGTTACCTGTAAGTACCAAGATCGAAGGCGCCCGGACCAAAGAGAATCTTAAAGAGTCCCGCCAGTGTACTGTCCACTGTGACGGGTTCGAAGATAAAATCAAGGAAACTTTTGTCAACGACTATTTTATCAACCTTCCAACTGAAATCAGCTTCTTGCGTCACCTGTAGATATAATGTCACTACACAATGGTTTCAAAAGAAATAGTCACGAAATAGAATTGTTTTTGCTAATTGCAAACTTACTGTTTTCTTCTTCTGTAGCTGGAAAGCAGTATCCTAACATGTGAATGCACAATTTACAAAACGCATTGCATGCTCAACAAAATAAGAGTATACTTAGAGCTATAATGAAATACACTCTTGAACGGGTAACATATTATTCACTGTAACATTTACCAGAAATAAAAGAAACTTCTCTTTAAAGAAGTGTGTTTTCTGAAGGCTTCATTATGTTTTATTCATTATTCACCCCCTAAGAGAAATCTAATCAAGACAAAAGCTGATTGAAGAAACAATGTTACTCTTCTTCAAAATATCGAAAACGATAAAAGAAGCCATTTGAAAGATGGGATTAATCCAAGCTATAACTAGCTTGTGATGTGTTAATCTCTCTGACTTTTTAATCCGTATTTATGTTCTTTTTTTCAAACTCGGTTGTAGCTTTCTTTTAATCTGTAAACACATAGATAGATGGATAGATAGATAGATAGATAGATAGATAGATAGATAGATAGATAGATAGATAGATAGATAGATAGATAGACAGACAGACAGACAGATTAGATTAGAACAGACAGACAGACAGATAGATAGATAGATAGATAGATAGATAGATAGATAGATAGATAGATAGATAGATAGATAGATAGATAGATAGATAGATAGATAGATAGATAGATAGATAGATAGATAGATAGATAGATAGATAGATAGATAGATAGATAGATAGATGTGTTTAGTTAGCGAAAATAATTCAAGACTGCTAGTGAAGTTACTGCTAGCAATCAAACATTTTAAAAAGATTAATGACCTATTTTCTTTAATAATGCATTTGAAAGGAAACAAATAATAGTTGCATACACCAATTATAGCAACAAGAACAACAAAACATTCGTTATTTTAATTACCCTGCAGTTTATATCGACAGTGCTTTCAAAGTTTATCCAGTCGGACCTAAGACGCACAACTGGTTTGTCAATCTGCTGACCGCCTCCAACCAAATGCACGTTTGGATAACGGCAGCTAATTCCTGAGATCACAGCAATGTTAGTTATCTTTCCCTCTGACACCAAGTTGTATGCGCGGATGGTTACCAAAAATGTACCATTCGTTTGGTACATGTGCCTGTGGTAAAGTTGATTAGAGTTCACGATGGCAGAATCTAAGAGAATAAACCTGGAGGCAGGGGTGCTGGAATATCTCGTGCAGTAAGAACCGCCAAAGACAGCCTCTTCCGAGTTGTCTCCCATGTCCCAGATGTAGCAAGGGTTTGTGCCCACTCGTGCCAAGGTCAAGGTGAAGTTGAGCGTCATGTATGCCTCCGCTGGGCCGTCATTGGTCAGCGTGTGCATCAAGACTGTCTCTTGAAGAGAGATAACTCTTGTATAGGTGTCAAACGACAAAGCATTGCTTGCGTTGACAAAGACCTGATACAGACCGACCCGCTGGAACCGGTAGGTCGAATCAATGGTTCTTGAAATAACTATGGCACCACCATCACCAAAATACCACCTATATGTGACGTCATTGCCAGAAGCTATGCTTGTTTTAAACATAACCTCCCTTTCCAGGGGATAAATATCGCCGTTAGGACCATAGCCGCCACTCAGGGTCTCGTTGTTGTCCAGTGGCTTGTACCAGGCTGTAATAGTTACGTCCGTGATCTCCTCTAAAACAGCGAGTGCTGCAGTGGCCGTGACTGCCGAGACATGGTTACTGACCACTCCTGTCAGTGTGTAAAACCCAGGCACGCTGTAGACTTGCTTAGTTAGCAGCACTTGCTTCACGAGAAACACACTCGCAAACGCACCAGACGTGCTTCTCCCATCCCCAAAGTCCAGGACATACCTGGCATGGCTGGCGACGTCAACCTTCACCTGCACATCCACGGCTTGGCTTACCACAATGTAGGCACTGCTCACAGACAGACTAACGTTCTGGATCACTGCCTCGACTACTACGTCGAACTCCATCGTCTGAAAACTGATCGCATTGGAGCAGTTCATGAGGATGACGTTGACCCCAACAGCGGACACATTAATGAACTGCACGGAAAGCCTTATGCTCAAGTTGGATTGGATTTCTCGGACAAAGACTTCGGATGGCTGCAGATATAAAGACTTCGCTCGGCATGTGACGTCCGTGGGTGGCAATTGACTCTGGGTGTACATAATTGTTACGTAAGCTATTCCGAGGGGGTATGCTATGGGATTGGAAGCTGTCAGCACCAAATCCTTGACGACGTTGAGAACACGCATGTTGTGGGGTAGTGTAGCGTTCATGATGCTCAGCGCATTCTCTGCATAAACGTTCACAACATAACGTCCGGTTTTAGAATATTTTGCAGTGAGCTGCACACCAGCAGGACCTCTTATGTTGTTTCCTACTGTGTGGAGTTCCTTTCGGCCATCTCCGAAATCCACAGTGATGACTACGTTGGTGCCAGTACTTGTCTGTATGAAGAGCCGAAATATTTCTCCATTTTGGACAACGTACATGTCCGCAGAGATTCCCAGACCAGAAATGATTTCCTCCACTACCACCACCGAGTTCAGCGAGACGTGGCTTACAATATTAGAACATTCTACTGACACGTCATGAGCACCAAGGTCGGACGAGTGCACGACCGAAATTTGGTTTGCGAGAGTCAGGCCTCCTGGTCCTACGGTAACCATTGTACCATCATCGAAGCTGAAAACGCACGTGACGTCTTCAAAAATCAGGGCAACACTGGTAGGACTCACAACAAAATGGAACATTGAAATGGGAAATTGGGAAATGGCTGACACTTCCAGAGTAAGGTTTCTAATGGGCTCGACCATGCGAACGTCAATTTTGGCCACTGCGGATCCCAGAGCATTAGAGCCATTGACAGTGAGTGACCACACCTTGGCTTCGTGGTAAATGTGCCAGATCTCCACTGATTTGAGAAAGGATAAAATTTCTGTATGGGACACGTCTGTGTGGCCGTCACCAAACTGAATGACATAGGTGACGTGTGAGCCCTTGGTGATACCGATTGTGAAGGTGATGTTGCTGCCGACTTCATAGACGGACGATGCGGTCAGCACCGTCAGATTCTGTATCATTTGTTGATGGGCGTCGTCAATTTCTGCAAAGAACCACGAATACGAACGTTTTAGTGACGTTAAGAAATACGAAACTATTATAGACCACACGGATCCTTGCCTACGTCAGGAAATACGAGACAATTACACATCTCACTGCTTCTTACTAACGTTTATAAATTATTATATTTCACTGCCCCTTGTAAACCTATAGAAATACAGGATTATTAAAGACTTCATTGCTTCTTGCTAACGTTTGGAAATACAGGATTATTAAAGACTTCATTGCTTCTTGCTAACGTTTGGAAATACAGGATTATTACAGACTTCATTGCTTCCTGCTAACGTTTGGAAATACAAGATTATTACAGACTTCATTGTTTCTAGTAAACGTTTGGAAATTCAGGATTAATAAAGACTTCATTGCTTCTTGCTAACGTTTGGAAATACAGGATTATTACAGACTTCATTGCTTCTTGCTAACGTTTGGAAATACAAGATTATTACAGACTTCATTGCTTCTTGCTAACGTTTAGGAATACAGGATTATTACAGACTTCATTGTTTCTAGTAAACGTTTGGAAATTCAGGATTAATACAGACTTCATTGTTTCTTGCTAACGTTTGGAAATACAGGATTATTACAGACTTCGATGCTTCTTGAAAACGTTTGGTAATACAGGATTATTACAGACTTCACTGCTTCTCTCTAACGTTTAGAAATCAGGATTATTACAGATTTTACTGATTCCTGCTAACGTTTAGATATACAGGATTATGATAGACTTCACTGCTTCTTGCTAACGTTTCGAAATACAGGATTATTACAGACTTCACTGCTTCTTGCTAAAGTTTAGAAATACAAGATTATTACAGACATATTCATTGGTCTTTTGAGCTGCTGGATTTTACGTACAACATATACTAGTGTATTGCTATATAGAATGATTTCAATACACTAGTTCTTTGATGCTTTAAAAATTTTATGTGTGTTTGTGTGTTATGATTTTTTTTTAATGTACGTTTATATCAGTGCTGTCTAAACTTTATTATGCTTTGAAATGCCAAGATGATTTCATAAGTCCCTATCATTACTAAATGTTTTACCCAGACACATTACAAACTGTCATTAAGATAGTAATAGTAAATATTCTAAAATAAAATGCATAATTATTCCCCTTGTGACCATTATATACAATCGTTGACTAAGTGGGACGTTTGAAAAGCTGCCTAACGTTCCTCCCATGCATATTCATGTCTTGGTTATCAATTGCAATACACCCTTCTCAACACTAATGAGGCTATCTCTTTGGAAGTTCGTCCTGAATTATCGAATGAGGTTAGCACCCATCAGTAAATCAATCAACTTGAAAGCGTAAAATTTCTTTACTGGCAAAGACGTCGCTCTGCTAACGTTCTCGTTTGGACCTCCAAAATTTAGTGTTGCCGGAAACACCACACAACAAAAAGAAAATGAAAGCAGGCAGATTAAAAATATGCGCAGAAAAATAGTCCCGTTAATAAATTTAAAGCCTGGTCTAACTGTAGGGCAAGGCACGGAGAGGCCAGTTAACTGAGAAATACTGTCTCTCTTTATTCTGCTGTCTACGTTCTCCTGAGAAGAAGAATTTAATTATCGGTTGCAAGTTGATCAAATGGAATATTGCATTTTAAGTAATTAACTGAATAAAGAGATTAAGTACAGGGTTTTTAATTTTTATTTTGTTTGAGTAACAGATAGGCTTATAAGTATTCAGCATTTATTTTTTTGGGGGGATGGGGGGGGCTAAGATTATAGCACTACCAGAACAAAGTCTCCCAGGACGATAGAAATGTAGTGAATAATCCATAAATCCTTGGCTGCATTCACAAGTGTAGCTACCCTCGTTGTTCAGGCAGACGGCTCCAGTCAGTGAACAGTCTGACCACTGGGTTTCGTTACACTCATTCACATCTGTGTGGGGGAAAAAGTGAAAGCTTTTCAGAACAAGATATCAATCAATATGGGGACACGTATTGTTCTCTGCAAAACAAAAGCACTTGCATTTACTTTGATCACTGTGAAAATGTGAGTGCATTCGGTGTACTGTAAGAACACATTCATACTAAGTTGCAACCTACTGGTGTATATTAGTTTATTACACAGACAATGTGGAATATAAAAATTATCCGTAAAGTGTATCCTAGCAACATACACTGAAAACGAATAACAGTTATTCAAGAAGACACAACTATAAAATAAAGTTTCTAATTATAAACTTAAACTGAATAAACACTTCCTCCGGTATTATCCGATTTCTCAGATATTTATATATTACTGGTATTATTGACACTTTACTTGCTAGTATTCTTAACACTTTACTTGCTAGTATTATTGACACTTTACTTGCTATATTATTGACACTTTACTTACTATATTATTGACACTTTACTTGCTAGTATTATTGCTATTGAAATTACTGCAAGACGGTAACATTCTACTTTCAATAGAAAAAAAGAAACGCCTACTGTCATCAGTATGACGTGTTCTCTGTGACGTAATTTCAGGAGAAAAACAAATCATGGATTAAACAGAAAGTGACGCCAAGCATAAATGTAGCTGTGAATTCGAGTTTCTACGAGTGTGTGTGTGTGTGTGTGTGTGTGTGTGTGTGTGTGTGTGTGTGTGCATGTGTATGTGTGTGTTGCATATTATATATGTGTGCATGTATATATGTGTGTGTATGTATATGTGTGTGCATGTGTCCGTGTGTGCATGTGTATGTATATGTGTGCATGTGAATGTATATGTGTGTGCGTGTATATGTTTATGTGTATGTTCATGTGTATGTGTTGTGCATGTGTATGTGTGTGTGTGTGTGCATGTATATGCGTATGTGTTGTGCATGTATATGTGTTGTGTTGTGCATGTGTATGTATTGTGCATGTATATGTGTTGTGCATGTGTACGTGTGTGTGCATGTGTATGTGTTGTGCATGTGTATGTGTGTGTTCATGTGTGTGTTGTGTTGTGCATGTGTATGTGTTGTGTTGTGCATGTGTATGTGTTGTGTTGTGCAAGTGTATGTGTTGTGCATGTATATGTGTTGTGCATGTGTACGTGTGTGTGCAATGTATGTGTTGTGCATGTGTGTGTGCATGTGTATGTGTATGTGTTGTGCATGTATATGTGTATGTGTTGTGTTGTGCATGTGTATGTGTTGTGTTGTGCATGTGTATGTGTTGTGCATGTGTATGTGTTGTGCATGTATATGTGTTGTGCATGTGTACGTGTGTGTGCATGTGTATGTGTTGTGCATGTGTGTGTGCATGTGTATGTGTATGTGTTGTGCATGTACATGTGTATGTGTGTGTGCATGTGTATGTGTGCATTTTTTTTACTTTCATTGGTTACCTCGCACGATGAACGCTGTCGACAGTGATGACGATATGTTCATCATGGTTATGACGTCTTGCACGTGAGCCGTTCCGTTTGTAAAGTCTGGCGTCAGACGGAGAAATAGTCTTCCTTGTTGATCAGGCGTCCCATCAGTTAGATAGACGGTGCTCCCATAATAGGATGAGGTCAAGTATGTTTTGAAGTGAATGTCCACCTGAAGTTCCGGAAAGACCAGTTTGAGATAATTTTAGAAGTCATGCTATATCCACAAAGAATATATTTTTATCTGTACCACCATTTCTTTAAAAAAAAATATGTATTCGTCAATTCGTAGTTCACAAAATCCGCAGAATTAATAATAATAATAATAATAATAATAATAATAATAATAATAACATACTCGCTCCACTACTCAAAGCAGCGCTCCTCGGAAGTGCCCACATCCTCCGTAAAACCTTGGATCTCGAAGAATCTTGGTAAGATTCCGAGACCTTGGATCACAAAATACAGTCAAATAGAAATCGCGGAAAGAGGCTGAGTAATAACCATTAACTAGGGTGGTGTTGTAGAATAGAAGGGATGGGCAGCATCAACAGAATAAACTTCTATTTGAATAGCTAATGTGCAAAGATAAAAGAGATTATTAATGAGTGTTTTACTCTTTGATCCCCAAGGCAAGGTTTTAAAAGGTCCAGTTCTTATGTTTAATACAAAGAAATATTGCAGGTAGTGACGTGCATACCTGGTCTTGAAAATCTGCCGCCACTGTGTGCAATGTTGATATCACCTCAAACGTTTTTGTTTCTGCGATCATTAAAACAGCAACGGAATACACTTTTAAAATCATTTACATGCATGTTTAATTTCGTCTTTCAAATAGTCATTGCATGACATTTTCCCCTTATTATTTAAATGAACATTGCATGACATTTTCAATCTTAATTATAATGACATTGCATATATAATTTTCTTTAATCAGTAAATTATCGAAAAGTGTGTGATGTTCTTCTACAGTCATTGCCAAACTATTTTAGTCTTAAAGTATTTAATAAACAACAAATAGATTCTTCTACAGTCATTGCCAAACTATTTTAGTCTTACAGTATTTAATAAACAACAAACAGATTCTTCTACAAGCACTCACCATCAATAAAGTCTTCTGAAATCATAACCAAAATGAATACAATCATAGCAATCCTTAATGAATAATAAAATAGGTCTCCTACAACGTTTATAAAATAATGAATAAGTTTTCAACAAATATCATCTAACAATTAATAAAATCATCTACAATCGTTAACAAACAATGACTGGAGACTTCAACAACCTATGGCTACCAATGAATAAAGGTATCTAAAATCATTAACAAGCAATGAATAAAGTCATTTATAATCACCAACAAGCAATGAATAAAGTCATTTATAATCACCAACAAGCAATGAATAAAGTCATTTATAATCACCAACAAGCAATGAATAAAGTCATTTATAATCACCAACAAGCAATGAATAAATACATACAAATCATTAACATGAATGTAGTCTTCTGCAATCCTTAACGAGGAAGGATTAAAGTTTTCTGTAAGCATTGATAAGTGATGAATAACTTTTACACTCATTAACAAACAATGAAAGTAGTCGCCTGCAATCATTAAAATGATGTGACTATAATCTTCTACAATCAACCAACTAAAACAAATTATGTTAGGTCTTCTGTAATCATAACAAACTATTGTGACGTCAATGTTGTGACGTGTGTTCAGGCAAAGCACACTTCTGCTCAGACTCTATTTAAACATTAAAGCAGATCAAGAATAAAATAATAAATCAAGAGAGTTGTATTTATTCAAATAAAAATGTACAACGATTATTCAAACTAGGCATTTTATTATTTTAGGTAAATACTTCTGGAAACATTAGGAAAATGTAAACTGATTTGTTGGTACATGTAAACTGTGAACACAGTAAATATTATAGTATATGTGTACTCACTGAAGCATTGTTGGTATACGTGAGCTGTAAAGTAAATATTATAGTATGTGTGTACTCACTGAAGCATTGTTGGTACACGTGAGCTGTAAAGTAAATATTATAGTATATGTGTACTCACTGAAGCATTGTTGGTACACGTGAGCTGTAAAGTAAATATTATCGTATGTGTGTACTCACTGAAGCATTGTTGGTACACGTGAGCTGTAAAGTAAATATTATAGTATGTGTGTACTCATTGAAGCATTGTTGGTACACGTGAACTGTAAAGTAAATATTATAGTATGTGTGTGTACTCACTGATTTGCATCATTGGTACATGTGAAGTGTGAGGTAAATAGTATATGTGTGCTCACTGACTTAAATTGTTGGTACATGTCAACTCTGAAGTGATTATTATAGTATATGTGTACTCACTGATTTAAATTGTTGGTACATGTGAACTGTGAAATAAATATAAAATATTTTCATACCAAGACACGTGTACTCATTGGCTTGAAAGAAGTCCCTCTGGCATAGACAGGAATAGTTTCCAATCGTGTTCTGGCACTGCGAAAATGGCGGGCAAAAGCCAATCTTGCATTCATCAATGTCTATTTTAAAAAATTAAAGGACACATCAATTAGTATTTGTGAATAGCTAAACCCCACATACACATTACTTATCTCCCTTTCTAATACTGTGCGCTCTGTTTACCTGATGATTATTGTTAATGATAAAGTTAGATAACAGTAAAATAATTTCCAGGTCATTCTTTACAACAGTGAAACAAAATAGGAGTAAGAAGGGAAAGATATAAAATGAGGGGAAGAGGCGGAAAAGAGAAAATGAGAGTAATTAGAGAGACAAAATGAGAGGGAGTAAGATGGGAAAGAGAGACGGTTTGGTGGAGTAAATTTGACTCTCCCTATTTCTAGACTTGATTGTTATAGAAATTGTTAATGGTCAAAATGACTTGATCTTGGGCACTGCTTATGCTGATAATTTATGCGTCAGAGTTGGAAGTAAACAATTCAAGTGAAGGACAGACTAGAAATTACAAATGCAATCCAAACCAGTTCCAACTGGATGAGTAGTTTTATTATCAAATGGTTAAGATTTACAAGAACAAGACCACCCAATGGGCTGAGATCGACGTTTTACCTGCTGCAAAGAATGATATTGTCAAATCACTTTGAATTTGGATTGGCAAGAAGTCCGGTGAAGAAAGGAGGCTGTTAGCTTAATGGTGAGTTACCTGACTGATTGAGAGAGGATAGAAATATTTCGTGCATTTCTTGCTGTTGATATGTTATAATTGCGTTTTATTTATAGATGTGTTATATGAGACTAATATTTCTACAAATTGTGAACTATGATGCTTATATGTATGCTAAACACTTGACATAGTTTCTAGTGAACCTGTTCATAAATTAGTATGCTGTATTTATTATCCTACATGTGTATCGGGCTAATAAATACTGTTGCAGGAAATTGTGAAGACTTGAATTTAAGAGAGAATGGAGTTAAAGATGAATAAATTAGAAACTTAGCATTTGTTCCCTGATTACATTTTAGAGGGAATAAGTGGCCTTTCTGTGTTTTACCTGAATCTACCGGTTTACTGATTTATAAACCACTATGACCTTGGTAGATGTTTGAAGTATTTTTCCCCAGTGTGTAAGTGTAAGGAATGCACTGCACTCTGTTGATGTATGGTGGCAATTAAAAAATACTGACTACATCATGGAATTTCTGGTTTTAAAAAAAGTTACTGGAAATTGCTACAATTATTGTTCTGCCAGAGGGAGCTAATATGGCAGAGTGCCAGATTAGCCTCAAGAGAATAGGGGCTCATCAATGTTCTACAACATGTGAGGAAAACATGTAGAACTGACAGTAATAATGGGAACAATAAACTTGTGACTTTGTTATAAACAGTGCGTGAAAGACTATTGCTGCTTCACCTAGACAAGTTTACATACAAATATTATGACTTATCTCTAATAACACCATTTCTGTTCTCTGATAAAAAAAATTATCTTGTGATTTGTGTAAACACTAATCTGCTGAATTGTGCATTAAAATATAAAACTGTATAGGTATTAAAATTATTTGAAAGTGTTTTCATAGAAATATTGATGTCATGCAATATTTTTCATGTATTTGTTATACATAATTATATTTGTTGATTTATTGTTAAATTTATTTACACTCTTACACATATTGATACCATATGTTGGAGAAGAAAGTGGGTGAAGAAGGGCTCGCTAAATATATATTAAAAGACGGATTTCTCTTCTCCTTTAGTAAGAAGTTTTCCACCTACGGAAATACAGTGTGAACGTAAATGTTTGTCTTTAATATTGTGGAAGAGAAAAAACGTTTACAGCTCCTGCATATCCGCCAAGTGAGAGAAATGAATGGTGTCTTCTAAAGAATTATTAATAACATAAATTAAGATTATCATCACTTGAAAATAGTTATAATATAACTAGGTGACGTCAGCATCAAAGAGAAAGAGAGAAAAAATAGAATAAGTAGGGGAAAAGACAAAATTAGTTTAGGAAGGAAAAGAGAGAAAATGAGAGTAAGAAGGGAAAAGCAGAAAGATAGAAAATGAGAGTAAGAAGAAAATGAGAAAATGAGTGTAAGAAGGGAAAGAGAGAATGAGAGAAAGAGAGAAAGAGAGAAAATGAGAGTAAGAAGGGCAAGAGAAAATGAGAGAAAGGGAGGAGGGGAGAAAATGAGAGTAAGAAAGGAAAGAGAAAATGAGTATAAGAAGGGAAAGAGAGAAAGGGAGAAAGAGAGAAAATGAGAGTAAGAAGGGAAAGGGAGAAAATGAGAATAAAAAGGGAAAGTGAGAGTAAGAAGGAAAAGAGAGAAAATGAGAATAAATGGAAAGAGAAAAAAATGATAGTAAAAAGGGAAAGAGAGAAAGAAAAATACCAGCCTGTATGGACACTTTGCACGTCACCACCATACAGAAAGAAAGAAAACGGATGAGAAAGGAAAACTGGGGGGGGTGGGGAGTATACAGACTTGTACATATTTTCTCTAACTACCTTTACCTGCACACTGTTGCAGTCGCCGCTGAAAACCATTCCTACAGACACAAGTGTAACTGCCTCGTATGTTGAGACAATCGGCATGCTCGCCGCATGGTGATATCACAGTCGATCGGCACTCATCCACATCTTTGTCAAAGCAAAAATGAGAACCACAAAATCCAGCAACTTTCTATCAATCTGTCTTGTCAGATATTAATGACAACCATCAATTATATGTCTCTCGATAGAGAAAACACTTACCACCCATGCAGCATTACTCTATCAATCTGTCTTCTCAGAAGAAATCACGAATCTTCAATTCAGACAACATTCAATCAGCCCGTCTTGTCAGAATAAAGAGCAAACCCATCAAATCAAGCCAAGCACAACAATACAAGTCTATTATGTCAGAGCTAAACAAACAACCAATTCAATTACATTCAGTCACTGTATCTTGACAACCAGTTCAGTCCGCATTCAATTTCTCTATCTTGACAACCAGTTCAATCCACTTTTAATCTCTCTATCTTGACTACCACTTTAATCCACATACAATCTCTCTATGTTGATATCCAGTTTTAACCTTATGCAGTCTCTATCTCAAAAACCAATTCAATCCATATTTAATCATTATTTCATGTCAGAGGAAAGAACGAACCATTAATTAAAAACAGAAAGCGACGCCAGCACTATATCCTGTCGTAACTTAGCAAGAACTGTCAGTTCAAACAGCACTCTATCCTGTCGTAACTTAGCAAGAACTGTCAGTTCAAACAGCACTCTATCAATTTCTTTTGTCACAGCAAAGCAAAAGCAATTGAATCCACTTTTGATAGGGAGAAAGCAGCACCATCAATTCAAACAACATCTACCAGTGTACCTAGTCGTGGTAAAGTAAGCTAGGTAGTTCAAACAGGCACTTGATTGACCGTTCTTGTTAAAGGAAATCAAAGGTCATCAGTTGAACCTCAAAAACCACATTACCATGTAACATTAAAGTCATCAATGCAAGCGACAATGTATCAAAAGATAATTACAGAATAATAGATAAACTTTCAGAGTAGTCAACAAAATATCACTCTATCCTATCAAAATAAAGAAAATATTATTTCAAACAACAAGGTAACAAACGTATTAATGTACCTTGCTCAGTGAAACAGAAACTATCATATTAAAAAAATAATAACCTTTCAATCAAATTTGCGTAAGAACGCAAAACAAATATTTAAAATAACTATTTATCAATCTAATATATTACATGTATCAAACATGATAATTTTATGACTGAAGAATCCACTCATTTCGTTTATATTTCAGTAGTTTGAATTTAAGCCACTGTCAGATTCAGTTATCTGTGGAATGGCAATAAATATGATGCAGATAATTATCTAAGTACTGTGTTTGTCCTTCATTCCTAAAGCCAGATGATATACTAATACTTTAGTCTTTAGACGAATGGTCATCAAATACCTTGACATAGTCCACTGTTATTTTGGAAACCGGTCACACAATGGCACTCGTAGCCGCCAGGGATGTTCAGACAAGTAGCATCAGACCCACAGATGTTGCCATTGCATTCGTTCTCATCTGGAATTAAGCAGTTTTATAATTAATAATTTGATTGAACAGTTCCCTGGAGCAGTTTTGCATGAAGGGGTGTGAGTCTATAAAAACTAGCTTTTTGTCTTCTTGTATGCTATGGATCTATACAAACTACAGTGTATACGATCTTGTTACCTCATTCTTATCATGGGATCTCCTAATCTTGTTTACGTCATTCTTATAATGGGATCTCTACAAACTAGAGTGCATACAATCTTGTTACGTCATTCTTATCATGGGATCTCTACAAACTACAATGCATACAATCTTGTTACGTCATTCTTATCATGGGATCTCTACAAACTAGAGTGCATACAATCTTGTTACATCATTCTTATCATTAGATTTCTACAAACTACAATGCATACAATCTTGTTACGTCATTCTTATCATGGGATCTCTACAAATTGCAGTGCATATGATCTTGTTACCTCATTCGTATCATGGGATCTCTACAAACTACAGTGCATATAATCTTGTTACATATTCATATCATGGCATCTCTACAAATTACAGTCCAGTGCGTATAATTACGTAATTTTTATGTTGTGGGGAATCTTCACCAATATAGTGCGTATAATGTTATTACGTAATTCTTACGCATACGTAAGTCCTGGAATTTCTTGAACATACTGTTCTATATATCTTACAATCATTCTTATCAGTCGAATGCATTGGCATTGGCATTGGCACACTGTGTCCGTGACCTTGTTGCACAATCTGCACCTGTTGCTCATTCAGGTGGAGATCGTGATGTCAAAATTTTCTTTATATTAAGCCGCATTGTTTCAGAGTTTAATTTAAATCCCAATATGAATGTTGTATTAAAGTAAATGTAGTTAGTTATAAACGCTTATTTTATATCCCAATATGAATGTTGTATTAAAGAAAATGTAGTTAGTTATAAACGCTTATTTTAAATCCCGGTGTGAATGTTGTATGAAAGTAAATGTAGTTAATTAAAATAATTTATTCAATATTCGTAAAAGAATACAGTCCAAGCTTGCGCTTGAGCACAATATTAAGTCCAAAATTAATATATTTTTACTGCTGACACACTGGCCTACTTACCTTCGCAATGACTGCCATTTTGTGTGAATCCTGGTAGACATGCGCACAACCAACTTCCGTCAGTGTTCAAACATTCGGCATTCAAAGGGCAGGCATTCAAGTCCAAACATTCATTAATGTCTGGACGGAAACCAATGAAGTTAAAGAAATTTTGTTAGTGAACTATCTCATCGATTTTAATGCAATATATTTTGTTTTATTTGAATCGATATATGGTGGTTCATATTACAATTAGTATATTAAGTAAGGTATTATATTAAATTATATTAAATAGTTCCTAAAGTTGTGTTTTCAAATTCTGACTGAAGTTATTTACATATCTCATTAATAATTTGATAATGTACCATTTATTTCATTTTCTACAATACCATTAAAATAATTGTTTAATATTAATGATGTATGAATAAAGTGACGTCTGTACATAGGGATTGCTTGTACCTTGCAATGTCTATAAGATATACAGTATCGTGTCATAAACAGTTTGTGAAATCTAATTAATATACGCGTTCTAAAAAAATACCTAAACATGTTGCGTTTTCCAGCATCAGACCCTCCGAACAAACACAAACGTAACTTCCTTCGGTGTCCAAACAAGTTGCGCGTGCAGGGCAAGGCGCATGCAGACATTCATCAACATCTGACAAGATAGTATACTAAATTATTAGCATAGCGATATTCATCAACATCTGACAAGACAATATACTAAATTACTAGCATAGCGATATTCATCAACATCTGTAGAGACAAAATAATGCATTACTTGCAATAAAATGTGCATCAACATCTGGGTAGTGCAACTAATATATTACTAAGTCAAATTGTATTAATCAACATCAATATGCGTTACTAGTTTAACGCTATTCACGAGAATCTGTACAGACAAAATAGCAGGCTACAATTATAACGATATTCATCAGCTTCTCTACATACAGAATAAAATATTACTAGTAGAATGACATTCATGAGAATATGTACAGACAAAATTATATATTACCAGATTAATGACATTCATCACACCACAAAACTACTATCTTACAATCGTAATGACACAGACAACAATAGCTGAAATATTACAATATTAATGACATTCGTCACACCACACAACTATGTTACAATTCTAATGACACAGACAACAATAGCTGGTAGAATGACATTCATGAGAATATGTACAGACAAAATTATATATTACCATATTAATGACATTCATCACACCACAAAACTACTATCTTACAATCGTAATGACACAGACAACAAGAGCTGAAATATTACGATATTAATGACATTCATCACACCACAAAACTATCTTACAATCGTAAAGACACAGACAGCAATAGCTTAAATATTACTAGATTAATGACATTCATTACACCACAAAACTATGTTACAATCGTAATGACACAGACAACAATCCTGATGACACAGACAACAAGAGCTAAACTGAAATATAAGCAACTCGCAAAACGGAAATGAAATGCACACACACGGAAAGGACAAAACTACAAATAGCGCTTACACAAAAGAAAAAATAACTAAACTGAAAGTAACAGCTACACCTCCAAAGAATCAGAGACCCAAACTTCTAACTCAGCTGAAGTAGGAACAACAGAAGAGATGGGAATTCTTTTGGACAATCTTGTTAACAGGACACGTGTGTATTCTTCTCTCGAATCCAGTCCATTATATTCTGGCCGTGCTCCGGTACCCACCTTCCACTAGAGCCCCCCCCCCCCCCGGAATATCAGAATCTAGCACGTAAGCAAGGCGAGGTCTGATCCGTTGTGAAATCACGTATGGTTTCACCATCATTAATAGGACGGGTGGGTGTGTATTCAGACTTCTGACTCTCTAGGTCACTTAGATACCTACTTCTGGGTCACTTAGATACCTACTTCTGGGTCACTTAGATACCTACTTCTGGGTCACTTAGATACCTACTTCTAGGTCACTTAGATACCTACTTCTGGGCCTTTAGTCTGCCATTATAACCCCATGGCTATTGAAACACTTGTTTTTATTATTATTATTAAAATATATTGTTAAATAAAAATGTGTTTTATTGCGATGGTGGTTGTGTGAACTCACTTTTACATAACTCCTGTTGCATTTCGAATCCTGCTTGACATGAGCAAAAGTAGGATCCTGGCGAATTGGTGCAGTTTGAGAATGGTTGGCACAAGTCAAGTAAGCACTCATCCACATCTGAAAATAAAACGGTTAAAAGTTCAATCCTTACATAAAGTGGCACCTTTATAGGAATGTATTCAAATAAATTAATCTTTAACTGATAAATGTCCCAACATTAACAACGGCAACTTGCATGATTACACTATGGAATCAATTTTCTCAAAATATTGTTATTTCAGAACGAATAAGGTAATCGTACATTTAAGAAATTTTAATTCCCGCATTCATCTCCCCTGGACTTGATAAGCATAAATATATTATTGAAGAGATATTCGATAAAAAGTGTGGATCAAGTTTTGTTAGCACAGATTATTCAACTTTAACTTATAAAATATAAGATGCAATATGGAACTCCTTTGCCCTGCGGATGTTTATGAGAATACCATGTCAAATGGAAAATGTGTTTAGCACTGAGCTCCGTATATCGAATGTAAATGTCGTAAAGTGTGTATCGATGGTAAATGTGTATCGATGGTAAAGTGTGTGTCGATGGTAAATGTGTATCGATGGTAAATGTATATCGATGGTAAATGTCGCAAATATCGTGTCCTTGGATGGAGGAAAGGGGTTGATGATTTTGTCTTGTTTTGTGCTTTATTATTTGATTGTTGTTAAAAATGGGCTAGAAAGTTTTTAAAACCATAGTATAGTATCGAAGAATCGAGACGAGCAGACGAGATCACTTACCAACGCATGCTCCACTCAGTTCGCTGAATCCTGGAAGACATGCGCAGAAATAACTTCCGGCGGTGTTGGAACACTGAGCGTTCGCTGGACATGGACTACTCTGGCATTCATCCACATCTGAGAACAAGTTTTTAAGTAAACAAGTAAATTCTTCAGTTTTTTTTATTTTCTGAATATTCGATTCGTTGTTTGGTATTGATTGATTGATTGATTGATTGATTGGGTTTTTTGGGTTGTCTGGCTGGCTGATAGATTGATTGGGTGGGTGGGTGGTTGACGACTAACTGATTGATTGATTGATTGATTGATTGATTGATTGATTGATTGATTGGAAATTTAATAATGATAACTTTTCAAAATGAATATAACTGGGATAACTGTAATGATGAAGACAAACACTGCAATGGTAACTAGAAATAGAACGAAGTATTTAACTTACCTCATTTTGTTCGTAAAAATTCGTTGTTAAGAAAGTTAATCATCGTTAATTCTTCCTCAATAGCTAAACGCATTCTATAAATCAACAAATATTTCTTAATTAGTCAAAAGTACTAATATTTTGCTTAGTATTTTACATATTCAGACCTTACTTGCAGTGTGAATTGAACACGTGACTCGAAACTGAAAGTGAACTAAGATCCTCTGTGTCCACAGACATTAACAAGAACAGAATATGTTCATTAGTGGCAATTGTACCAGCTGAAAGATTAAGTGTATGACTTACCCAGGCATCTGTCTGCAAATAAGGCATAGCCATGGTTACAAGAGCATAAGAAGGTGTCGTTGAGTGCCAGGCATTTTGAATGAGATGGGCACGGTTGATATTGGCAGGGGTCAGCTTTTGGAGTGTCTGTTGAAGAAGAGTGATAAAGGATTGATGATGACATACCCTCGTGATAAGGTCTGTCATGAAATTTCTTCATTAATTATTTATAAATTTTAAATTATTTGCTGAACAGTTACAAGACCTGCTAGACATACTAGACACTGGAGAATGGACACATACTAAAACACTAGACATATTAGACACTCTGGAGAGTGGACACATACTAAACACACTAGACATACTAGACACTCTGGAGAGTGGACACATACTAAACACACTAAATATACTAGGCAAACTATACACATTATACATATACTGCAACTGTTATGCCTGAGGGGTTTGTGCGGGCCTGGTAAATAAATACTGAACAGATTATGATCGGATTTTTATTGTTGTATTTATTAGTATCCTAGAATCAAGAGAGGCAATATAATATCACGCTATCTCAAAAAGGAGCTCACCGGTAGCCCTAAAAATATCAAAATAATGTATTCCATAAAGGAGCTTGCCAGTAGACCTAAAAATATCAAAATAGTGTGTTCCATAAAGGAGCTTGCCAGTAGACCTAAAAATATCAAAATAATGTATTCCATAAAGGAGCTTGCCAGTAGACCTAAAAATATCAAAATAATGTATTCCATAAAGGAGCTTGCCAGTAGACCTAAAAATATCAAAATAGTGTAGCACATAAGGGAGCTCGCCATTAAAAGTAAAGCCATGTGTGAAGGAACAGCAATAGTCTGCTTTCTGATGTTTCTTTCTAGTAGGTTTTTTTAAATAACGATTTTCCAGGAAAATCTAGGTAGGTCTACCCACTAAAATGAGAACTAGGCACACATTCTGCTTTGAACCCTCATACCTCCACTTTTTGGTGTGGAGTTGATTCAAAAATCAAACTGGAATGAAATTAGAAAGAATGAGCTTTCTCACAATACCAAATACTAGTAGGTTTTCAAAAACACGATTTTTAGCTAAATCTAGGTAGGTCTAGCCCCTTAATTAATCCGGACTGTTGCCATAAATATAAGTCAATACCTACATCGTATCTGAAAGTAGGTAAATGTTTCAAACAGAGCTAACGACATGGCAAACAAGTTATCCCCTTTATGATTATATTAATGTATTAATGACAATGATATCACACAATGCTCATATGTTACTAGTTTTGTTATTGTGTTTGTTTTCAAACATCTTTTTAATACGTTCATCTTTGTATGTTACTTTCTATTTTTGTTTGCATGTGTGTTTGTTCGTTCATTTAATGGTATATTCATATGTTTACTAGTTTCATTTCTTTTATTTATTTTTTTTTTTGGGGGGGGGGGGCGGAGTAGTTTGTTTTTGTTTCTGTTTTTTTTATTTTCATTTTGTTTCTGAATTTTTCTTCTATTTTGTTCTGTTTTGTTTCTTTGTTTCTGATTTTTTCTTCTATTTTGTTTCTTTGTTTATTATTTCTGTTTGTTTCATGCTTCAGTTTTAATTGTGTTTTGTGTACGTTTTGTTTTCTTTTATCTTGTTCTTTTGTTTCTGATTTATTTCTTTGTGTTTTATTTCTGTTTTGTTTCTTTGTGTTTTATTTCTGTTTTGATTGTTTCTTCTGTTTAGTTTCTTTTCTTTTTCTTTCTGTTTTGTTTCTTTAAGTTTCTGTTTTGTTTCTCTGTTTATGTTTCAGTTTTGTTTATTTGCTGCTCACGGGATGATTTAATTTACGTATATTTAAAAAAATAAATAAGATTGCGTTATTCCTAGACCATGTGGAAAGTTTTGTCATAGATAAGTTACAAGGTTTTGTCATAGATAAGTTACAAAGTTTTGTCATAGATAAGTTACAAGGCGCGTTCTACGGCGTAGTTGACGAGTTGGCCAAACGCGTGTTTCAGGAATCGTTTTTAACTTTTAACTCCAACCTCGTCAGAGGATTGTAAGTGTTGCTTTCTTTATGAAATAAACAGAGACGAAAATACATGTTTTCTTTCCTTTTTGTCTCCTTTTCTAGTCTTCCTCGTAGTAAAATTCCATTTCATTATTTTTCTAGAGAATCTAATCTTCATCTTGTCAGCAAGCAGCTCACCATGAAAATATTTTATTTGCGAGTTTCTAATTAAACTTTTAAAACAACAAGTAATCTCGGACTACCTTTAAGAGTTATAAACGTTTAACTTAAACTTATCTTATACTTGACCCAAGTTAGATTACCTTAAATTTAATATGCAGCGTTCCTGAACCTACCTTGCGCTAAACTTGACGCGTCAGAAGTGATGACGTATGTAGGACTTGGAGACAAGATGGCTGTCGAACTCAAAACCAGCTCTGTTGTCGGCAAGTTGGCACACTCTCTATTGCAGGAACAGTTCACGTAGCACTGGGTGCACAAGCATCCGAATCTGTTTTCTGGAGTGGTGAGTGAAATAAGATCGCCCAGAACGGTAGAAACTGGAACTGACGACTCTGATCCAAGCGGAAGGGATGAAGTTATCGAGCTGCTGCTTTGGAGAGCAGAGGCGTAGTCAATCACACTGTTAGAAACGTCTTTAATTTCTGCAGTGAAGAGTAAACAGCTTTTAGTTAATGTATTTTGATTGGTTGCTTGGTGACTGCTTGCTTGCTTTTACAAAGATGTTTTGTCGTTAGTATCGACAATTTTTTATAGTGACGTATTCACACAAAAGTTTGCTCGTGGTATCATACCAAATGTAATCAAATATTATTTACCTGTTAAACAAACTCATGCACGTTTTATTTTTTGTATGCATTTCACAGACCTCTGCATAACATCCAAACTATAGCCCTTTCCATTACAGCTTTTTCTTAATACGGAGATCCAACTTTTACGATAGCAAAATACAGAAAGAAAATCGCTTTGTATCCGTCATATGATAATGTGAATAATAAAACATGTTAAGTCATGCGAATACTGTAAGATATATTAATACACATACCTGCATAACTGATAATTTTGCACTTAACTGCATACCTGTGTAGTTGGAGTCTAGAAGAAATCTTGTGTCATTCAAAGAAAAGTACCCTTCGTTGAAGCTGGAAGTGAGATCGGTCCAAGAGGGAAGAGGGGCGGTCACTGCTAACTCAAAATAAACAATTACGCTCCCTTGACTGTAAAGATAATTTTGAAAAACAAATGTACAGAAAATGTTTGTTTCTTCAACTGTTTATTCTCCCTATGACAAATAATTAACGATATGGATTTGCGAAGGTGTGTATGGTGAGAGGTTATTTGTAACTGGTTTGGATAGAAGTGACAGGTTTAGTCGTTATCTACCATACTTAAATAACTGGGTCAGGAAAATGCCGTTGTTGTTACAGTTGGGATCGATATATGAGATCGCTGAATGGAGATGACATTTACTTGATAACTGATTTTATTCATGTAGCCCTAGTTGCACAAACAATGTAAAAATAAAACATCTATAATTACATTCATTATTAAATATACAGCAATATATGTTTATAGTGATAAATAAAAATAAACATATATTTATTAGAGGGAATCCAAAATGACGAATACTGTTTGTAGAATTAAGTAAAATGAGTATATTTATTAATCAGATGCGTGCAAACAGCAGAATCCTTTTCGAAGCAAACCAAGCTTTTCTTTCACTTTCATTGTGTACTCTGCATCATAATGGCAACACATACTACATCAGTGATCTCCAAACATTTTCGGTTCACGGCGCCCTTAGTATATCTGGATTTTTTTCAATGGCGCCCAAAATCAGAAAACGGCTGTTTCCCTCGAAAATTTGGAATATCCCGCGGCGCCCGTGTAAGTTACTTTGGAATACAATTTGGAAAACACTGACATACACAATTCAAGGCGTATAGTTTGTCTCTTTTCATTTTCGCCATCGCAAATGCTAAAATAAAAATAAATGGCTTCTCAAGTGAAATAAATATTATAATAGTAGTTGTACGACAGAGATTGTTACATTCGAGTGTGGGAGAAATGTGTAATGTGGCTACAGCAGAGCGTGTAACAGTTATAATGAAAAAGGCTTAATACTCTGAGTTAAGCATATCTTAGGTTCGGATGAGAAGAAGTTGTATTTGTTAAGAATAATTAAATATACAGCACTTTAGATATAACAGAATTCAAACAGGCTGAGTAAACGTGTTGATACATCTGGTTGGGAAATGTGTACAACGGTTCGCCTGTTAGATTGAGCAGAAAATGAACAATATTTACGACGAACAGAGCTTGTTACAGTCTGGTTGAGCAAATGGGATCACGTTAAAGTTGACCATAATACTTATCATAGTTCTGTACAACAGGGTTTTAATTTATAAGCTGTGTAGTACATTAAAAATATTCAAGAAGAAGAGTTGTAATATAAAAAGCAGAATAAAGTTTGCAACTGTGAGGCTAATCAGATATTAAATCATTTAAGATGACCAAAGATTGTAACATTTACGCTAAACGTTTCTTGAAATAGGCTAAGTTTGATAATACTGATGTTAGTACAGTTACACAAGTGTACCGCTCTTTACATCAAAGGTACAGTAACAGTAGTTATTGTAAACACCGAGAGAACTCACCTGAAACCAGTGATTACTATTTTATCCAGATACTTTGAAAGACCAGACTGTTCCAGTATTTTTCTGATCTGTAAACATTCCAAAAACTGTCAAATGATCATTTTAGCATCAATATTATTATGTCTTAATATCCTGTCAATCAAAATTCCTTAATGATCATTTATACCAATATTATACATACGGATGGATGGACGGACGAACGGATGGACGGATGGATGGATGTATGGATAGATAGATAGATAGATAGATAGATAGATAGATAGATAGATAGATAGATAGATAAATAGATAGATAGATAGATAGATAGATAGATAGATAGATAGATAGATAGATAGATAGATAGATAGATAGATAGATAGATAGATAGATAGATAGATAGATAGATAGATAGATAGATAGATAGATAGATAAAGTGTACACCTTCCATGCATTTGATTCCAAAAAAATTTAAATATCTGAGTTGATAATGCAAGTTTCTGTTATCAATCTTTACTGCAAGATTCATTAACGCTAATGTTTAAATATGTGTGTGCAGATCCTAATGAATAAGAGAGGAAACTCGAATTACTTTATTTAGCTCTATCGACATGTACTTTTTACTAAGAGACACTTTTCAGCAAAGTATCTAAATTGATAAATATTCATTTTTATTTTTAAAAAAATACTTTTATAAGCATTGTAATGGATTTTGCCATGGACAAATTATGCTCCTTGCTTTTTATTTTTATTTTGCATTCTAATTGTCTAGTTCTTTAATAACTGATAAATAATATTAATTAGTGACCTAGTTTTTGGTTGAGCTTCAAGTGGCTTATTGAGTAATCAGCCATGGTTGCCTACGCGAGACGTAATGGGGGAGGTAATTAGTAGGTGTGAGAGAGGTTAATGAGATAAGCCATGACCAAATATGGATACGTGATTTCCGGCCTTGGTGCACTCGAAACGGTGGTCTGACCCAGGTAGATACTGATATGTCGCTAGATCCCGCAGATTTTTACAGAATTCCGAATTACAGAACAGTCGAAGCTTCTGGAATATTTGCATTATTCAGAGAGTGGTGAGAATATAAATGTATATAGTGACTTCTCACTTATAATTGACATGTATTATTAATTAGAATGCTTGTACATTTTTATTGATGATTGTTTGTATGAAGCTAATGCATATTTCTTTCAGACAGATGTAGTGTGGCATTGGCGATAGTTCATTTGTTTTCAATGAAATAATGAAATTGAAATGAGCGTGTGTTCAGGGCACAGTGTCTTACTGGAAAACTATTTGAACCACGTACAATTAAATTATAGATTGATGTAATTGTCTAATAATGTAAACCATTGGTTATGGGTCATTACTATTGAGAACTTTGTTGGTAGACTAAATGTAAAATTTGAACTAGTATGGACACATTCTATAAATGATCCTTGATGAGGGGAAATATATTGAATTGTAAGTTAGCGTCTAGCTAACGTTTTGATGACGTGATAAATTGTAAGAGACGTCCATTCGCTGTCGCTACAAAGACCTTAATATTAATATAGTAATTATCACCTGTACAAAGAGATTATGATATTATTGCATCTGTTCATTTTTTTTTTTGTCTCGACCTTCCTATTGGGATTCATCCCTTCAGCTGCGGGCTGACCTTGACCCCAAGTGACCCGAGGAGAAAGCCACTAATGACGAAGGATTTCTGTGTGAACAATACAAGCAGTGGGACTCGCCTTATGATCCAGGATGCAGATATGACGATCTCGAACCTACTCGCTATTGATAATTCTGCCTAAGAGGACACTCCTGAGTAGGACTATCTTGATTGCTTGTTATACTCGAAATCGAGTTTTCTTCTTTATTATTTTGCTATTATATCTTTTTCTGTTTATCTTAACCCACATACTGATTAATTTTTTGAGCGACAGTTAAATGGGAATTGGCTGGGGGCGAGCGACAGGATCTTTGACTATGTAATTAATTAAAGGGAAAGATAACATTGTCAACTCCAGGGCATGTAAACTAGTCTAACTGTGGCTATATTAGATAGTTTACTGTCCCATAACGGAAGCGGTATAATTTAATACAGAGGCTCTGGAGTACATTAGGCCATGAGGATTTTGTCAGCATTAAAATCACTCAATACAATTTCATAATTAATAACTATGCTCATTGCTCATTATTGCTGAAATAGGATCGATAAAACAACCCCACATGCAACAAGCACGTTTCCACTAAATTTAAGCGAAGACAGATATAAGAAAATTATAAGAAATATACATGTATCTGCATAAGTGTTTGCTTTCGTGTATTATAAAAGAGTAAATATAGCATTTTTAATGCTTTACATTTAGACAGAAAAGACTATTTATAACATCTTTAATGCTTTACGTTTAGACAGAAAGGAGTATTTATAACATCTTTAATGCTTTACGTTTAGACAGAAAGGAGCATTGATAACATCTTTAATGCTTTACGTTTAGACAGAAAATAGTATTTATAACATCTTTAATGCTTTACGTTTAGACAGAAAAGGAAATACATATATCTGTGCGGAAGGGAAGGGAGGAAGCAGGCAGACAGGCAGGGAAGGATGAAGGAAGGAAAGAAAGAAGAACACAAACAAATAAACAAACAATCAAAGCATGACAGTGCCTATCTAACCAGCCAAGTAAATAAGCAAATAATTAGAAAAGAAACAAACTAAGTAACTCAATGAGTAAGTAATAAAGAAAACAAGCAAATAACCAAATAATTAGTAAGAAACATATTAAGTAACTCTTTGAGTAACTAATAAAGGAAACAAGATGGAAAATCCTAATAAACATGCGATAAACAAGAATGAAAGACGCATACAAATAAGCAAAAGAGCAAAGAAAATATAATGCAGATTGACTAAAAACACAGATTAGGAAACGCGCGAATTAACTGACCATTTCTAGCATCTGCAGCTCGAGTTCTTTGTAAGCTGGTGAATTCCTGTCCTGGAGCTCTTGAGTGAATGCCGCCCCCTGTACCACTTTCATTGTTCCCATGAAAACCTTCTGCGTCAAGGGACCCATAGCCGTTGAACCCGTTGTTGTCATCGCCATCGTCGCTGTTCTTGCGTCAGTAGATGACTGCAAAATCGGTTGTTCAAATGTAATTGCACCTTCCGTCTTCTGCGTCGTCGTCATCGTCATCTTTGATGTGGTGGTGGTAGTAGTAGTTATTGGTACCGTGGCTTGTGACTGCATGGTGGTTATCTGCACTGGCTGTTCAACCAACATCTCACCGGAAGTGACGACTGTACTGAATGTCTGATAAGCCGCTTGCGGTGAAGGTGTTGGTTTTGGTACCATGGTTTCACTGTAAAAGAAGGAAGTCTCCATAACATTCCTAACCGAAGTCTGCGAGGCACTCGGGTCCGACCCAAGAGTACTTTTCATCGATTGATCTCTGATGTCAGAAATGAGAGTTATGCCCCTTGTTATCGTGTCTTCGAGTCCGAAGGTCGTCACTCTTCCCTCTAGCAGTGACAGTGGTGGTGTAGAAGTGTTTGCTGTGCTCAGCGAAATTGTCAAATCTGACGATACCGAAATTGTCAAATCCTTTATTAAATCTGACGATACCGAATCATACAATCTACCTGACAAGGGAAGAATGGTTTCTGATGGCGAGAATAAGACCGACAAATCCTTCAGTGATGCGGTCTCCTGGATTTGACCCATCGACTCAGCAAGCGTGACATGTGTAGATAACCGTGATGCTGAGGTTAATGGTTCTGTCGTTGTAACAGCGTTTACGGTGCCTAAATTGTAATTTATTGCTGTATCCACTTTAGATACAACATAGGGGGAATACACTGAAGTCTTTGTATCGAGTGCCAGCTCGCCGTCAATACTAAATGAAAATGAGCTGAGAGTATTAGCGAGTCCAAAACTGGATCTCAGAACGGTAAACGTTTCTGCAAGCGAACTATCGATGACTTCTGCCTTCAAGGTCGATTCTGCATCCATCAGGAATGGCTGGAATTGTGAAGCTGTCTCACTTCTGCCACTTTCTGGAAGAATCGATAGGACTGGTGTAAAATTGGAAATGATCATGCCTCCTGTGCTAAACACAGCACTGTCAAGTCCTCCTGTTCTAAGCACAGCACTGTCAAGTCCTCCTGTGCTAAACGCAGCACTGTCAAGTCCTCCTGTGCTAAACACAGCACTAGGTCCTCCTGTGCTAAGCACAGCACTGTCAAGTCCTCCTGTGCTAAACGCAGCACTGCCAAGTCCTCCTGTGCTAAACACAGCACTGTCAAGTCCTCTTTTGCTAAACTCAGCACTGTCAAGTCCTCCTGTGCTAAACACAGCACTGTCAAGTCCTCCTGTGCTAAACACAGCACTGCCAAGTCCTCCTGTGCTAAACACAGCACTGCCAAGTCCTCCTGTGCTAAACACAGCACTGCCAAGTCCTGCTGTGGTCGCCTTTGAAGACCAATATGACTGAAGAGACTCAGATGTCTCCAATGCTACGTTCAGACTGGTACTTTCATTCCTGGAAACGTCTGCTGCGCGTGACATCAAGCTTTCACCTGTTACAGATGAGAGAATAAGTACAGCTGACGTCACATTGAATACTGGCTGTGTTGTTGAGAACCCAATATCTGCACTGTCCTGAAGACTTATCCCGGGCATTCTTGCAGTGTCGGATGTCCGTAGAATTTCTTCAACTATTGGGAAAACCACGTAGGAGGATGACGACAGTGACGAGTGGTCAGTGACAGTCAAACTCAAAGGATCTGACTCTATCAAACGCTCTGACCCAGTAGGCAACCATGACGTCATATCCGTAGATAACTCAGTTGTCCTGGAGTAAAATACGTCTATCGGTGAACTAATCGTATATCCTGAATCCTGGAGCAAGGAGAATGGTAAACTATATGTTGACATCTGCAGACCTAAGAAATCTAGAGACACAGGGTACGTCACAGTGCTAAATGTTGTTTGTGGATCCCGAAAAATATCCTCGGACATTCCGCTTGCTCGGATTGATGACGACAAAAGCAGTGATGTAATGAGAGGCACCGTATCACCGTAATCAGATACAGTAACCGTTGTACCAAGTGGTGTGCTCGGGTGTTCAGACCATGCGCTCTGGATCTTGGATCCTGCAATATAGTCACTCTCAGATCTAACATAGGTTGAATGACTACTCCTACTGGACTCTGGCACTGGCACTTCAGAAGAGACTAGCAGTTTAGTGTCAAGTTTCAACAGCTCCGTCTCTGAAACCGACGCCGACTGAAGCCCTAACTGGGTCTTGGACGACGCTGAAACAGGAGAGACTTGCCATAGGGCTATTTTAACATCGTCTGTAGAGGATGGCATCTTTGACTCTGGCGTACTGATGAGTAGCTCTTCATCCCCAAATCGCAGCAATGAATATGACGAGATCACAGATGATGATTCTGTTTTCAAAAGTGGAGCTTCATCAGATGTTAAACCCTCGTAGTAATTACTGGAATCCATTGAAAATCTTGAAATCAGAGACTGGGTTACTACACTTTGTGCATATGAACTTTTCACTTCGATGCTTCTCTCTGAGTACCACGATGTTGAAGTGTCTGTACTCCTGGTAACAAAGCTATTTATAGAGTTTAATTGAGCGTGATCGCTAAACTCTGTACTAAACTCTCCAAAAGACGTGATCAAATCTGAGGACTGCCGAGTTTCAAAGCTGTCTAACGTCGATGATGTTGCTGGGGTGAAACTGGTAGAAGGCAACGGCTTGAGTGAAATGGGAATAGGTTCTGTCTCTGACAATATCAACTCTGACTGGTATGGGTCTTTTTGTGAACTCACTTCAAGGGGATTTTCCTTTAAAATGGTGATTGACTGGACCAAACTTACTTCACGAACGGAAGATATCGGTTCTTCCATTATAAAACCTGATGTACAGTGGATCCAAGGGGGAATTATTATGTCTTCAAAAACGATGGATGAGATTGAAAAGTAAGATGTGTGTGTGTGTGTGTGTGTGTGTGTGTGTGTGTGTGTGTGTGTGTGTGTGTGTGTGTGTGTGTATGTGTGTGTGTGTGTGTGTGTGTGTGTGTGTGTGTGTGTGTGTGTGGACGGACGAGCGGATGGATAAATGGATAGAGAAAGTCACACAAAAATTATTTTTAAAATTATGTAATTAAACAATTAATCACAATATGTACAGTGCATAATCGCACATTTGTTTAAAATCATATTGTTTGATGACAATCTTAATGGCTATCTACCTAATGGCATTTTCCTCTTTAAAAACTATAATGCAAATAAGATTAATAAGAAGAAAAATAGCAAAGTGATATTATTCAAAATCCTTACAAGATTGGTCATCATCCTGTCTTCACTTTTAGTATTTACCCCAAGAAACATTGATGTTTACTTTTAAAACAATGTAAGCAATTGTGCAATATCCAGCTTGAAACATTAATTCCATTAGATAACAGTTCACGTATATGTCGAAACGAGGAACAGAATTAGATTAATATTGATTAAAGCGGGAAAAGTACAACATTAATGTCTAAGGTTTAAAGACAATTAAAATAAACAAAAAAACAGCAAAAATATTAGTCTGTGTTCCGCTTTGCAATCTAGAGGACAATTCAAAAATACCGAAATTTACCATGAATCTCAGTATGTTATATATTTTTACATTTAAAATAAATTATCTCTGTAAACAAGATGTAACATTTTATTACATTCAATAGTCCGGGGCTACGTTAAAGTAACATGTGAAATCCATATTTCAACATATAGGAAGATGAAAAGTTACTTTAAGATATGGTCAAATGATCAAAGAGATTGAAAAAATGTTTAAAGGAAGCCGAAGTTAGACAACCCTGGTCTTTACCTGAGGTTTCCCGGAGGGCATCAGTTACAGAAGGAGATCCGATGATGTCACTCGAGGGAATTAAGCGTGTATCACGAGTAGTTTCAGTGACGTCAGTGATGAGACCAGTGTCCTGCGAAGAAGTTGCAGTGACGTCAGAGATGGGGGAAAGATGAGAGGATGTTTCAGTGATGCCATTGTAAGAAATATGACTGACAGCAAGAGAGGGAGATTCAATGATAAAGATACTGCTGTTCAAAAAGAGGGGAGAGGAAGATTCAATGACATCACTGTATTGCAAGACACGAGAGGAAGATTCAATTATATCAGTGTACGGGAAAAGACGAGATGATAATCCAGTGTTATCACTGTCTGAGAAAAGAGATGATAATCCAGTGTTATCACTGTCTGAGAAAAGAGATGAAGATTTAGCATCATCACTGTATGAGAAAAGATTAGATGAAGTTTCAATGGTATCACTGTACGGAGTGAAACGAGAAAAAGATGTGACATCACTGATGAGAACAGGACGAGAGGAAGATTCAGTGACATCACTGTGTGGGTAGAGAAAAGATGACGAGTCAGTGACATCACTGTATGGGAAAAGTCGAGAGAAAGATTCAGTGACATCAGAAGAGAGGGAAAGGTGAGGGGCGATTTCACTGACATTATTGTAAGGTAAGGGATGAGGGGAAGTTTCAGTGACGTTGCTATCCGGATAATGGCTGACAACAGGAGAGATAATTTCAGTATCACGGTAAGGTAAGAGGCTAACAGAAGTTTCAGTGACGTCACTATACGGGAAAAGACTGATATCACGAGAGGAGGTTTCAGCGACATGACTGGAGGGAAAGCTGGTGACATTGTATTGTGACGTGGAATCCTTGATAATAGTTTGGCGGCTCGTCACTAGCTGCAACTGCGACGACAACAGTGCTGTCCAAGTGCTGGCTGTTGTGGAAGAATCTGTGTTCACCACAATTTCTGAAAAATAAAACAGACTTTAAAAAAAAAAAACTATTATAAAGAATTCTTCTATTTCTTGTATATAGTGCGTATGGTCCTCATTGCTATCTAACTGTCCTCAAAATGACCATATATTTAAAAAGTGAAATATAACTAGAAAGAAACGAATAATTAAAGGTAATACAGTTACTAAAGCGCAGTTCAATATGCATTTCTTAAACACAACGAAAAACTGACAATACCAAATATTTCCGTTGAATTCATGTCAAGGCTGAAGTTAGTTGTAAGGTTTGATGCCGCTTCCAGGAACCGTTCTGTGACGTAAGCTCCAGTTAGATTGGATGTGGTCGCAGTATCATTCGTCGTGGTCTCGTCAGATGGGAGAGTGAAGGAAACTGTAAACAGGACGTTGATGCTTCCTTTGCTGTTGTGAAAGGAAAAGATGAAAAAAGCAGGCCTGTGTGACTGTGCAAAGCAATAGTTCGCGATTCTGGGATTTTGTGCTAAATGGTTATTGTCTGAAACGTGTGCTCTACCGTCACGATCAGTTTATTTAAGTCCCATTTGAGGTTCCAACATAATAATAGAGGTCTGTAAAGCAGTTTATTTAAGTCCTACTTGAGGTTCCAACATAATAATAGAGGTCTGTAAAGCAGTTTATTTAAGTCCTACTTGGGGTTCCAACATAATAATAGAGGTCTGTTAAGCACCTCGTGAAGTCTGGCGTAATAAAAGTCGGGAGGGGTACATATCTGCTTTTCTTCAATCTCTCATCTACCTACGTATCTATCTGCTGCTCTGAGTGTTTCGATAATTCTCCCTCTCTCTCTCTCTCTCTCTCTCTCTCTCTCTCTCTCTCTCTCTCTCTCTCTCTCTCTCTCTCTCTCTCTCTCTCTCTCTCTCTCCCCTGTTATTTGTTTGTTTGTTTGTTCCTGAAGCAATACGTACCTGAAACACTGGATCTGCGCCCCGGCATACAAATGTGCCATACTTGTGGAACTAAAAATAACGTCCAGCTAGCAAAACAGAGAATAAATGTTACAGGATTAAGGATAATATGAGTACGGATACATTACGTTTATTAGTGTAAACTTCTTGCATATTCATGGCCACAAATTCTCTCTTCAACACCAGAAAACAAAAAAAAATGGAATACTCTCACACATAAATTTACACAAAAGTACTCGTTAAAGCAACTAAATAGTTGTAATTACTTTATCCATCACTGTCTTTATCTGTTTTACGCTGTATCAAGAATGAGTAGATTACTAAAACACCATTTTAATTTTAGAATTTGGTTGTCAGTTTGATAACAGCTGCTCAGAAAGAATGACACGATGTATAAACAAATTAAAAGACACTCTCCAAAGACACGCTTTTTTTCTAAAGATCCTCTAATTGGGACCCTTGATTTTTTTAAAGACGCTTTAAGTTGGGACTCTAGATTTTTTTGAAGACGCTTTATATAGGGACCTTAGATTTTTTTTAAAACGCTCTAAATTGGGACCCTAGACTTTTTTTGAAGACGCTCTAATTTGGGACCCTAGATTAAACTGAGCAAAGGTGATTTTCCACTAGTATAGCGTGATCCAATAGACCTGCTGGTTATAAAACAAATAAAATCGCTTACAATGCTTTCATATTTGTAAATCTGTGCTATAATTCATAAAATATATTTTAGTATGAAGAGTATGAAGCAATAGTTGAAGACAATAAAATTTCCATCGCTTCTGAGTACTGCTGTATACTCGCTGAATGATCACTCGCTCACGCGAACATTCACTGCTAAGATTATTTTAAACACCTATATATAATCAGACCAATACTAAACCATGCTTGCCAGAGGAATATCTAACTGGAGTTTCATTTAGGAATGTGCAATAGTGAGTGAGTGAGTGAGTGAGTGAGTGAGTGTTACATATACTCAGGGCACACATTTATTTCTAAGCAAGCAACTAAATATAGATGGATAACAATTACTTCATAGCTAAATAAATGTACCTGTAAGAGACTACTGAAAGAAAACGAGCAAACGAACTTCATACCACGTTCAGAAACCGTCTCTCAAGATCTTGGTACATGCTGGTGTTGGTGTACATCAGATCGTCGTCCCAGAGGACGCCTTCCGTGATCCTTGCACTTCCATTAAACGCCAGGAGTTCACTTTTATCAAAGATTGCTGAACGTTTTTTTCTTGAATGTGCTGGTCCAAACCTGTCAGGTTGGTAAGTAAAGACATGCATCTGAGGGAATGATCTGAGACCGAAGGTATAAACAAGCCTTACTGACTCTAAGCCTTTCGGCTAAGATACTTACAAAACACACTATTTTAGCCTAAGATACTAACTAGCACAGACCTGCCTTTCTTAGCCTAAGTATCTGGCAAGCATAGGCATGCCTTTCTTAGCCTAATACTGACAAGCACAAGCATGCCTTTCTTAGCCTAAGGTAATGAGAAACAGACACGCATTAGCCTAAAAGCATAGACCAGTCTCACAGCCTAAAATACTGACAAACATAGATATGCCTCACTTACCCTAAGATACTGAGACACATAGACGTGCCTTAGCCTAAAAGCATAGGCATGCCTCACATAGACTAAGATACTGAGAAACATAGATATGCCTTTCTTAGGCACAGACATGAGGTATTTAAAAGCTCTTGCCTTAACATGAGATACTCTATATTTTTTTAATCTAAGATCTTGGCAAGTGTAATTTTAATCTGTGCTTCTAAAAAGAATAGGCCTACATCTTAATCTGACAAACAAACGCTTTACCTTGACTGCTGACAAGTACCGGCTCGTTTTTAGGTGTTTACAAGTACAGACCTAATTGGAGGTATTTACAAGCACAGCCTTAATCTGAGGTATTTACAAGCACATATTTAACTTGGGGTGTTTATAAGCACATATTTAATTTGAGGTATTGTCAGCGTATTCTTTACCTGAGGTCCTTACCTTAGTTATTGATTAGAACAATGTTTATGTAAGGTACTAACATTCTCGGGTTAGATTTGAGAAAGTAATATGCATGTAGATAATAGTTACGTTAGCATGCTGATATCTGAGAAAATAGATTAGATTTTAGAAAATAGTTCAGATCTGGTAAAGTATTACGCATATTGAGAAAGTAGAGTGGATTGCCTCTGAAAAAAGTATTTAGTACGTAGATTAGATTTGAGAAAGTAGAGTGAATTACCTCTGAAAAAAGTATTTAGTACGTAGATTAGATTTGAGAAAGTAGAGTGGATTACCTCTGAAAAAGTATTTAGTACGTAGATTAGATTTGAGAAAATAATACGTATATAGATTCGATGTGAGAAGGTAAAAGGGAATTATATAGTGATACTACACAAACCAGGAACACAGTTACGGCAAATCCATATAAATATGAAATATTGACTAGTACGCATGCGCGTCCGACTAGGTAATTAATACGATTTGCATATATGTTGTCAAATAAGAAAATTAGGTACACGTAAACAAGTCAACAACTGTAACTTATCCTACTAAAGACCAGTCGAAAAGACAAACCCACCTTCCTTGAAAAGTATTTTGTGTGAAGTCAGACAAGGAACTAAAAGTGATACGAACGTTGTTCCTGGCCTGAATGAAATCGTCTGTGTCGTCATCATTAGATAGTTCCTCCGAAAGTTGCAGGAAGCCTTTTCCCAGACTTGATGCATGTTGGCTCTTTCCTTTATCTGAGACATGAGCTGTTGAGACAAACGCATAATTGCCCTAGTTGGATTTCAGAAAGTACATTTTTAGAGTAAACAGTTTCCATTATGTCGTAACCCTTATCAAACCGTGGCTGTTGTTTTTTTAATGCTTTCATCGTACCAACACTGTGCTGGCCTTCAGTTTGAAAATTAATTTTTATTAAGTGTTTCCATAGTGTTAATAGTTGTCTGGCATTGACCTTGAAAACTTCTATTTTTATTTAAGTGTTTTCATAGTGATAATGGTTGTCTGGCATTCACCTTGAAAACTTCTATTTTTAAGTGTTTTTATAATGATAATAGTTGTCTGGCATTCACATTGAAAACTTCTATTTTGATTAATTGTTTTCTTAGTCGCATTATTTTGCTCGTCTTCAATTTGAAGACTGCTTTGTAAACAAATATGGATGAAAATTTTGTCTTGGCCTTCATTTAAAGACTGCACTTTAGCTGTTCTTTGATGACAGTTCTGTCCTGGCCTTCATTTGAAATATGTTGTTTATATTAAATATTCTTTGATGGCGATTATGTATTGGCCTTCATTTGAAGACTGATGTTTACATTAAATATTCTTTGATGCCGATTCTGTTTTGGCCTTCATTTGAAGACTACTGTTTAGATTAAATACTCTTTGCTGACAATTCTGTTTTGGCCTTCATTTGAAGACTACTGTTTAGATTAAATACTCTTTGCTGACAATTCTGTTTTGGCCTTCATTTGAAGACTACTGTTTAGATTAAATACTGTTTGCTGACAATTCTGTTTTTGCCTTCATTTGAAGACTAATGTTTAGATTAAATGATCTTGTGGTGATATTTCTGTTTTAGGTCTTCAAATGAAAAATGTTTGTCCCAGTGGAATGTTTTATTTTTTCATGGAGATAAACTGTTCTGATCTTTATTCATGAAGCGATCTACTCCCCAAAGTTGCATTGTGACTATGGGGGATTTATGACTTCCGCAATATCTAGGTCCGTAGAATGAAAACGAATGTGTGAGTGAATTATTATTGCTTCACGTCTTCGGCCGTCAAATGCAATGTTTCAGTGACTGTCCACTTGAAAGAGAAGGCGTGTATTGAGTGTCGTGTGTCCGATTTTATGAAAGGTTTGTGAAGGTGGGGAGAATTTATTCGATTGCGTGTGTGTAGGCGCGCGCGTATGTGTTCGCTTTGTGCAAAAGAATAACGACGATTTAGTTTAAATATTTTAAATTTCAATTTTTCAGAATCTATTAATTTCATAAAGTGACTTGATCAAGTATTAAATATTATACATACCCACAAATTGATCTGAGAGCACTTTGGATTCATCAAGTTTGCAGTGAAAAGAATTGCCTCATATCATTTTATTTATCAATTTATTTTAACGGTCGGTTAATAGTTCTAAAACGTTGTTTCTTTTGTTTTCTTTATAAATTTGGCTCTTGGGTCCTTGGGTATCGGTGCGATTATAGGAGTTTTAGAGTTTAAACAAAACAAAAATAAATGGAATGATAAATCTAGTAATGTCATTCTTTACATCAGCTGACCTACGTAGCAATGCATTTAACCTTTATAATAACGAGTAATATTGACAACAGATCTTCCTTTCATGTGATCTGTATGGAAAGAGTTAGCCAGTACTTCTCATTTTAAATTTTATTTTAATAAATAAAAGACAAAATTATTTTCTTATCTTGTAATGACAAAGAAAAACATACGTACTTAAAGCAGAGCATCTGACCAACGGTCAAAAGGCAAGTTCCATCTGTTGCCATGGCGACAGTGGGCAACATAAACAATTAACAGCTATCGTCTACGGCAGATTGACAAATAGCTACTAGTTTCTAGCTGTTTTCATCTACAACCGTTTGGACTGGCTTTTAAAAAGTAAAGCTAGTTTGCATATATTTTTCGTCTACAGGTATTTTGGACCATAGTTTGTAAGTACAGTTAACATGTATTTTTCATGTGCAACTATTTGGACCGGTGTTTCAAAGTACAGCTATTTAACACCTTTTCATGAAAAAATATTTGGACCGTGGTTTTGTAAGGACAGCTAGTTAAGTTATATGCTTCTCATTCAATACTAATACTTTATGCAGCCATCTAATTGAGAATTATAATTATTAGTGTTCATCGTTCGACATAAGTAAGTTTAGGCAGTCTTTAACTGAGAAATAAGAACCTCGTTTTGAAAGCAAAGTTAAGAACCATCTACCTGCCAATGTACAGAGGAGAAACAGACTCCTTGCATCCATGCTAGTCGCTGGTATTACGCCCCTTCACTGAGTGAATCTGAGAACTGAATGAACGTGTTCAGAGAAAACTAACGCGATGCAAATTAGAAACACATTCGTCAACTAATGTTTTATGCATCGCCATAATCTGTAAAGTAAAATACATTGACATAGCACACGGAACGTTCCGGAAATTATCGAGATCGGTCGAAGTTTGAAACTATTCAGAACAGTGTTCGTCTTGCATTTCGTAATACATAATTTATAGATAAAGTCGAGGGCAATCTGTACAACTGAGAGTAAGATTTATAAACAAAACATATTACTTATTGTGGAAATACGAAATAAATTTTAAATTACATGCGCATAATGGAGTTTGTGAAATGTGTACTAAACATTGAAAGATTTTCATAAATTTCTTTGATAGAAATAACTCATGTCTGTAAAGTGTAAAGGGTTCTTTTTTATGTAACTAATGTGGATTTCTGTCGTGCTCTTGAAATGGATGTTAAGTCGTTGTACAAATTTAATACAAGGTTAAGAATGCCGGAATTTGATTTAAATGAATCCAAACCGATCGGCAGTGATTTCATGGAGCACCACTTAACCTGAGTAGTCTATGCGTTGTCCCTTGTTAGGCAAGTATCGCAGTATGTCCAACCACTTGTATTACTGGCCGGCCACATTGCCTGCGGTCACACTATGGCGACGACGAACCTCAGAGAAGGTCATCGTGTATAACCACCTTAGCAGAATTGCAATTCCATTTTAATTATTTCGCTGGGCTTTAATTTACCACTGACTGGAATTTCCTGCTTTGGGAATTCTTGCTTTTAACTGGGTCAATCGGAACGATTCTGTTGCTTAGTTTAGTCCAAGCGCAGTGAATTTTGCAAACCGAATCCCGGACAACAGGAAATTGAATGCAGACATTTTTAAGTATGTGCTGGATTTCATTTCAGGTTCTACTGTCAGTCAAGTAGACAACAAACTTAGAAGATTTTTTTTAAATATCGTGCAGCTTGCAGCTGTTATCGGTCCCGAACTTGCAAAATTCATTGGTGAGAAATGTCTGTTAGTTTGGGTCTTAAAAGTTTGATGGGGTTTTTTTTCTCTGGCCAGTTAACATAAATGTCACTGTTGTAAGCCGGGCATTGAACAGCTGCAATCTGCACGATATTTAAAATAATCTTTAAGTTGTTTGTTTATGTTGATCTTGTAACCATTTAGGTCTTCTTTTCTTGATTGTCTGTGAACTAGATTCGGTGTGTCATGTTGGTTGTGTTTTCTGTGTTTTGAGTCTTTTTTGTTATGGTTTCCATGGCTGCAGTTAGTAGTGTTGAGTTGTTCTGTGTTTCTTGCTGTTTGTGTTTCCATCGTTGGTACATTGTTGTAGGTGTTCGAGGTTGTGTAGAAAAAAAGTCGATGTCATCTGTGTCCATTTCCAGACGATGGGTGATGAGGGTATTGCACTGATGTTTGAGGGCGCGGCTTAATCGGTAGACCGCTTCAAAGAGACTGTGTGGGGTGGACTGACTGCTGTTCATGGGCGTGGATTCATCAGTCTACCAATCTAAAGCAAGAACGAGTGCTGGTGTCTGTTGAATAATCTGTCAGTGATCCAATGCAAAGACTGTTCTGTAATGTGTTTCAAAGTGATTAGAAAATACAATCTTTTCAACAGGTAAACTTTTGATCTCAGCCCATTGATTGGTTTTGTTCTTCTAAATCTTAATCATTGGATAACAAAAACTACTCATCCCACCTAAAACCAGTTTAGATTACACAATCAAGTTTCTAGCACATTCTCCACCTGAGTTGTTTACTCAAAAGATATCATAAGCAGTGCCTAGGGTCAGGTCACGTTGACATTAGCAACAAAGTCATAATTATTATTAAGTATAGAAATAGGGATAGGCAAATTTATTCTGCCAGTCTCATTTTGCCAGAGCATATAACATAGACTGGGCCACATGGCTGACTGATGTGTATTCTCTGGAATCTTAAAGGCTTTGCAGTTTTGTATTCTGGAATACAATGTGAAATACATTGACAGGTGTAAAAAAATAATAGGTTTGAATGGATTATGTGTATGTCTGTGTGTGGGGGATTTATTGTGTTTTCCTCCCCCCTTGAAAAAAAATTAAACATATTCCCTTATTTCCAGTTGCCCATAAATCTTTAGCTACTTGTTTCATGTGGAATCCCCACCATTGTCGCATCCACAAGGGAAATGTGAAGGGCCAACACTTTAAGTTTTTCATGCATTGAAATTAGAACACTTCAGTTAAAAATAATTGACCTAGTTCTTCCTTGAGTTACATGCAATGCAGCCGATAACAAAAAATTGTATAGACATCATGTTCATTTTGTAATTATTTGCATAAGTATAAGATTGAGAGAAAGTAATGTCCTCTTAACCAAAATGCTAGTGAATGCATGTACCAGTTAAATAATAGGAAACAGACAAACTGTAAATGTTTCTGAAACTGAAAAGTGAAATCTCCACAGAAATAATTCTGGAGCAAATAATTGTCCAATATTATCTACACTAATTGATATTTCCCAGAATCATAATATTAAATAAACAAGACATTTTAAAATACACAATAACCAAAAAATTAAAACACTTTAAAATTTCATTTTAAGAATTTATTTTCTATCTACAAAAGCAATTAGGTGTTTTCTTTTGTCGACAATTATTCCCCCGACTTAAACTACTGGTTTTCTTACAAATAGCCGTCTTTAATTTACAGTGGCAAAATATAAGCAGTTTGGAGATATGGAAAAGAAAGCTCATTTAAGAGGGAAGTGAATTAAAAGCAGGATTCCCTAATCTAGAAGGTCTCTAATGGCCTGTTCTTGGACTTTGAGCTCGCCCATGCGAAGACCTAATGTTTTGATGATTTCCTGTCTCTGTCCGCTGTTCAACTCTTCCAGCAAGATGTCATAAGCAGTTAACGTAGTTTTCACTGCTTCCTGGGCATCACACATGTCCTCAGAGAAGTGATCTGTGCCTATGCTCTCTCTCTGCACAAAAGTCAAAACAGAACATTTGTCAAAAAGTGTAACTATATAAACTAAAGAACCACTAAAATAAAAAGAAATGTAGCCAATGGTACACAAAATAAGGTTATCAAACAGCATTAACAGTGGTTCTGAAGGCATTTCATGAATTGTTTGATATTGAGTGTCATTAAAAGTGATTTAAAAACATGTATGATAACCAGCCCTCTAAATTAATATTTAATTATTTACATTTACGATAATAACACTACTTGCCCCACCCTGAAAGGTCTTGACCCCAGGTAAATTACTCCCTTGTTACAAAATACTTTGAAGTGACAGACCTTCCTGTAATCTGATAAATAACAAGTTCAGATGGCATATGTTAGTGAAAATCCAAATGGCAGCAAACTCAACATATACAAATTAGAAATATATATATATACATGTATATTTATATTTGAAGTTATATTTGCATCGTGCACGTGTATATGTGTGTGATGCACATAAGACTTCAAATACAGAATGCCTAGCTGCTGACAGGAAGTCATTAAAAGCACATATCTCCTTAAACGTTATTCTTTAAAATGCTAAAATAATTATTGAAAATTCAAGACTTAATCAAATAAGTGTTTACTGTTTTTCCTTTTCTTATTTTTTAAAATTCTTTGCTGCAGCAGAAGTAGCCTATAACTAGAAGCCAAAAAAGCTTTCTAATCTATATATTTTTCTTAGGTTTATTTTATATTAACAGTTCTTCCTCTGAACCATAAAGGTCAATTAAATTCTAGCTGAAAGAGTGCACATACTATAATAGCAGTAAGTAACTTCAAAATCAATTGCAATAAATATGTGATTGTACTTAACTGAAATAAATGCAACATGAACATTTAAAATCTTTTAATTTACTGAAATACAATGCAAAAACAATCATGAATCAATATTTCAGTTAAATAGCCTCTGTATGACAATATAGTTACTATTAATATTATATTGATTTATAACAATAATAGATGTACAAGTGAATTCTCATTCTGCAAGTAAATTATTTTTTTTATTAACTGTCTTTATTTTTCTGATGTGTTAAACTAATTTGTTTAAAAACTATGTGTACATACAAACTACAATATGAATAATTTGTGTAAAGTGTTTAGAGCTTTTATAAGAAGAAAAACATTATTAAATCTCTAGTACAGATATGACCAGAAGAAATGTAACATTAAATGAGGATCATATTTGTTATTGCTTTCTATTTTAATAAAATGTAATTATACATATTCAAAATGTTTTCAATCATTAGATCTTTATGTATCAATAAGGTAAATACTATTTATAGTTACTTTTGTTCATGAGCTAACCTGTCATATAATGCCTTTCGAGGCCCACACCCACCCCTCCTCTAAAAACAGACTACACATAAACCTACCTTCTAGAAAGGCTTACCCTTTTCCCCAGGCTGTCTTAGTGAAGCTGAATAGTTGTATGTACTATTGTGATTTGCTTTGATAGTTGTAATTATGTAAAGGCAAAACCACTTCTGCAGCAGTATAGCATAGAGCTACAAACCATAATTATTTTTAACAACATTGAAGCTTAAAAAACATCTTCTGTAAAGCTGAATCTTAGTGGTATTACCATGATGTCTTTGAAAGCCCAACTAAGGAAGTCAGGGGAAGAAGCAGGTTTAAAAGGACCCGAACTCATTGCATTCATTAGGGAGGAGAAGAGAAGAGAAAAGAGTGAGGGGAAGAAAGGAAAGAGTGCATGTAAATTCATTTATTTATTTTTCTTGCATAGAAATTCAGTTATTTCTCATATAGTGATATAATGACATTTTGCATATGGATTTATTGTGTTTGTTATAACATTGATTTTAACTTGTTTTCTTGTATGTTTAAATAATCATTTTTTAAAATCCTAGTGTATTTTTTTGTAAAGCATTTACTATTTTAAAATAAAAATAAGCATTTTCCTAAGTCTTCTTTTATTTTTATTACTATTAATAGTATTATTATTACAAAATCAAAAAAATTAAATGGCTTTAGAAAAAGAAACTGAACTACAGCCACACAGCTGCTAAAACTTTATATAAATACATAAAGTCACTCAGCAACTAGTGTTGATTTTAAAATTAAGGTTTATGGTTTTAATATACATTTATTTGTAATATATGCTAAGAGAAATTAGAACTACATATAATATAAAACGTATAGATTGTAACTAAGTGCAATGATAGCTAAAGACTATTATTATAATATAAATATTTGTAACTAAGTGCAATGATAGCTAAAGACTATTATTATAATATAAATATTTATTAACAAGATTCTTGATTTTAATTAGCAAAGCATAACCAAAAGAATTTAAACTTTTATGTTATACTGATTGCAGTAAAGGATTCAAAGGCCATTAAAATGCTAAATTATCTGATAAGAAATATGGTGTTATTACAATATATAAATTATAATTAATACAATCGAAATAACAGTAGTATTTAGGCAAAAGAGCGGTTATTTTTGTGAGGAGGATATCTTAAAAGTAAAATTATCATGGAAATAGGAATGGTTAATAAAACAATAAAATCATCGGTGATAAGTCATACATTTAATTATGTAAATGTGCATTCAAACGTACCGCGTCCCCCAAACGTTCCCTTGCTTCCGCGTAAAGATAAGTTATCTCGTCAACTCGTTTTTTAAGTTCATCTGGTGTCAGTTTCGATTTGCTTGTCGTTGAAGATATTTCTCTGCAGCCTGAAATAAACTCAGCAACTTGATGAAAGCCTAATGGTAAACGAAATATGATTTTTGATTCTGTCCTTAGACTTAGTAAGTTATGATTACAAGCAGCAACGCAGTTTGTACTTTGCCATGTTGAACCCCATTGTAAACGTTTAACACCTGAGTAGTTCACACTATTTCGTGAAAACCGACAACATTTAGCAATGATTTTGCATAACATCACTGTTGTCAATGACAACCGCTTGGCCCAGACTCTTTATACTGCTTAGAAGCGAAAGTACGTACGTTGGTTCGCGAATCGACAGCTATATGAGATTTTACCGGATGTGTTAACTGCACATGCCCGGTGTTTGACAATTTGTGTTGACGCAGTGCATGATGGGCCTCATTGGTGGTACAGAACCCCATGTTGTATAGAGTCGTGGACAAGGTGACGTACAATTTCTCTGGATATTTATGTCGTTTTACGGTCTTACAGGTATGTATATTGTTCTTGAATTGTTACAAATGTTAATTTGTTACTAGATTTGTTAAAAAAATGTGTGAATATTTCTTTTATTTCAAGTTACAGAATCGAGAAAGCGTCGCTACATTGTGAAAACAATGTAGACTACACTGGCATTAGTATTAATCTTGGTGTCCAATTTTAAGCATATATAGGGCCTACTTGTTTCCCTGAAAGAACAATATTTTTTACAAAAAAACTTGTTTAAGAATATACGGATTTTCTATGACTCACTATTAAGCAAATAGATTGTGCGTTTAGCTCTAAACTTTAGCGTACGATGAAATAAATATATCCCAGTACCAAGTCAAATAATGTAGACTTCAAGTTCAATAATAGCACGTGGAGATTTGTGTCGAGTAACATAAGTTCTGTTTATCAGTTACGAGGAGTCTTTACCATCCAGACCTTCTTATATTTTTCAAAACATTGTTTAGATTTGTTTATTATTTTATTTTGTAGTTAGAGAATTTTTGTTTAAGAAAATAAGATCTTTCACCCGTTACGCCTGTGAAACGCGTCAACAAGACAACATTCATTGAGTATATTTATTACTACTATAGCTCTAGTTCTGCTGATAACTGTACTGTTATTAGTAATATTACTTACTATCTCAGATAGTAGGGTTTGATATTTCACAAACCAGAATGCCCAGCCTTCATATGATTTCTGATAATTTGCATATTTTAAAACTAATTTATAAGTAATAGTATAAATACTCATTGGCATTTATTTTAATTTATTACTCATTTACTGTGACACCTCTGGGCACCCTTCACTCGTCATGGTTATTATTTATTAATTGATAACACATAACTAATTACAAGAGATTGAGACTCTTAATTTATAGTTATTAATAATTCTCCCACAAAACCAACATGTTTCCCACATGGCAGATTATAGGCTAATAGGTGTCGTAAACGCTACTCTTTAGCCTACACAGTAATAAGAAAGACGTTTTACTGTTGCATAATCATAATGTTTCAGTAGGTGGAATCTTCTTACTAAAAGAGTAATAAAAATCCATCTTTTAATACTTTTATTTATATTTAAATAATATCCACCCATCCACCCTCTATTGCTCCAGCATATGGTTTTAATTTATATGCAAGACGGTTAATAAATTTATTAAATCAGCAATCAAATATACAACATTATGAATATGCTCAAAAGAGCATTGACATTTAGTGATTTACAATATTTCACAATAATGTTTGATTAAACGTTTGACACTTATTCAGTTTATCCAGGCATAGACATCAGCAGTCAAATTATATATAATCAACTTCATAGAACTGAGAATGGAGTTTTAGAGAGATAATTATAGTCAATGCACATAACCTTTTCAATGATGGCAGCTGTCACTAGTGCATGTTCACAATAATGTGGTTTACAGCAAGTCATTTTCTTTCTTATTAGATGGTGGTCTAATGTACCCCTTCTTAAGTTCTAGGCACATTACACAACTGTTCCAGAATCTTTGATATCCTCACAAAGCATACCATGGAGAATCGTCCAGAACTTCATAATCATATGCATTATCAAAGCACATCACGAGGAATGTTTCAGAATCCTTGTTTGTACTACCCAAGCACACCATGAGAATGTTTAAAAATCTTTGTGATTTTTCAAGACGTCAAATTTCAATTTCCATCTTATTGGCTCTCAAACGGAATTCACCTGAATCAACTTAAAGTAATATTAAATATGTATACTGATGAGTTTGACAACAACACTGGATATGCACATCGTGGTCTGGTAAAGTACAGTAGTCACTGTATTCTAAAGCAGATACAAGGTTACAAAACAAAGGCATGCTCCTTTCTGCAAAAGTTGAAATAAGCGCATTGATAAATTTCAGGCATGTTTCACCTCAGAACTCCTTTCTCTCATATAGTACACACATGCTCAACTTAAATCCTGCAGCGATATTCATTAGCCCAATATTCAAGCAGCATAAGAAGTATAGCAATTTAGCATCGATCAAAATTCACAAGTATAATGTACAGTGTAGTCAAATTAGTGAACATAGTAAAAATTAGTATTCAGTAATAATGGTTCATTTACATAAAGCATTCTCCAATTCAAATCATAGATCAGTAATAAACATATATGACGTATTTCTAAGTCCTTTCTTTATCAGTCAGTTAACTTACCATAAGCTAATGATCACCTTTATGACCAAACTGGAGTTATGTCAAAATCAAAGTGATTAGAACATAGAATTTTCTTCAACAAAGTAACTTTCGGTCTATCCCCATTGGATGAAATTGTTATGAACAAGTGTGAGACTATTACAGAAAAACTACTCATCCAGTTGCAACTGGTTTGGATTACATCAGCAAGTTCTGCCATATTATTTACCTGAGTTGTTATTTTAACTCTGGTATTTACAAAAATATCATGTCACATTGAGATTTAACAAATTATATAATATTAATAATTAAGTTTAGAAATAGGGACAGGCAAATTTACTCTGCCACATTTACCATGATGAATTAATTCGATCACTAATAATACAAATAATATTTAGTAATCTGCTAAGAAATCTATTCTTGTGGTGTTAAATGGTAAAGCTATGGCTGCAAATTGCCATAAAATATAACACTTAACTAATGGAGAATGAGAGTTTGTCGCTGTGTGCCATTTAGTAAACTGCATCTATATACTATTTAAACAAAAAATAATAATTTAAACAAAAGAATCCACGCACAAGATAACAGTGTGGTGTCGTGTATACTATTTACAAAAAGAAACCTAAATAAAATGTATACAAATGTTCCATGTGAACAAACAATAACACAGAAAAATTGTGCTATTCGTACTGATTAAAAAAATATGTCCAGAGAGCCGTCTTGAAATTTGGTCTCTTTGTATCTCACTCTAGAGCCAGCACATTTCAGTAGATGGACCCTCCTAAACACTAAAACAGTTTTATGTTGACTTACATTTTGCTCTACGGAATGATGAAAATATGTATCTGATTATGAGTTCAAGCTTCTTGCAGGAGTATATGCATGCTTGATCAGACAAATATATAGGGATAGAATCAGACATTGAAATATAGCAAAGAGAAGAGGTGTTGTATTCTGCTATGAAGGTAGTTCTTGAAGGCTGGAGCAGTGTGGAGTACCATAGAGGTTTCATAGCATCAGGCATGCTAATCTTGTGATTAATTCTCATTTATCTGAATTCAAGATATATTGCCTTATAATATTGAAGATCTGGTATAGTGAGATAGTTGTCAGAAATTATTTATACCAATATTTCTAATTGGATAAATTTTAATGGGAATAGGTAGGGAAATGTCAGTAGGAATAGAAGCTTTTTGTGAAATTAGTAAGAGCATGTAGTAGGGCCTATATCATCTGAACATTCAAAAGTAGTGATATATTGGAATAATGTCAGGTTTGCATTAATTATTTGACTTGATTGAAAATTCATTTGGGTATTGGCTGAAATATGAAAGATAGCTGTTGAAACTTTGTATCATGGAATGATGTGGTAGCTCAGGTATGTTGGGATGTTAATTTCTAATAGTAATAGTATATCAGCCATTTTCCATTTATATCAGTCAGTAGGGTTGTTTTCCACTTTTAACAGCTTGGATTATAAATCTGAATGATGTGTGTGGATAATCATGAAAATTTTTTTTTAATGGTTTTATTTTTGCACCAATTTAATTTTATTTGTTGGATTAGAAATTTGTGCATATTGAAACTTGTTCTTACCAGCAGTAACACATGAAACCTGTTTTAACTGTACATTATGAAACTGTATTCCATCCTATTATACACTGTATGCTGTTATTTGATAGAAATATACCTTAAGTCTAACTCTAAGTCATATGTATATATTAAAATTTATTTAATGATAGTGTTTAAGCAGTTCATAAATTCATGAATCCATTCAGTTCTAAATCAAATTGTCCACTGAATAATGCTATCATTTGGTATGTCTTCTTCTACAGTACAACTAAATTAACTATTACTTTTATTAGCCATTTACATTAAGTTATAATTATGTATTAGAATTTTTTAAATTGCTTATTTAATATATAAGTATCATTTATATACAAACATTCTTAGTATCATAAACATACCCAAAAGATTCATTTTCTGATTGAGATAACAAAAGGTGGAAATTCATCGATTTTGGTTAATTTATTATTTTTTTTTTTTACATTAAAAAAGAATCATTTTACCTGCACCAATACCTGTATTTTATTGACATTAAAAATAGTATATAGAGCATTTAAATATTGTAATTGGTGCTCCATGTGGCTACCTCAATATGAAGTGTATTCATGTGTATATCCTGTGCTTCATAAGGAGTACAAATAGTTTTCAGATAATAAATCTTTGCTGTTTTAATCTAATTAATGGTCATCGAGCCCAATTCTCCTTGTAAATGAAACCAATTAGATTCCTGCATCAGAAAACAACAGGAAAGGCCAACCTTACCCAAGCAACGCTTTCAGAAACAACAGGGGTCATATCAGCAGTAGTACTAGTAGCATTGGGCCTGCTTCAACCATCTCTTGGCAGATATGCTACAGCTGATGGACCATCTATATCTATCTTATTCTACAACCATGGATGCACTGCATTGGAAAAACAAGGGTTGCTACTAATACTATCTACCAAGGGTAGTTTTTATTGTATGAGATGCTTTAATAATGTCCATATTTTTTATTAAGTTTTCATTCACGAATAAATTTGTGAAGATAATTTATTTGATTCCTATATATATATATATATGATTTTTTTTTAATATTTAACAATACACCAAACATTTTGTTTCATAGAGAGGATACAATTCTCTGCTACATTTATTATGTTGATTCAGTACCACCTTCAATTGACTTTTATTGAGATGGCCATGACATTCTAATTTATATTTATATTTTTTCTTTTCCTGTACAGTGTAACCCATGTTATGCCCAGCGCTGCAAGCAACCTTGATGCAATAGAGTCGACACTAAAGGCATCGCTGAGCCAGAATAAACAACTGGACCAGCATGTCGTGTCTGCTATGCAAAGAGTGCTTATGCACCACATCCAGTTTGTGGCTGCTGTCAAGCCTCACACTCTACAGCTAAGGTGCTTTATTTACTGAAGTTATGTAATGCAAAGTTTTAGTTTAACAAAGTAATAAAATAATTATAGTACATGTAGTTAAATGCATTCAGCATTTATTTATATTACTCATTTACTGAGTTGTTAGTTTGAAAAATCTGTTCAATTATTATGTACATTAGAGTAATTGACAATTTTCTTTTTCCTTATATACAGTTCCTTGAAGTCCAAATACATCTTGCTTCAGCCTAAAATAAAAGATCCAGTCGAAGCAAGTAGTTCCAAGAAAGTCAAGACTTTCAACAACAGAGAAGCAGTTGATTCCTTAAATTCAACTTTGATAAAGGAGGAGCATGATTCAAACAATAATTGTTAGTATCTGCTAATTCACTTCCTCCCATCTTACTGTCATATGTATGACCTTATAAATAATTATTTACCATATTTAGAAAACATTTTTTTTTTTGTTTTATAAGAAAGACTAAATCATTTTTTTAAATTTTAATCTTTAGCATGCTTGCAGATGTGTGCACTCTTTCATTCACATTTGTTACAAAATAGTTTTAATTTTTATTTAAGGTGGAGTGCATGGATATTCTTATTGAATAAGTGAATGGTATGGTTTGATCTTTTCAGACATAAACTTTTACATGAAAATGATGTGATGAGAGCACTCCTTCCCAGGTTTTTGCTTCATTTAATGCAGCAGTACAAAGATGGTTTTATTAATAGTACTTGTGTTTTAAATACTTTAAGGTTATAACAGTCACTTTTGTTTGGGGGTGGGGGTGTTTTGGGGTGTTTTTTGCTGTTTTACTTTTGCAAAGATGTCAGAGCAAACTTAACACTATTTTAATTGAAATATAAGATTATTTGGATTATCTAAGGTACCTTAAAGCAGACAATTTATGTATTTTTTTATTCAAATATTGCTATAGCTCAATCTTTTCTTTTTTTTTTGGTTAGTTTTCCATTCTTTTTTGTTTTTAGTGTAAAAATGAAGTATGCTGATTACTTAAATCTATATATTATGTTAAGATACTGTCATATAAAATTTACTACCACCCATAAAAAAATAAAAATCAGTCATGCTACTTATAAATAATTTTAAGAAATAGACATACATTTTAAATACTGTAAAAAATGCTGCAGGAAATAAAGTTCATTGCATGTGTAAAGTATGGATGAGAATGCATTGATGGCTTGTATTGTGTTTAACCTTTTTTAAGTTACCATGAACAGACCCGGCCCTAGTGGAGATGCTGGAGTGGGGGATGGCTTCCCAAGTCCTAAGGTTGTCATCTACCCCCCTGAACAAGTACGACTAGAATGGCGACACATTCACCGCATCGGTGCAGGCCTTGTAAATATGGGCAACACTTGCTTTTTCAACTCCACGCTACAATGTTTGACTTATACTGCACCACTTGTAAACTATTGCTTTTCAGAGGAACATCCTAAATCATGTAAGTTTTTTTTTTATAGCTAATTCTGTTTTTATTTTATTGCATTGGGGATTAAAATGTATCAGGTATTTGTGCGTTTCATTACTTTAAAAGTAGATATATCATTCTTGCTTTGTAACCTTACTTAATAATGATTGTCCCTTTCTGGTTGTGATTTTTTTTTGTGATGACAATATTACTGATGACATTTGCTTAACTTCACATTTTCTCAATTTTTTCCTAAAGCTACTGGGTTTTGTTTTTTTAAAGTTACTGCTTGTTTCTTTTTTGTTTTTGTTTTTGTTTTTTTAAGAACTTATTTTTCATATATTGTCATTTGGTATAGTTTGTCTTTTGGTAATCTTTAGAGGTGCTGGTGTCACTAACCCATCAGAACCCAAGTAAACATTTAGTTTTACTACATTTAAATACTGAAATTATATGATTGTAAGTAGGCAGAACTATTTTTAAAAAATAGTTTTTCAAGATTGTTTTATAGCTTGAATGGAAGTTTTCAGGGGAGAGTGCACACACAAAATGTTACTATTTATTCATTAATCTGGAACATTGAATTTTTAATATATTATTTCCCATACGCTTATTATTTTTTAACCTTATATAATGATACAACTTTGGGTTTTACCTTAATGGAACAACTTAGAAATCCTGCTAAAACAAAATAAATTCTTGCTTGCTTGTTTGTTTTTCTTAAAATTAAAAACAAAGAAATTTGAGTGTTGCTTAATACTAATAATGACAGAACTTTGAAAGCAATTAGTAATTTGCAAAGCATCATTCTTATTCAGAACTCATCTGGAACTGCATTTCAAACTAGAAATATGTATATTTGAATATTGGAACAGCATCAGATATGAAAAATAAATAAATTTGTACGCATTTGTGTATCAATCAGAAATTTATTTTGACAAAAATCAAAATAAATAATTGTTTATGAATATTTATATATATATATACACACACAAACACACACACACAAATATGCACTGATATTTAATTTTTAACATCGTGGGATAAGCTGTTATATGATCAGCAATTGTGGCTGAAACTGAACAAAAATTGTTAGTGATTATAAACTAATAAATGCTTAAAGATTGTAAATATATAATTTTATACCAATCATCGAACCATACACATCCCTAAAAGAACTTGCATCATTGACATAAATGTGCATCGAGTGTACCATTTTTGATGTTAAGTGGTTTATTTTTTAAAATGATGCAGATTTGATTTCAGTAGCAAAATTAATTAATTTGCATAATCTGTTTATCAATGAAATCAAATTTGCATCATTTTAAAAAATACTTATCAAAAATTTGTTTTAGAGAAAGAAAAAGTACACTGCACCTTTTATAATCGGAAGCTAAATTAATCTGTCTTTCATTAACCCAGACAATTCATTGTACATATAATGTCACACTTGGCCTCAGTAGTGTGCTGTTCACTGTGGTATGATGCTGTTTGTAATTGACACATTAATGTAATTTGATTATTCATTATTTTATCAGGTGCTGATGCATGATTACATGTACATTTGCATTACTGTACATCAGTAAAACCATTCAGACACATTACCTGTAACCCGGTATGAGTGCTGTCAATAGCTATGATTGCAGTTATATGTTTGTTATCATTTTGACATCATTAATTCAGGTTGAGTTTTATTTCAATAAACTGTCTATTATATACATTAATTTTATGTTAAAATATTAAAATACATTTATAGATCCCCGGACAAGTTGGATTATGATCTTAGTTTCATATCCTTATGGGTAGATAAACAACTTCAAAGGTTTGTCATCTTCAGATAGTTTTGTACTTAAAAGTACAATATTGCATTTATCTCATTTCTGTTCATGAACGAGATAATTTAGGTTAATTCAGCAAGTTTGATTCTTATCTTTTGTCATTCACTATTGATATTTTATCCTGTGTTGAAAGCTATTTTTTTATTAAAAATATATGTTCACATTTGCTATCCACTTTTAGCAACAACAAAATATTAATATATATATTTATTTAATTGATTTTTTTTTTAACTCTTTGCCGGGCAGATCGCCCAATGCCACCCGTACATCGTACAGGGCAGAACGCCCAACACCGCCCATAGCAACCATTGCACTTAGAGTGCTTTTTCCTTTCCATATTTACATCATATCTGGTCTCTACAGGAAGCATTACATTTGTACAATGATTTCCGCACCATTTTGAAGTATTTTCATGTGGCAGCATTCATTTTTTCATAAAGTTTTCTTTGTTTTTCGCGTTTGGTGTTACAAATGGATTTCTTAGTGACGTCGATCGTTAACGAGAAGTTTAATGGATTTTACTTTATCAGATAATGAGGTAAGAGAAGTTTATTTTGAATTGGGACGATAGGATTAGAAGTGACATTAGTGTCAGTAGCGTGCACATGTAATATCTTTCAAATTTTGGAGGAGAGTGCATCAGATTCTGGAGATATCGAAGAGGAGTAGGGGTAATGGGTATCTGGAGATGCACATGGTTGGAATAATAGTACTTTAGCACTGAATATATCGGAATTTATAACAGAAATGGGGCCGAATGTGACTGTAACTAATGATAGTACTCAGTTGGCTTTCTTCTACCAGTTTTTGAAAGAAGAAACATTTGACAAAATAGCGGAATAAATGAACAAGTATGCACGTCCGAAAATTGTGAAAAAACAAAATGGCGATCCAGGTTGGAAGGAAACTAATGCCACTCAAATTAAGGCTTATTTTGGACTTTTGATTTTGATAGGAATTCACAACCTGCCGAAAAAAGAGATGTATAGATCGTCTGACGACAGATTAGTGTTCCTGGCATCAACAAAAAGTGTGTGTACATAGTGTTATTAGCGGACAATAGATGGACAATATTTTTTTGTGTAAATATATATTTTCACGCATGGATTCAAATTTAACACCCGAAAGTATACTTCAATTAAGGATGTTAATAAAGCTGCTTTCATTTCCTTTCATTTTGCATTTTATTTCATTGAAATATATGCACTAATACCTAAGATATGATGTTTTTACTGACGTACCCCTAAATCTCACTGACATCCTGAAAAATCTTGCCCGTTCAGAGCCAAAAAAAAGAAAAAACGTCTACCTGGTAAAGAGTTAAATTATATCAGTTTTAAAATCTGTGTATGGTTTTTTTGACACTGCAAAAGCATCCCTTGGACTACTTATTAAATTATTATTATTATTATTGCACAGCATAAAGAGAATTATATTTTTTAAATTTCAAATTGTGGATTTTAATTAAGTGGTTAATATAAGCATGTGGTACCCTTTAAGTTTATATTGTACTTGATTTTTAAAGTGTTTTCTTCGTTTGTGTTTTCTAGGCAAGCAGCAGAATGCCTGTCTTATGTGTGAATTAAGACGCCACATCAAATCAGCTTTTCAACACAGTGGACATGCCTTTAAGCCTCAAATGATGCTTCAGAAACTAAAAAGTAAAATTTTTGCTCTCTTAATAACAATTGGATTTATATATGAATAATATGGTCCCTGTCTTTCTGTGAGCTTGAGCCATTTGACTTTTATTTTTAAATCTCTTGTGAGCTGATTTGCATATTGGGCTTGGGTGTCTTTCTCAATACAAGTCCTGTCATTCTTCTGGATGCGGCAAATGGATGTTGGTATAAACAGTCTTTAAAATTGTATTAGCATTATTTTTTGATGGGAGGTGTCAATTCTGCTGCCCACACCAGAAAGGGTGGAAGAAATAAGATGGCCTGCAGTAATTTCTTTGCACCTAAACAACTTGACATTGATTTTTCTTTCGTAAACAGTTGTCATTTTACTGACGGTAACTTTATGCCCAAAGCACAGTTTTGCAGTGGAGTCCCTTTGTATGTAGCTACATATGTTGCACGACTAGAAGGAAACCCTTTATTCAACAGGATCAGTTGCTTGTGTATTTATATTTTAATTTTTTATTTCTTGGAATTCATTAAATCCCAGTCTTATAAGCATTCTCAAGAACTTACTTGGAAACTATTTCTTTTGTCACCCACATTTTTAGTGAATGTTAAATTGTTACCATTCACCAGTTTTCCTGTTCAGATCTATTAATAATTTTTATTTTGGCATCAAAGACTGTCAGTCCCTTGACAAGGTGACATATGATTGACCATGGCTAAAACAGGTTCTTTCAAGTATATTCCAACCTTGAGTGAATTGTGCACTAAACATATTTGGAACCATCCTATTGACATAAGAAACAGATTCGGTCAGATATATTCTAACCTTGAGTGAACTGTGCACTAAACATATTTGGAACCGTCTTACTGACATAAGAACAGATGTAGGTAGTGGGTAAACCTGGCTGAACAATTATGTATTCAGAGCATTATCCCCCTTGAAGTCACAGTCAAAAAATGAGGTAAATCCTGTCGAACAGCGATATTAAACATTGATATAAATTTGTGTCACCTTCAGACTAACCAGGGTTTCAGAACAGCAAGGGTTCCATCACATTATATAGTAGGATGTATTAATTTTTATGGTAGAAAGTAGTGCACAGATTTTAGCTTTTTGCTCTTGTTCTTTCTCTTGTACAAACAGGAGGAGTATAAATGCATTACTAAGCTAGAACTGAGGGCCTACACACTGAAGGGAAGAGAGTAACAAAAGAGAAGTCACTGGTAGCATATCTCATGAGTAGAGTCCTCTTTAACAAACTTTTACTTGATTAGTTTTGTCAAAAGCTGTATGTCATTCTTTCAAATTCAAGTGCACATTCAAGCATGGTCATTTCAAACTTAGAAGCAATTTAGTTAAGAAATAACCAGTTGCTAGTATCTTGTGTGACATATTTATTCTTCTTGGAAAATGGCTGCATCTGTGATGTTTGGAAGTTTGTGTGTAAATTATGATTGTTTTCCTTCGGTTCAAGATTTTGGTTATGATTTTTATTCTTTAAAATGGCTGCAGTGTATTACAGACAGGGCTAGATTGTTCAGATTGTATTTGAAGCATACCAAAGTCCCAAATTTAATAAAAGTGCAGTAAAAGTGAAGTTCTTGGACATGAAAGCTATTAGTATCCTAATTTGTGGATTCCATATTGCCAGTAATCTTTTTCAATTTAACTCCACCAGTATGGATGAACTGTTGTACTTTTACATTTTCATTCTCCAGAGAAACTGATTTGATTGTCAAAGGAAGTTGTTTTTTGAAATGATATTAATCCATCCAGTTGATGCTACAGCAAAGATTTTATGTTACTTTCTTTACGAGTCTTTTAATTATTTTTTTGCAGTGATTGCAAAGCACATGCGTTGGGGTAGGCAGGAAGATGCACACGAGTTTCTACGGTACTTGGTAGATGGACTTCAAAGAGCTTGTCTGAATGGCTATGCTAAGTATGTTTCCTTTTTTTTTTTGCTTTAATTTTAAGTAATTAAAATTTCACATGAGTTATTAATGGAGTGTATTCAATTATTTGGGTTCATAGGAATTGCATAATTGAAAACACCACTTAGAGTAAAATTATATGACATGCATAATGCAGTTTTGTAAATAAATACAAATACAGCAATGTTTAAAGCACTCTTACCATGAAATGAACTTAATAAAATAACAGTTGTTTGGAAAAGAACGTTTATGATAATTACTGTCTTTTTCTTTTAAATGTATCTGTATGCTGCCATCCAATGTTTTAAGATTCATTGCTCTCAATGAATATGCAATATTAGCATTATTGTTAGTCATTCCTCTATTCCTTAAAGTAAAATCAATTTCAAACTATGATATCTTTAGCATTCTAGATTAATTTATATTTGAATAAGATTTTTATGACTGCGGCTACTGTGGAAGGTAAAAGATATGATTATCTAAGGATCAGAATTCATGATCACCATATTTATTTGGAAATTTAAAAGACATTTTGAGCTGTGCATTATATTTATTTTCTCTTTAGGTTGGACAAGTTTAGCAAGGAAACTACTGTTATTAATCAGATCTTTGGTGGTTTTCTCCGAAGTCAAGGTATGTAATAAACCCAGCTATAAAATATATTTATTTATAATTATTTCAATAGATTAATTCACTTAGCTACCTTCTTTTAGAGTGAGCTGTAAACTTCACCTGACTTGTAAAATGACTTGACTGTTGTAACCTTCTTCTCTCTGGTCTGTCATTGTATCTCCTGAAGAAAGTTCAGAGCAACTGTAGTTAGAATTATTCTTTGAGCACCAGTAACTCATCATCTGTCTTTTTTCTGTAATCTCACCTGGCTACCATGTCACAGCAGAATACAGCTACAAGATCTCTTCCCTAAACACCTGAGGTCAAACCTGTGTACTTGCCTACAAGAAGGTTGCACTGCTCTTCATTCATGAAAGAACATTTACTTATTTAGTGATGTTTTGTATATGGATTTATCCTTTTGTTTTTGTTATTGTTTTCTTTGGTATTTTTTTCTTTCCCAGTCATGCAACCAGATGAGTCTAGTAGGACTATCATATAGTTCAACCATTACATTTGCCAGATCCCCAAATGGGCCATTACGCTGATCACAAGAAGAGGTTAACAATAAAAGAATTCCCTTTCGTCTGTTGATGTATACTGCATCAATTGCAGTCATTATAGTTGTCTGGCTGGTGCTCTTATTATTGTCCCTGGGGATAGCCACAGAGCTTCAGACAATTTGGCACTGCATTTCAGACCTGACACTCTTATGACTCAGTTATACTTACCCGTATTGTGGCCTCTCATGTTTTTTTGCTGCTCCAGCTGAATTATATTAATACTAGCAGCTGCACTTGTAGTTTCTGGTATGTTCTAGTGTGTTCCTGTCAAAAGCTCTGCTATGCTGTATGTAAAATATCCAAAAAAGATTTAAACAGTTGTTTATTTCATTTGCAGCATTATATAGATCACACACTTTGAGCAGCAGCATAAGGTGCTTATGTAGTAATATGATTTCTTTTGGGCCAGGGTGAAAAGGAGTAGTGTGACTTTTGGTTGTTCTGTCTTATAAGTGTTGGTATGTATTGGTCATCATGGTGGTTACCATTTATAATCTGGTAATGGCAAGATTTTTATAGGCAGACTTGCTGATTCAGCATCTCATATAAGCAGTTCAACATTCATTATAAGACATTTTAAAAGTTTCATCACTTCATGACACAATTGTACTCTTACTTGACAATAATTGCTGTCTAATTTGTGTCGTAATTTTTTTTAAAAAAACTTTCTTTCATTCAACATTTGGAGCAGTTGCAAATTTTATTACAGGTTGACAGTAGCAATAATTGTCTCATCATTATTACTGAAACAAATTAGAGAGAAAATCTGTGCTCATGCTTACCAAGATCTTGTTAAAATGTATGAAATGGAGATATTCTTTCCTGCTTGGCTTAACCCGTTCGCCGGCGGCCATGTTTTGACGCTTAACGATAACTGAATGGGTCAGTGTGCTAAAAAATTTAAAGCGACTGTAATTATCAATGGATTTTAAAAATTTAAATTACTACCTATTATAGACATACTAAGGAATCTTAAAAGTATTTTTTAAATTTTTTTCGAATTCAAAAACAAAGAAATAATACAAAGATTTCTGATCTTTTTGTTGAACTTGGGAACATTTTCACCGTTTTTTTTTTTTTACTAGTCTACTAAATAATTAAAAGCAAGCATAATTCGTACAATTCTAAAATGATTTTCAAAATAAATATTATGGGGGACATTTTAAAAATATTTATTTAATTTTTTAACGTTTGCTTATTATTATTTTAAATTCAAAAATAAATAAATAAATAAAAAGTTTTCTTACCTTTTTCTTGTGTTGACCTTCGTCAATTTGTTAGATGTTTCCTTGAATAAAATCCGAAAGAAAACGATTTTTGTTGATTGCCATTTGAATATATGGTATAAATAATAATTTATCTTGTGTAAATAAATATTATTCTGGGGAAATTGGTTGATTTTGAACAAAACGAAAGAGTCATATGAAAACCACGAGGGTTCGGTTTGAGACTGATCGGTTTTTTTTTTTTTATTATCAAATGGTCACATCCAAAAATTCAGTAGGCCTGTCGAATTTCATCTACAATATATTAAATTAATTTACACAATAAAGTTCTTTAGGTAGGATCAGGCAATCAACTAAAAATCGTGTTTGAAACGTGCAATGTATAATTCCAAACCGGTTCAAAATGGCGGCTCAGCTTCTTTTCAAGCGAGGGGTGACTCGGGATTTCTGAACTTTGTAATGGAAAATACCCTTCTAAAATTAGTTAGCCAATGATAAAATTAGAGCAGATTGGCTGCTGAACACAAACATATCTTTCTCCTTGACCTTGATTGGTATTTTTTTAAAAGTGGCTATCGATAAAAATAGTATCATAACGACGTCATAACGACGTCCACGAGGGTTCGGTTTGAGAGCGATCGGTTTTTATTTTTTATTATCAAATGGTCACATCCAAAAATTCAGTAGGCCTGTCGAATTTCATCTACAATATCTTAAATTTATTTACACAATTAAGTTCGTTAGGTAGGATCAAGCAAACAACTGAAAATGGTCCTTGAAACGAGCCATGTGTAGTACAAACTTAGGTTCAAAATGGCGGCTCAGCTTCGATAAACGTGAGGTATCTGGGGATTTCCGAACTTTGTAATGGAAAAAACCTTTCTAAAAATAGTTAACCAATGATAAAATTAGAGCAGATTGGCTGCTGAACCCAAACATATCGTCTGCTTGACTTGATTGTTATTTTTTTTAAGTGGCTATCGATTTAAAAAAGTGTGCGCATGCGCTAACCTAACTCGGTAGCGGGCCGGCGAACGGGTTAAGAATTTGGCCTTGAAGTTCATGGCAGAGGTGATGAAAACATTCTCCCTGCCGACAAACATCAAGTTGCTGTCTTCCAAAAGGTGGAAAAATGATGTACAGCATTTAAGAGACCCAATATCTTAGACTTTTACAGACAGAAGTACTGAAAGATTTCTGTAGTTTGGATACTAAGGGGAGGTCACTTACATGGAGGGGAAGGGACTACTCTTTGGTGAGTTTTGTTATCTCCCTTCCACCTCACTTCAACGTTAATTGGGATATTTGTATGGCTGTAGAACCTTTTGAATATCCTATAGTATGTTCATCTGATAATAATTCAAAATCAAAATTTAATTAGCTTCAAAGTATTCTTCTTTTGATCAGAAAGTGATTTTATAAGTATTAGCCTTTTTTATTACTATTATTATTAATCAGAAGAAATACTCTGACAGTTGAATACCTTCATCATGTATATTGACAAATGGGCTCCCTTTGTTCTTAGCAAATTTTTATATTTTTTAATCTGTTTTGAAATATTTGTTTAATTATTCATTGTATATCCATCGTTTATTTTGTCTGCTGTTTCATATTGGTGGAGTTTTGTATTTTCTGATTCATATTTTTTCTTCATTTTCAGTGCAGTGCATGAAATGCACAGCCAAATCCAACACATTTGACCCATTTATGGACCTGAGTTTGGATATAAAGGTGAGAAGAAAATATGACATAAAACATCAGGAGCATATCACTAAAGCCAAATATTAAGTATGATTTATTTATTATAAAACAATGCAAGTGTGTGATAAAATGTTGCTGGCAGCTCTAGCTATACTTAATAACTGAAATCAATCAGCAGCATGACTGGACATGCCCCTCAGATTCCTACACTGAAGGGTACCCTTGTAATAATTGAATGGTCCAACTAATATTTTGTTTATAGTAATATTTCAACTTTATTTAATATTTTTCTGGAGTTTTTTTCAGTTTTATTTCTTTCAATGAGTTAATGTTATAACCATAGTAAAGAAGTGTAAAACATGGTTAACAATCTTTTGTTTTCTTTCCCAGCCACTTGACTCTTGAATCTGCTGATGAGCAAAGTTGCAATTTAAATTAACACGCTCAAACAGGTCCTTTACTGGAAAGGTTTCTAGTAGGAATAGCATGACAGAAGCAAATTCTTCATGGTCTGAAATGAGTTTATAACAGCCAAGTCCTTATAGACTATGCAGTAAACGATTGCTTAATTTCCAGAGAAAGGCACCCTGAAAAGTTTACTACTACAGTCACTTAAATTTTGAAGGATTAATCTTTCAAAGTTTTGAATGAAGCAGTCACCTTACTGTATGCTCTGGCCATTCTGTCCACAAGCTTTTAATACTGTTGTGTTTCAGGATTGACCAACCGTAGAACCTTGTTTGTACCAATTGTACAGTGCCTCCTTTCTTGTGTCCTGGTTGGCATACATATTATAAAGAAATAAATCTAATATGTTTTTTAGGGTTTAGGGTTACGGTTATTGTTGTATTCATTTAATAATGTGTAGAAATATTTACTTTGTAAGCAAAAGAGCAATTATCTGCAAATGATATTTTGAAAGTTATGAAATTGATGTGAAAATTTGCCATCTTTACCTTAGTGACCTTGTTTTCATTTCATTCTTCTGTAACTATAATTAAATTTGACCATATGTGCATTAGCTCTCGTGTTATTTTCTTTTCTGGCAGGGTGTTCATACAGTTGAAGATGCTTTAGCCAAATTCGTCAAGGCAGAAACATTGGATTCAGAAAATGCATACAAATGTGAGAAGTAAGTCGATATCTTTTTGATTACACAACCAAGACACATTTAGACAGAAAGTCTTCTAACAGTTATTTCTCCTTTTTTAAAAAAAAACATTATTCACATAACCTGAATTTAGTTGTTGTTTTTGTTGTTGTTTTTTAATAAAATCACATTTATTTTCTTAAGTAGTTGCTCATGAATAAGACAAAATGGGGTTTTTTGCTAAAAGAAAATTGGTCATGGATCTATACCTAGTGCTTATAAGAATTAATTATATCTTGTATATAATGTTCAGTTGGAATCGAGATCTGAATTGATGAATTTTTATACTCAGAATGCAGCTCCCTTGACTTATTTAGGAAAATACTGTTCTGTCTATCATATGTTCATATTCACACACAAGCCAAGGCTACAAGTGCAAATCAACTTCCAAAGAGTTGAAAGATTAAAGTATTTATCAGATTGGATGCCCCTTGGTGGGAATAATCTCTAATATCTTTGTTCACTTTGGTGTGTTTTTGGATGGTTACGAGTCATAGCTCTGCTTTTTGTAAGTTTTCTTCAGTGTGTTAGTATTATTCCATGACTTTTGATTGTTGCCATTTATCCTGTTTGTTGCAGTCATCCATGTTTCTTTTCAGATTTTTGGTAAGGTATATTTTGTCCTGATACCTACTGTTGTGGACTTAATAGTGTCATGGCTGACTAACTTTGTTTTGAATATGGCCGCTCTAAAGATTGTTTTGACTTCCATCTGTCTTGTGAAACAAGCTCTAGCTACAAGAGCTACAGGATGTACATGTTTTATGATTTCTGGTCAGATATTTTCTGGGGGTAAATGCCCTGGAAAAAATGTAACTGCCCTCGTGTCAAAATCCAGCATAACATTCAATGCAGTGACATGGATGACAATCAAACTGTCTTTACAAGTCATATGGGTATACTGTAATACAAGCAAGTAATTTAACAAAAGCAAAATAAATATAACAGATAATTGTATATTACAGCAGAGAATCAAATAAAATTATTTTTCCAATAACATTTAGGCTTAGCTGATATAAATAAACCATTTATTAAATAAAAGAATTAAAGGCATGATACTCACTAGTGTATGTTGCTTTTTAAATTTATTTTTAAATACTTTCTAAAATTCCTTGTAGAAATCATATTTCATCAGATACATATTAGAACTTGAATATTAAAACCTTAGATTAACAAACTGATCAACAGTTATGCACCCTTATCTGCATCACTTGCACTGTAACATTAGTGTTCAAGATGGAAATAAATGTTGTTCTGTGGGTATATTGACATGATGGCCAAAGTATTTTAAACTTACATTAGTAACAGTTTGATTTATGGATGATATAACTACCAAAAAACAGTAATAAAAATGACTGTATGCCCTTTTCATACCAAAAGCTACAATTATTTGTTTGTTTTGTGGCAACAGTTCCTTTACATAGAAAATGTATGTGCGCTTGGTTTCAAAATAAATTAATTATGGCCTAGGTCAAAGATTTACATGAAGATGTTATAGATTGAAGACTTCAAGTTAATTTATTTTTTAAATATAAAATAATGAATTTAATTTCATATTATTTACAACATTTTTTTAATTAAAAATATAATGATAAAGATTCGGTAAATTAACTCTATATAACATTTACAACCATTAAAACATATTTAAAATATAAAGAAGTATTTGTTTCTTTCTTTTTTTTAATTTTCAGTCATCAAATGCCAATAAGAGTGCTTGTTTTTCAGTTACTAAAGGACAACAGAAATTAATAATCTTGTGTGTGCACATATGTTTGCATATATGCACTTATACCTAGATAAAATGGTCGTATAATATATTTCCTAAGTATTTTGGTTGAAACCATCAATTTTAATCTGATTTACAGATGTCATCAGAAAGTTCCAGCACAAAAGAGATTTTCCATTCACAAAATCCCTAATGTTCTAACCCTTCAGCTTAACAGGTATATTTATTCTTGTTATCTTTTTACAGTTGTGTGAAAGTTGTCTTGAAGTTCCAATATTTTAAAGGAGGATGTGGTACAAAAGTGCAAATTTTTTCTTGTTTAATTTTGTTGTTGTTGAGATTTTTATACTTTTGCTTACTTTAATATATTCTTTAGCGGAAAGTATATTTTCTTATTCAGTATTATTTGTTTTTGTGCATTTGTTTACAAATGTATTTCCCAAGCCAGAATTGCCAAAAATGCACACATTTGGTTCACACTTACTAACATTCTTTTAAGTTTTACACAGAAACATAATTAGATAAACTAATTTAATTACTACTCTTTGGGCCTGTCATTTGAGAATTTTTGGTCTCTGCAAAACAATTTTAATTTCAGATAGTGTGCTAAACCTTAAAAAATATACAGCCTCTTTGAAAAATAACCTTCTTTCCATTAAGATCACATAGTTGCAACAGGGAAGGCACTAAAATTTTCAGAATCATTAAATTTATATTTTTAGATATATGTAAAATGATGACTTAAGGATTTGTTTCCTGTATAATCACAGGTTTGACTACAATCGAATTTCTGGCAAAATTAACCGACATATTCAATTTCCAGAGAAACTCAACATTCGACCATACATGAGTCAGAAACAGGTGTGTTAGTATGCATAATGAAAGGGGTGGGTGTTGAAAGAAATTATTTATAGGATGTGGTGATTTTAGAAATTTTAATGCAGTGAGTCCTAGTAAAATTCTGATATCCCCACTCATAATAACCCACAATCAGATGTATATTATAAATTGAGTGTTTATATATTGCAATTTCTGGCCATAAAACTCGAGTGTATGTTCTTCTTCTTCTTTACGTTGACTTCTTTTCCCCACAGGAATTGTGTGGAAACTTTTCATCTTCTTGATGTTCTCAGTTTCTGTAGAGTTCCTGTGGGGCCTTCCTCCTTACTCTGTTATTCTAGGAGTGTAGTACTGTTCTATTTTTAATGTTGGGGAAGATTTATGGAAGTAGTTTTCCAATTGCCTGTCATTGTTTACAGTTTGCTTACATTTTTTAGTAGTGTTTCAATGATTGTATACATTGTTTTTCCTAGGAGTTGTGTTAATATATGTATAGAAAATTTAAAAACTTCTTCAGTACTTCATTCTGACTTTACTTTGTGTTTAGTTTTTTGTTGTTGAGTTGTTTATTGCTTGTGGGTGATGGTATTTGCACATTATTAGTTTATATTTGTTTCAACATAGTATTATTTTATTTTAGCATTCTTATTATTATCAGTTTATATAGTGGCATTCACTTAGTTTATATTTGTTTCAGCATAGTATTATTTTAGCATTCTTATTATTATCAGTTTATATAATGGCATTCACTTTATTATTAGTTTATATTTGTTTCAGAATAGTATTATTTTAGCATTCTTAATATTATCAGTTTATGTAGTGGCATTCACTTAGTTTATATTTGTTTCAGCATAGTATTATTTTAGCATTCTTATTATTATCAGTTTATATAGTGGCATTCACTTTATTATTAGTTTATATTTGTTTCAGCAATTTGTGTATCATTAGCTTATGTTTTGTCTGTGTATTTTCTGTACTGCTGCATTATATGTATTATAGTCTAATAATATTGCTGATACCTCTTACCTCAGGGTGAGCCGGTTTACTACTACTTGTATGGAGTGCTTATCCATTCTGGTTTCCATTGCAACTCTGGCCATTACTACTGCTATGTCAAAGCCCCTTCTAAGGTCTGGTACCTCATGAACGATTCCATGGTAAGTTTATACTGAAATACCTGAGAAACTGAAATAATTCACCATGGAAACCTCTGAGGTGAAATGATCATTATCACATATCTCATTAACAATTTGTTGTTAGCTATCATTGTGCATACCTCATAAAGAATTCCTTGGTGAGTTATCATTGTGCATACATCATAAATATTTTCATGAACGTTGTTATCATTTCACATACCACATATATGATTTCATGGTAAGTTATTTCACAGTAAGTTGTAATTAATAACCTGTTGTTCACTTTGAAAAAGACTGTTGTTGAACCTGTTTATTCATATTTGCTACTTTTGACAATATTCAGTAATATAGTAATATCTAACATGCAGGGGAAAAATCAGAGATAGTAAACTTTCAGAATTTCATTGCTTCATGAGTAGAGAAGAAAAACTTTAATGATAGCTGATAAAATTTAAATTACATTGGCAGTCTATTGTTTGTACTTCTAATCATATCTATTTTTATTATCTAACCCTATGGTCTTTCTATGCATCATTCATTATATTATGTTGGTGGGAGATTGGATTCTTTCAAACCTACTGACCACTACAAAAATTTTCCAGACAAGTGACCGCATTGTTTCTGTTTTTCTCTGTTTATCATATAAGAATATATAGAACTTATTATATTTCATTGGAATTTTTTTTTTTATTTGTATAGCTATATGTAATATAATCATAAATAAAATTCAGTGTATTAATGATAGTTAAAAAGAAATTATATTACATTTTATTTCATGCAAAATTTGCATCCTAAAATCCAACTGAGTAATGCCAACCAATATACATGCTGCTAAGAGCATAAAATTTAGAGGATGGATTGCTGATATATCCTTAACCCAAGTTTGAAATTTGCTTTGTGTTTGTAAATTAATTTGCATGGTGAAGTTTGAACACCTACATGTATTGTTTCTTTGTGTTTTTAATAATTGAAGTGGTTTGGGTTGTTTCCTGCTAGGTACAGACAGTGCCTGCATCACGCGTGTTTCAGGCTGAGGCATATTTATTGTTTTATAGCCGTGCACAGTCTAGTGTCAGTCAAGTGCCAGGAAAGGTAATTATTAATTAATACATCTGTCTTTTAGTTATGGCTTCTTCGAATTAGATAATTAATTTCAAATCCATCAACTAATTATGACACTCAACCTTTTCTCTGATTTGAAAGTAATTAATATCACCTCTTTTACTTTGATTTGAAATTAAGAGTTAGTGAAATATATGCTTGAAATTTTCTATTTGCAGTGTGTGATGCCAACGCTATTTAGTTAATGATTATGATTATCATTAATTAATCATTCATAACTAATTACAAGTGATGAGAATCTCAATTTATGTTATTAATAATTCTCCAGCAGACACCACTCATCTCTATCTCTTGGAGGATATACGGGTGCTATAAACGTTTTCTTTCTTCCACAACATTAAGACAACATTTAGTATCACACAATATTCAGTAGGTGGAAAACTTCTTACTAAAGGAGAAGACAAAACTATATTTAGCAAGCCCCCATCCACCCACTTTCTTCTCTAACATAAGATTACCAATATGTGTAAGAAGGTCAATAAATTTATTGAATCAACATTTTTTTTTTTTTTTTTTGCAACTAAGTCACAAGTTTATTGTCCGCTGTCAGCTCTAAATCTCTCTCTCCAATCACCCACTGACAGGCTGTTATTCTCTCTAAGCCAACTTGGATGTCCTCTTTCACTGTCAGTTTATTTTGCTGCCAAAAATGGAGTGTAGTGTATCCTCCACATTTACACACTGCTTTCTACCTCTATCACAGTCGGTCGTAGCAGTTTACAATCAGCAAACAAGGTGGTTCAAATCATATATATAGAAAAGGCAGCTTGTCCCAGTAAAATATAATCAGGGAACAAATGCTAAGCTTCCAGTTTATTGCTTTATAACTCTATTGTTTCGTACATTCCAATCTCAAGTTCCCTGCAATGGTATTTATTAGCCTGATACATGCACCCATCAAAATAATTACAGCATATCAAAACAGTATCAAGTGTTAGCACACCACATACGAGCAGCTTAGTTCAAACATTTGTAGAAATAATAATAATAATAATACATCTCTGTATAATACACAGTTATAACAACAGCAAAAGTGCATAAAATATTTCAAAGTCCCTTCTCTCTCAAACAGTCACTTAACTCACCATTAAGCTAACTGCCGCCTTTCAAGACCAGACTTCTTTGCCACTTCATATTCAAGTGATCAGACAATAGGTTTCTCTACGGCAGGTAAACTGTTAGAACTCAGCCAGTTGGAATTAGTTTGCATTACATCAGCAATTTTGAGCATATTCTCAACTTAGGTTTTTTACTTCCAATTCTGACACTATCAAAAATACCATCATAAAGAGTGCCCAGAGTCTGACATTTTAACAATTTATATAGCGATTAAGTTTTAAAATAGGGATAGGCAAATTTACTCTGCCACACAATGGTTGTTGCTATCCTTTACAGAGTATTGATCTCCCTAATTATGGCATGTTTGCTTGTACTGTGCACTCTGCTTGGTGCAGGTATAATGCAACTACATCTGGAGATATTACCAACCTTGCACTCACAAGGAATATGCCATACAGATCAGTCTGAAAGTGCCATGATAGTGTTATTGTTTAGATGGATTGGTGGATGATAATAGAAAGACATGTAGATAGATGAATGATTGTTCTTCACAAAGTTAATGCTGTTTATAATGGGTAATAATACAGTATACTCTTTTTAAAAAAAAATTAAAATCACCATTTCAAATGCTCACATGAAGAGTGTATAATTATATTTATATTTGGCAATTTAAAAACTAATTGTCCAACATGTGTTTGCATACTTTGTGCATGACACAAAGACCTAAGTTTTACTGCAGTTAGCATGATAATACAGATGGCTGTACACGGATGTATAATTGAAAGTTTGTTTTTTTTTTAATTTCCCTTGCCATTAATCCTGACAGACTATTGAATTGACTTTAGAGAATTGAGGGCAAAAAGAATTGAGACATACTATTGCTTTTGTTCTTCTATGCATACAAATATTTTGATAGTTTTTTTCCCCACTTTCATCTCCCATAAAAGGAGTATTCAGAACTGCACTGCAGAATTAATCCATTAATATTAATATCTTGTCCTTTATACTTTGTTGTTTTAAATATATATGTGATTTACTTACATGGTAAAATTGCAGCCATTTTTCACAAATTAAAATTTACATAAAATTTGAAATAATAATTTAACAATTGAAAATAAACATTTGTTTGTGAATTTTTATTTTATTTCTTTCTTTGAGTTATAAAATAAGTATGACTTCCCTGAAAATTGAATTAAAGTGTGATAAAATGCTGTTATTTTAAAAATCATTTATTTTCATAATTTAGATTCAATTTATCTCATTATCTCTTCCAAGGCACCTTTCATTGGCCCTATAAGCAATGGTCTAAAAACACCTGGCAGTTTCCCAGCTGTTAATGGCTCATATGGCAAGTCCACATCCAGCAGCAGTGGCTTGGCGACTCCAGTCCGTCCAAGTATTGATGTGGGTGTTCCAGTTCCCAGGCAGATGATTCTTCCTGGAAATGGTGCATCAGCTGCTAATGGTACTGGTGCTTGCCCTGCTTTGCTTCAGAATCATCAAAAAATCTCGTTTGGCATCATTAAACCGTTCCAGCAGCTACACCAGTCTAATACACTTAAACAGAAATCAGAGTCAGAAACTGTTGCTGTTGCACCTCCAGTAATAGCAGTCGAGGCTAGTTCTGCACCTCGCATTGTTATGCAGATTAAAAAGGGTAAAGTTACTACTATTGAAAAATCCCCAGATGGTAAGTCAAAAATTGTCAATGGAGATTCTAGGAAGGCTTCTGTGTTAGTTCCTTATGAAGATGATTCTGACTCGGAAGAGGAATCCACTTCAAGTGGTACAAAAGATAAAGATAGAAAATCTTGTGAAAAAGGCTCCGACAATTTGCAGCTTGCATTTTCCAATGTTCCTCCCTTGGCATTAAAAATCAGTCCCAGAAAGGATCATAGTCACATTGAAGATGCACAAAAGCAAATCATTACAGCAGGTGTGATGAATACCAGACCCACTACAGTAGGCATGATGAATAGTAAGTCAGGTGCAGCAGATGTTGTTGCATCACGTAAAGACTTGCATCTTAAACTAAATAGAGAAAACAGCATGAGTGCCACTGTTCGTAGAATATCTGTTGACACTCAAGGGGATCTTTTTTCCCCAAGTAAGGTGAACGCTGTTAACAGCAGCTGGTTTGTTCAGCGTCAAGACTCTGCTAACAGTCCTTCATTGGGTTCAAATTCTAGCACCAACAGCAGTCAGAGTATAAACTCCACTACTGAGTGGCATGTGGAAGAGGGTGGTGTAAAAATTAACCCTGCTGTTGATCGAAAACTTCACCATGCAGGGTGGACAGTCACACAAACAAATTCATTAGAAAATATTGTTCAGCACTCGACTTCACAGGACGTATCTCAGAAATTGGATAGTGTTTTTAAACGTGTGAAATTAAAAGGAATTCAGTCATCAGATTCGGACAAAGTGACCAGTGATTCTCTGGAACGTGTGTGTTCGGGTTCAGTTGTTCACTCTATAGATTCAGTGGAAGAAAATAATACTGTTGCAGCAGCAAAGATGGGTAATTCTAGTGCTAACCCTGATATAGACAAAAATTTGGAGCACCAACATAAGGTGCTGAATGGTGATTGTGTAGAAGAGGAAACTAATTCTGAATCTTGTGCAAAACATTTGCCTCAGGGTGACAAGGTCAAGCATTCTGTGGACTTTTCTGATAAAGAGACTTTGCTTGCAAATGGAATTACACCTGACACAGACAAAGTCTTTCACAAAAAACACAAAAAGAAGAAGCACAAACATGAGAAAGAACGTGAACAAACTAAAATCAAATATGAGGAGTTCCAGGCAACAGACACGTCACCTGTTATCAAGCACAAAAAGAAGAAACACAAGTCACATGAGCGGGACAATTCTGATTCAGATCGACACGAGAGAAAAAGAAAGGATCATCTTGATGATTCTGATGATGCTGAAAGACATTCATCAAAGAAACAGCGTAAAGCTGAGTCTTCTGAGGAATATACATGGGCTGAGAAAACAAAGGAATCATTAATGGTGGATAGAGAGAAAAAGAGCTTATCCTCTGACAGTCAAGGTAAAGCATTGTATGTTAGTTTAAGTAGGGTACAGTAAATTTTTGTTTATTTGGCACACAAGGGGATTGGGGTGTGCTGTTGTATGGAATATGTTATTAGAGCAAGCGGTGGCTTTATCACAAACTAGTTGCTCTAGCTTAGGCTTTTTGAGAGCTTTCATTCAATTGTAGCTTTTCAGATCCTCTCAAAACTAGCAGCAAAATTCAACAATTCATTTTTTTGAGCCTTTAAAAAATCATAAAATGGATAACAAACAAATATTGTACTTTTGCATCAGCTCATTCTGATTCTCTCCTTTCCCTATTTGTTCAGCAGTTTCAGTCTTCTGTCAACATATCTGAATTTCTTTTCAGTTCAACATTAAATTTGTAGAGGCCATGATTTAGTAGGTAGTTCCACTCACTTATATGGTTAAAATATTTTATGCTCAAAAAGTGTGGTCTGATGAAATAAGTTTGTGTACAAAAATTGTGATGATATACAGATTTCTTTTAACAAAAAAGGCATTAACGAAGTTTAATACAGATAACGTAGAGAGGCAAACTGCCATATCTCTGAAACTATACATCATACAGAATTGGTTTACATATCAAAATGATCGGCAAACTATTCTCTGTTTATATGTATAAAGATAATTTCTATTTAATTGCATATTAGTTTACATTTTTCATTTTACTGTGCAATTTTTATTTACAAAGAAAATTAAAACTGCTAAACTGTCACATCTCAGAAACTATAAATAACACAGTTATGGTTCACCTATCAAAATGATCAGTAAACTATAGTTCATCTACATGTATAAAGATAATTTCTGTTTAATCGCATATAAGTTACATTTTTCATTTTGCTGTACAATTTTTATTTACAAAGAAAATTAAAACGGATAAATGATCACATCTTAGAAACTGTACATAGCACAGTTATGGTTCACCTATTAAAATGATCAGCAGGACGTTATCCATTTATCTAAAGACAGATCAGTTATCTATAACGTTTTTGCTGAATTAGTATTTTTTACAATAGAAATCTACATACAAATACAAATCTTTAAAACTGTATACTGGTATCCTTTATGCATAATTCATAGATATAAAAACATGCTCGAGACATACTATTATTAATTATAAAAAAATAATAAGTAATACATATCTTTATGTTTTGAAAGTTTTGTGACAAGTAAATTAAAGCATTGAAATATAATGAAAATATGTATGGATAACTTTATTGCTAAAACTCTATCCACGTGTACATGAATCAAATACATATTAGTTACATGATATTTAATATAATAATAATGTACACTATAAATATAAATTAATTTTGTTTTATTTATTTCCAACAATGAGTATGCATAACACAGATTCAAATATTAATCACAGTACATATTTTTATAAATAGAAAATTCTTCCTGTAAAAGTGTAATGTAATGCACTATAGTCAACAGCTGTCCAGGTTCTTCTGTTGGTTGTCTCCATTGTTAAACCCCATTTAAAAACAAAATTGGCATCCACATCATCACAGTCCATGCTAATTGCTATCACCCCACTTAAAAATATTCTTATTTTTATCTATCTGTCTATCTATCTATCTATCCCTTAGTCTTGTTGACTGTTGGGGCACCATTGATGACCTTACAACCAGTTTCCTCCATTCGATTCTGTTCTCTGTTCTTATTTCTGTACTATCCATAAATATTATCTTAGCACTGTTTGTACTGTAAAACTTCTAATTCCTCACCAGTGAAAACTCCTGCTACAATTAATAATTAAATAATGAAGACAAAACTATAGGCTGTTCATCAACCAGTTTTTCATTTATTAAAAGAAATTATACAAGAATTATTGATGAATCTGCTGTCTTTAATAATTAAATAATGTAATATAAAAGTCTTCATGTTAACTTATTCTTCATTTATGTACCAGACCACCAAAGAAATTAAAAGATCATGAAACCAAAACAAAGGCAGAAGCTTGACAAATTTTTAAAATTAAGAGGAAAACATTATGTTCAAATTTAAAACAAAACAGGTTAAAATTATTTAAAATATATGTATATAATTATAAAGCATTCACTAAATAAAATATCTTAGTATTATTTTAAATCCACTGCATGAAATAAACATTTCACAGACCCAAGTGTTTCAGTTTACTATTTTTGCCTCAAGAGTTATCTTTTCTTGTTTAAATGATCGTTGAAAACAATTTTTCTAAATAATAAGGTTTACCATCATGACTAAAAAAAAAAAGTAAAATTAATTCAGTAAATATTAAAATAATATTTTTAAAGTCGATCTGTGACTTCACAATATATATTACAAAGAAATAGCAATTAAACTGTCATGATAGAGTGACACGCCGACCTATTTAACTATTAGTATTATAAGTATCTTACTTGCCGTTTAAATGTTGAGCATTTTGGAGTCTGCTAATCATAGAAGAAATTAAATATGATAGAATATAAAGTACATTTATGGACTTGCACACTTTTAAAATATTGTATGATACATTGATTTTACTGCAATTATTTACAAGCCTGTAATAATAATAACTAAATAAGTAGAAGAAACATTTACACATGGAATATTTAATTAAAAGTTTACACAAATAGTCTTGACTGACCTAAATTTATTTTCTTTAGTGCCAGTTCATGCCTGTGATCGCTATGCCCAGAATAATGCTGTACCCAGCCATCATAATGGAAACAATGTCCATACACCAAAGTTGGCTTGGGATGGCAGTCGGAAGCATCAGGTTGTAGAAGAACTGGAAAAACATCCAACTGGTTGGCAAAAATTCCTTTATTTCATCACTAATCAGAAAGTGGCTTGTCTTGTGGCATGATATAGTGTAATGTTGGTGTGTTAGTGCAGTGCAAAATGAACTTTATGGTGTGGTGTGAGATAATGCAATACAGGATTAATTTATTTTTGTGAGGCAAAGCAATGCAAAATCAGTATATAGTGTGTGATTATGCAGTGCAAAATCAACCTGTGCTTGAAATAGTGTAATGCACAATCATCATATGTTGTGTTGTGAGATTGTGCAATGCAAAATCAACTTTTCTTTTTGTTGTGAGACAGTACAATGTAAAAGATTGGCCTTTAACATGATAGAGTTTTCCAAAGAGCACTTAGAATATTGCTCATTTTACTGATAAAGTTAAAATTAATAGTTCAGTGTGGTGGTGTTAAAGATGGCTGGGGAATAATAGAACCTATGGACAAATTGCACTTAAGAAGTTACCTTTAGTAAGTCACTGTCATTATTGTTGGTTTTGAATGTGTTATTGGCTGTGCTTTTTTTTTTTTTTTTTTTTTTTTTTGGGGGGGGGGATGGCGGGAGGAGGGGTGTCAGTAAATTCTAGTTGAGAGTATTGTGTATTCAGAGAAAAATTACTAAAAAATTTGAATTTTCAGATAATCGTGTTTATTTCCTCATTCATCTTAGTTAGAACTGACCATATATCATAAATTATACAGCAGTATAACTAGCTATGAAAGATGTTCTTGGTTTTTTTTAATCTATGGTTATAAAATTATAGATATCTTGTTTAGCTAACTCTGAAGAAAGATGTTTGGGGTTTTTTTTAGTTGTGGATACATAACTTAAATCTTAGACATAATTTATAATTATTTATTAACAAAGTCAAACTTAAGGAAATTAAATTAGGTCATCATTTACCTCAAGACATTTTTTTCAGTGTCAACATGGGAAGGACATACAAGTGAAGCCAGTATAGAAATGGAAAGAGAACAGGCATACAGAAAAAGATGGGTGGACAACCGAGATGAAGAGTTAGATAGAGGAAAGGTTGGTGTTAGTTTGTTTTTTTCATTTTCATTTGTCTTGCACAGGTCTTCGAGTCTGTTAAAGTTTGAAGAGCAAAACAAAACTTATGTTTTTACCCTTCTGTTTTCAAGCATATCTATACATAATCATGGGACCTTTAAAACATATTTAAAAAAAATCATATAATAATCCTCCCATTTCTCAAGTATACTTGCACAAAGTCATTGAGCTTTTTAAAGCTTAAAAAGCAAGAATTTTTTCTGTAAGTGCAGGGGCTCTTGGCTTTCTTTTCTTTCTCATTATAGACCAAAATCTCCAGAAAATGAATCTCTTCCAGCAGTTACTTTCATCGTAAGTTGGGGGGGGGGGGGGGGCATTAGGGATATCTTCATATGGTAGGTGTGGAGTAAGATTATAGTTCCATGCCATGCTCATTGACACTCACTCTTAAGGCCATATTACGCAAAGAACAAAATAAATATTTTTTGTGCTACAGCCTTCACATTTGGTATGCAAATTGTCTTTGATTTAGATAAAAATAATCTGTTGTTAGATTTTGAATATCTTGCTCTTTTTTTTTTTATATAATTAAATTTTTAGATTTGTTTTTAATACCCAAAATATGGGTTTTTTAAAAAATGCATAGTTCAAACATTTGCATGTCAGAAAATCTTTTAAATAAAATTTTTAATATTGTTTTGATGCAAGTTTTTAAAAGTTAATGATGCATTTAAAGAAATTTTAAATAGGAAAAAACGTGTCAAAAATATTAAATTGAATATAAAATGTCAAGGTAAAACAATTGTTAAAAAAAAAAAAAAAAAAATTTCATGCAGGCATCCATCCTTGATTTTGTGCACATGTATATAAGGAACAAATGTGCCGAGTTTCAACTATGTGGGTTTACTAGATTTGGAGATCCAGGTCTGCAAGCAAGCATCACAGACTGTAAAACATAGTTTTGAGAAAAACACATTTCAAATATAATAAAGACTGTAAAAGTAAAATTTTCTTCAATATTTACTTTTTTAAAATTATAAATATGCCTTATCCATAATTCAATGAGTTCCTATCAGTCATTTAGTTCCCCTAATAATCCTTAGCCATAGGTACTGTCTTCTGCCTTATCCACTTCACAAGTCTTCAGCTTCGACATTTTCTTTACTCTGAGATGTCACTTAGTCTCTGGCGTGGCTAAATAGTCTGCATGCTTGCATCTTCTGCTGTTTTGTACCTCCTGGTATGCTTGGAGTACAACAGTAGGTGTCACATCCAAGTGTTTCATCACTTGGGATAATTGTGCACAGCCTTGATTAAAATGAGAAACTGCATGGCCACTACTGCACGAATATGTTTTGCTCCTACATGAACTGTCTTAGAACTATACCTGTCAAAACATCAATCACTACCCCCACCCCATAATTAGAAGTACATCCAGACGTGTGCCAAATTCCATCAAAGGAAACCTTAACATCAAATGGGTGAGCTTTGTCTTATCAGCAGAAGCAACAGTTTCATCTTCAATATTACCACCACTATCAACAATCTCTATATCACTAATAATAGGTAGTCCCACGGCCACCGCTTTACAGGCAAAAACTCGCAAACGCACACAAATTTGCTAAACTTTACCTCAAAGCGGTTTTCTTCACATTAAACCTCAACTAACCATTTTTATATGAAAATAAAGATCGATGTTTTGTCTTTCGAACTGTTTTGTTGTTTTTTTTCTGAATTTTATTATAGTATCCATAAACTTTGACGAAAGTACCTTAGGGTTGCAAGAAAAATGGGTCAAAAGTCGCCTCACGGCCGAAAAAGTAAAATTCACGTTTTCGGGTACCAATTTTTAAAAAGATTTCGAAACTGGCAGCGTTTTGTAACTCTAAAACTGATTGGTCCTTTAAATAGAGGACATATAACTCTTTACAATCATATAAATTTCGAATTTGTTTTATGCGAATAACCAAATAAATTTTCAAACTAAAAAGTTCACGATAAAATTTTCGGAAGAAATATTTATCACAAAATAGTTTGACCTATATCATTTTCTGCGGAATTTCAATATCTCTCTAATGATATGCTGTAGCCCTTGATTAGTGACCCCTGCCAGATACACTTAATTGAAAACCCCGTAGTACGCATCCTGTTTCAGTCATGGCTTCCACGTGCGAAACACGCGTTGACGCTACCGCTGATTTTTCTCACATTTTATGTGAACAATTAAAACCTCTTATCGGTAAAATCTTTTGTAAGCATTTAATAATGATTACTTTACTCTGTGATTAGTTTATTTGTAAACATATCTCTATTTTTAAAGCAGAATTATTCATTTTGTCCTCACCATCACTACCAATTCCGTAGTTTGAAAATAGGTTAGTCGGTGCGTCACTCTATCGCGAAAGTTTGATTGCTATTTCCTTGCAATTTTGAAGTCGCAGATCGTATTTAAATATATTATTTTATTTATTTAGTTAATTTTAGTCAAGATGGTTATCTTATTATTTAGAAAAATCGTTTTCTTAACGACGATAATTTAAAAAAGAAAAGATAACTCTTGATGCAAAAATAGTAAACAACCGAAACACTTGGGTCTCAAATGTTCTTTTCAAGCAGTGGATTTACAATAATGCTAATAAGATATTTATTTAGTGAATGTTTTTATATACATATATTTTAAATAATTTTATCCTGTTTGTTTTGAATTTGAACATAATGTTATCCTCTTAATTAAAAAAAATTGTATGGCTTATGCCTTTGTTTTGGTTTCACGATCTTTTAATTTTTTTGTTGGTACATAAATTAAGAATAAGTTAACATGAAGATTTTATATCACATTATTAAAATGTCGATTAAATATTTTATGGTATGTTCTATGAAGCTGATGAGCAGTATATCAAACATGTTTTTATATCTATGAATTATGCGTAAAGAATACCATGTATACAGTTTTAAAGATTTTTTTTTAAATATGAAAGTTTCTATTGTGTAAAAAGTACTAATTCAGATAAAAGGTTATAAATAAATTTTCTGTCTTTAGATAAATAGATAACTTCATGCTGATCATTTTAATAGGTGAACCAAAACTGTATGATGTATACTTTCAGAGATGTGACTGTTATCCGTTTTAATTTTATTTGTAAATAAAAATTGCATGATAAAATGAAAAATGTAACTTAATATGTGATTAAACAGAAATTATCTTTATACATATTGATCAAGTATAGTTTACTGATCATTTTGATATGTGAACCAACTCTGTGTGATGTATACTTTCAGAGATGTGACTGTTTATCCATTTTAATTTTATTTGTAAATATAAATTGTACAGTCAAATGATAAATGTAACTTAATATGCGATTAAACAGAAATTATCTTTATAGATATAGGTAGAGTATAGTTTGCTGATCATTTTGATATGTGAACCAACTCTGTATGATGTATAGTTTCAGAGATATGACCGTTTGCTTGTTTACGTTTTCTGTAATAAACTTCGTTAATGCTTTTTTTTGGTTAAAATTTGCTGAAATGGTCATTTTCAGCATCCAATAATTTCCACATTTTCTTTGCAATGCCTTTAGAAAAAAATAGGCATTAACTATATGGTACATGATTTAATAATATGCATTTTGGGTGTACTTTGTGCATCAGTTGCATATGTTATGATGCCATGAATGTTCCTTTTTGTTGCGTTTTGCGAGCAATTTTATGAAACAAAAGCCCATTTTCTTTTGTAATTTATAATAAACTGAAAAGTAAATTTTGCATTATATCTGGTTTTTCTTGTTGTATGTCACTATGTTTATTAGAATTATTAGATTGTTTTTCAGTGAGGTTTATATCTTGCTTGTAATAAACTTGTAAAATCACACATTCATTACGTCTAAAAAAAGTTGACCACAAATAACGACACTAAATTTGTGATATCTCAAAAAGTATTATAGCTATCATCATAATTTTTTCTGTACAACCTTATTTCATCAGAACACACATTTTGAGCATAAAACATTTGTACAATATCAAGTAGAAAAAAATGAGTGGGACTACCTACTAATAAAATCATCAGTACTGTTTAAATTACTATTATCACTTTGATCACCAATAGGATTCTTATCATTATCATGATCATCATTTATGTTGGCTATACTTCTGCTGATGCTGACAGAACAGTTTCAGCAACTACAACATTTGCTAATGAAACTTTCTTTGAAAGCCTAGTGTAAAATTTGGAATGCATTGAAGGCAGGTTTAGCATAGCAGAAAAGTTTTTCAATCGTGTCAGCCTCATCCCCAACTCATTAAAACACATGAACCATTGCATTATTTACATCAAACCCCACAAGAAATGTTACTAGAACACGACATCTGACTCTTTCTGAATGTGCATTCATCACAACTCACAGCCCCTATTCCCTCTCAGACTTCGAACACTTTTGCATTCAGAGCAAACAGACAATGAAAATAATGCATTCAAATTATCTAACTCTAGGATTCTTATCATTATCATGATCATCATTTATGTTGGCTATAGCTTCTGCTGATGCTGACAGAACAGTTTCAGCAACTACAACATTTGCTAATGAAACTTTCTTTGAAAGCCTAGTGTAAAATTTGGAATGCATTGAAGGCAGGTTTAGCATAGCAGAAAAGTTTTTCAATCGTGTCAGCCTCATCCCCAACTCATTAAAACACATGAACCATTGCATTATTTACATCAAACCCCACAAGAAATGTTACTAGAACACGACATCTGACTCTTTCTGAATGTGCATTCATCACAACTCACAGCCCCTATTCCCTCTCAGACTTCGAACACTTTTGCATTCAGAGCAAACAGACAATGAAAATAATGCATTCAAATTATCTAACTCAACAATGCACCTAATATTCTTCCCTGAATTGGTGTCAACGGCTGCTAACTTTGGCTGAAGCAAAGTTAGTTTCTGCCGAAAGTAGTCAGGTAGGAGGTGGTAAGGGGAACAGTATCAATCAGCAAGGTAGCACTAGGATTTTACTATAAATACCTGGCACTGCATTTTTATAAGTAGACGGGGGTGGGTTGGAGGAGGTTGACCAAAGATAGAGCAGGCAAATCAGTTTGTTCTACATACCAGCAGCAATCAAAAGTTTTGTTGTGGGAGGTGATTGCTTGGACTGACTGCAATTTTGAATAATATGCGTCGTCTGCAATGAGTTTGGTAGCTGTAGGAACAGAATAAACATCTTGCATTGTTCCTCTAGATCAGGGGTCACCAACCTTTTTGATACTGAGAGCTACTTCATGGGTACTGAGTCATACGAAGGGCAACCAGTTTGATACATTCTTCTAGTTTGCCTTTATATATTATTATTAATGTGAAGACTTAGAAAAGGCCTGCGGGCGACTCATGTGGTCTTTGCAGGCGACCTGGTGCCCGCGGGCACCTTGTTGATGACCCCTGCTCTAGATGTAGATGGGTGGGAAGTGGCTGAAGAGATATTGTCAAAATCTGGAGTTTGTACACTGTCTACAGCTATGAAACTTCATTTTGGGTAAACGGGTGGGGAGGTCGCAGCATGTAACTTTGGTAGTACATCTTCTACAGCAGCAATTTGGTACTGCTAGGATCAGTACTTATGTCCTGCATTGCGTTCTCTTTTTCCCATCCAGCTTTACTTGCTTCTCTAGACTTTACAGTAGGTAGTCCCACTCATTTTTTTCTAATTGATATTCTACAAATGTTTTATGCTCAAAATGTGTGTTTTGATGTATTAAGGTTGTACAGAAAAAATTATGTTGATAGCTATAATACTTTTTGAGATATTGTCAATTTAGTGTCGTAATTTGTGATCAACATTTTTTAGACATAACGAATGTGCAATTTATCAAGTTCAGTACAAGTAAAATATAAACCACACTGATCAACAGTCCAACATTTTAAATTAACATAATCACAGACAACAAGAAAAAACAGACATAATGCAGAATCAATATTTAAGTTTATTATAAAATGCAAAAGAAAACATGCTTTTGTTTCATAAAATTGCTTACAAAACGCAACAAACTGAAATATTCATGGCATCATAGCATAGGCAAATGCTGGACAAAGTATATCCAGCATGCATATTATTAAATCATTTGCCATGTAGTTAATGCCTATTTTTTTTCAAAGGCATAGCAACAACAATGTGGAATTTATTTGAAGCTGAAAATGACCATTTCAGCACATTTTCATTAAAAAAAGGCAGTAACCAAGCATTATACAGAAAACGTTAAAAAACAAAATGTCATATCTTTAAAACTATACAACATACAGAGTTGGTTCACATATCAAAATGATCAGTAAACTGTGCTCTATCTAAATATATAAAGATAATTTATGTTTAATAATTTATTTAATTTATACTTTTAACTTCATTATATAATTTATTTTTACAAGGAAAATGAAAACGGATAAATTGTCACATCTCTTGAACTATACATAGTACAGTTATGGTTCAAGTATTAAAATGATCAGCAGGATGTTATACATATAACTAAACAAAATATTTGTGCAACATTTTATTTCTTCGAACATTTTACAGAACAAACGTAATATTTAAAATTCAGAAAACTGTATTCTTGGTATAATAACACCCTATATGCATACAAACATAGATCAAAGATGCACAAAGATGAGGAACACATGGAATTACAATTATATCTCCCTAAAAAATCAAAACATCTATTTTGAAGGGCTTGTAACCAAGTGTTAAATCTCTGAAAATATGCAAAAAAAATTTATTGTTAAAACAGTTCCCTACCCAAATGTACATGATTTAAAGAAATATTGATATAATTATACAATTACAATGTAAGCTATGAATAAACTAAAAGATTGTTTCATTTCTGTTTTATTTATTTAAAATAATGAATATGCACAATAAAATAACACAAACAATATAGTAACAAAAGTATACATATAAATTAATATGAAGTCTTGAACAGGGGTAATCCTATTAGTTTTATAATAATGATAAAGAAAAATAGGTTAATTCAAATATATCATTATCAGTCACAATACATATTTTTATAATTAGAAAATTCTTCTTGCAAAACTCCATAGTCAGCAGCTGTCCAGGTTCTTCCGTTGGTTGTCTCCATTGATAAACCCCATTTAAAAACAAACTTGGCATCCACATCATCACAGTCCAAGGTATCACCCCACTTAAAAATATTCTTATTTCTGTACTGCTCCATAAATATTATCTTTGCACTGCTGCTACTGTGAACTTCTAATACCTCACCAATGAAAAACCCAGAGTCATAATAAACAGCAACACGCTCACCTTGGCTTGTAAATCCACCATCTTGTGTCAGTCTTTCTGGTGGTGAGCTACTTGGAAAATTATCTACATTAGTTGTTCTTGCTGCTTCAGTTTCATTTAAGCTACTAACTGCATCTACTAAGTGCTCAGCATGTGCATTATCAGACACTGACATATCTTCTTGTAAATATTTGCATAAATTATCAACAAGGGTGTTGATGTCTTTACCTTTTATTTTTAAATCCTTACTTTTAGCACCCATAATCAACCTATGATATCTTATCTGGAGCTGGAGTGCATTTCTCTTAGCTGTGATAGTGTGGCATGCCTGAAGTAAGTTTGTAATGGCAGTTCTATCTAGACAAGGTCCTCCAACATTCTGGACTTTCTTGATGACATCAAGTTTAGTCTTAGCTAAACGAGCAACCTTTTCTTCTCTACTCTTTTTCTTTTCTTGAAGATGGACTTGGAGTTGTTTCCTGTTTTCCATTTCATGGCTCTCATATGTTGAATATATGTTCTTGGCCTTCTTCTTTGCATCCTTCAAGATAAGTGCCTGCTCTTCAGTAGATTTCTTTTTCAACCACTCGATAGGATGATTTCTTTTCATCATGTTGACTGTTGTATGATGAAATAAAGAACAATTACGTCGTTTGAACATACTGAAATCCAGGTCTCCAAAGCAGGCTTCACCCAACAAGTTGTTCATTTGGCAATGGGCCATTTTCTTTCGCTGTTCATCAGTAGATGGTCCACTATACTTACCACCTTCAAGAAAATCGCCTAACTGTCGTTCTGTAACCATCAAATACCCTTTGCACAGCGACTGAAGCAAATTCTGGAACTGTACATTGCACTTCAAATTATCAACAGCTGAACTGACTGATGTAGTTATAGAGGTGTCTGATGTCCTCATCATGAAGGTATCAATCCAAGAAGGAAGATGATCAAAGCACTGGCTGAAATCTGGACCCATGGATACATGTTTCAAGTGTTGCTCCAGGCACTGTATATGTTGGTACATATCAAGGTAGTGTTGTTGACTATGTACCAAACCCCAGAAGGGGCCTGCCATGCAAACATACACAGTGGCCAAAACAACAACCATTAACATTATCTCCTGGCTCTGTAGGTCTTGCAACACACTCTGGATCTTCAAATTTCCATCTTGCTTGCAGTAATCAATAAAAGTGACAATGTGGTCATGGTGGTGGACAATGCCACCTGCTCCTTCAAAGAGATTATTGAATCTATTGGATCTAAAGCTACCTATTTTACTTTTTAATCCATTCATACAACAAAATGCCAGCCATTCTTCTCTGCATCCATTCTTCTCATCACCACGTGGACCTAGGACATCACACGTAGTCCGGATAAGTCTACAAGCTGCAGCTTCATTTGCACTACTCCTGAAACGTTGAAATGTAGTGCTCTTGTCACGGCCCAACTTCTTTCTCCACCCTTGTGCCTCTTCAAAACTTGTCAATACTTTCTCTGTTTCTGAACTGAGACCTAAAAGAAAGTGAGCATTACAAAATAAAAATTCTAAGCCAGAATCAGTCTCCAAAATACATTTACGTTTCTCATCAAGAGCTTTACCATACGCTTTCATTGTTCTAGCCCTATCTGTCATGGTACCAACCAAATTCTGAAAAATCTCCTTCACAATATCATCTACATTCTCACCCTCTTTTTTACCTGCCTCACCTATCTGATGCATCAGCAGCATGGTAGTGTCTAAGAGTGTTTTAGCATCTTCCCTATACACACTCTGAAAACCCAATGAGAGCTGTGAACTGTCCTCTAATGTAACTTGGTGCCCAACATACTTATGCTGATCTCTGCTGGTTCCATCAATGTGAATATCAAACCTTTTATTCCTCAATTCCTCACATACCTGCATTTTAGCAAGTGTATGGCATGTACTGGCTATGCGGTACACTGTGCTCTTGCTGGGAAGGTTTGCATCTGCAATCTCAGTATTCAGTAAATGAGATGCTACAGTCTGAATAATACTTTTAGCTTTCTTTCCTGACACCTCTCCCCCACCAACTAAGCTACCAACACATTTCACAACAGAATCTGTAAACTTACCACTTTCATCTCTAGTGACAATGTCTAAATGAGAATTATTCACCACTTCAGTGCATTCATTCAGAGCCTGAATTTGTTCTTTGGATTCTCTAAGCTTACATTTCAAATCTGCAACTGTCTGGATACTTTTACTTAGCTTTTTTTTTGTTTCACAAAGAGTTTTTTTAATCTTTATCAAATTTGTCAGGGGAGTGCTCTGCTGTTCTAATCTTTGTTTTAACAGCTTTTCTTTAAATTTAAGTGCTTCTTTGGTTCTCTTGAGGTTACTCTTCTGTCGACAAATAGCTGCACTATTTCTGATTTTCTTTTTAAATTTGTCATTTACACTGGCTAGTTCTTTTGTTAAGTTAATTTTCTCTGCAAGGCAATATGAAAGGTTTGCTGAGAGTTCTTCTATCTTTTCAGAGAGCAACTGAATCTTTTGGTCTGAATCAGCTTTGTTTTTAATACTAACTTCCTTCAGAATTTTAAACTCAGTTTCAATTATTTCCATCTTACTTTTACTAGTTTTACATTCCTGCATACATGCTATTTTTTTCTTATATGCAGCAAGCTCATGCTTTATTGACTCTAACTGTTCTTTTAACACTACACAATCCTGACAACTTCCTCTAACTGGAGTACAGCTTGTGTTAGCATTATTTAAAGTCTGAAGCTCTTTGCTAAAACTTTCATTCAAAAACAAATCAAGATTCATTTGACCATTTGGTTTTGAAAGACGACTAAGAAGAACACTGTGGTGTTGGCGTAGTTTAGTGAGTCTGTATTTCATGTTTTTGCATGTTTTGAGATAAGGGCAAAGCCACTCATTCAGACAATGATCTTGCAAACTTAATTTCTTAGCAAATTTTTGAAGTTCTAAACACAGACCATTAGAAAATTCATCAACAGCTGTTAAGGAATCACATGCATTTAACAACATCTCACAACTAATGCCATACTGCTCAGAAAATGGCCCAATACTATAATATTTACATTCCAATGCTTTAGAAAGAACAGTTTCCCAATTGTTACATGGAGTGTTCTTAAGCTCAGTCATAACCCTGCGAATATGTGATGACAGTAATGGAATGCCATCACCAGATTTAAAGGAAAGATACTTCTCTGCAAACTCTGACATTTCTTCAAAAGTCTTATTTTCATCATGTCGCAAAAGAGCCAATTGTGCTATAAGCCGGTTGGTATGTGGCAGTTTTGAAATTGTTGGACGTCTACCTCTTCCTGTAGCCAGCAAGTGTGAAGATAAGAGAGCATATTGCTCATCAGCTAAAAAAAAAATTCCATAATTATTCAACCCTTAAAATTTTCTTTAAAAAAGTATGCAAACAAGTTTGCTTCTTCAAAATAATCAGTAGGATAGCTATTAGCTGCATACTTTAAAAACTTGCTAATATTCTAATATTGTATTAATGTAAAGAAAAAAGTATACATTGCTTATCAGCTAAATGACTGAAAGGACCAAACAATATTTAACTCTCACTTTTTAAAATAAAGTAAAACATGCAAGAAATATTAAGTTAGCTATAAGATTAAGAACAAATGTAAAGCAACCTACTGTCTTTATTAGTAATGAAACAACCATCTTAAGTTAGCTTTCTTCATATATGTATTAGTGTAAAAAAATTACAAATAGGTGGGGAGGGAGACCCCCCCCAAAAAAAAAAATTGAGATTTTTTTACACTGTAAAACGATGTTCAAATAGAAACAAAATGAGACCATTTTTTAAAAAAATGTATGCAAAAATGAAACAACAAACTAAATATTGTGTTTGTGTTACAGTAAACAACGCCTGAAAGAATTGAAACATTTCAGAACTTTTTTTCAAATGTTTACAATTTTAGCGTCTAGAGTTATCTTTTCCTGTTGAAATTAGCGATGATTTAAAATTATTTTTTCTAAATAATAAAATTATCATCTATAGCCAAAATTAAATGAGCAAATTAAACAATATTCATAGATATGAGCTGCGTCTTTAAAACGAAATATTTGAAGAAAATAGTATATTTTCAAATCTTTGCAAAAGAGTCACTCCAAGAGTCACTATATTTGAAAGTGTTAATTCGGAAACTGTCAATAATTCTACTTGAAAAATAATAATATGCTTACAAAAAAAATTCAAGAAAATAAAAATAAACATTAATAAACACTGACAAATGGATCTTAGTATTCTTACCGATAAATGATCTCAATTGATCGTATATGGCAGAATAATTAGCGTTAGCGTCGGTACACCGTGTCTCAGAAATGTAAGCCATGCCTGCGACGTGAACTGAGAAAGATGCTACGGGGTTTTCAAGTTAGCAAGAACCGCATGGACGAATAATCTCGTATTGTGTCATGTTTTTAGAAAGAGGTTGAAATGCTGAATAAAATGATATGTTTTCCTAGTTTTTGTGAAAAATATTTCATCCAAAAAAATTGTCTCAAATTTTTAACTTAAATTTTTTTTGGTGTTATTCTTAACATACAATATGGAAAAAAATATGAGTGTATAGAGTTATCTCTCTTCTTTTTAATGGACCAATCAGAATTTCGCCAACCCGTCAATGCGGTCCCATCCAAAATGTTAAATTATGGTACTGAAAAACGCGAATTTTACTTTTTCGGCCGCGAGGCGCCCGATGAGAAATTTTCGATGTAACCCTAAGGTACTTTCGTCAAAGTTTATGGATATAATAATAAAGTTCAGATGAAAAGCAAGAATATACTTTAAAAGATGAAAGATAGCTCTTTATTTTTTATATAAACATCGTTAGTCCAGGTTTAGTGTGAAGAAAACTGCTGTGAGTCAAAGTTCAGTGAATTTGCGTGCAAAAGAGCGTTTGACCCCAATAAAACAGCGCCGGTGGGACTACCTATTTACAGTTTAAAGACAGTTTTTGTTTCCTGAGCAACATTGGTAATTGCTTAGAGAAACTGATTTTGTCTGATTAATACCAAGCATGGAACCATGCAAAAATTATTGGTGGCCATTTTGAAAATGCCCAGATTTGATATGTAACCCATAGCAACCGCTGTTTTAACCAATCAAAGAGCAATTTTCACTTTTGTACTAGGTGACTTACACCACACAAGCACTTGTAGTGGGTCAAGGTTTTTCAGACTATGTGCTTATGAGGTGTTAAGAAATGTGCAGCAAATATTTTTTGAATAGGGGAGGTAATGCATATTAATTTTATATATAACACACTTATGATTTAAAAAATGGCAGGCATCATGATGCAAAGAGAACTAAATTATCAATGATACTATGCAAAGAAAATGCTTTTTTGAACACTGGTAGGTTGGAAAAACAAAACTTTATGTGTACAATGAATGCAATTATTAATAAGAAAACATTTTTTCTGCAAAAGAAGATATCAAAGTATGCAAAAGTGTGAAAAATCTCAAAACTGAAAAAAAAATAAATAAGAAAAAATGATTTATTGTGTCGAATGTGCAAAATCTAGCTGTTTTCCCCTGCATTACACTCATCTTATATAATGGACAAGAATTTTTTTTACACAAGTAAAGTTTTTTCTTGAATACTACCAGACAAACATATCCAGGGACCTTCCTAGTCTTCTATTTAAGCCTGCATTGGGGTGCTAATGGGACATTACTCATGGAACTTTACTACTAGTTAAGTTGTCATTCATCACCTCCTTTTGGAATGTAGGCCTCAAGCTCAGGCTTCCGTACAGTAAAATCTGAACAAACCAGATTGGCCTGGATATTGAGCGATGCTTTTTTCCTTAAAATGTCCTTCCAAAAACTGTACTTGTATTATATTTGCAACCATTTCTTTTTTTGTACCATTTTAATAAAAATTTGTTGATGCAGTTATTTTTTTATCTTTCAGAAATATTGATAGCTGTTGGGTAATCCAGCACTGCCTAGTTTTTGTCACAGAAAGAAGAAAAGTGTAAGGTGGTCATAATGAAAATATGTAATCTAAAATTGAAATAATAAAATGTATTCTGATGAAAATTCTCTTTGGTTTTGATCAGAAATAAACATTTTTTGAAGGTGGCCATAGATTTTTTAATTTTTCATAACTCTCCCGTGCTTGCAGGATGTTGGTAATTCACACTATGTTTTTGCCTTCAAAGGAGGTATAAAATTGTTCACTTTATAGTCCAACCTTCATGCTATGTTAGGTTCTGTTTGCCAGGCCTATATTTACTGGGTTCTTTGAATTTTGCAGGTGAAAAAGGTTAAGGATTATCATCGTGACAAGCACAGCTACTATTCATTCAATCCATTTCAAAAATACATGAATGATAGAAATCAGGATAAGGTAAGTTAAAATGGAACCATTTTCTTTCTCTCCCTAGACCTGGTGCTCTTTCTCAACCTGCATTTTTTTTTAAAAGTATTTCCATTGGAGTTACAATGCTCACAAATTCCTAACTTTTTGATTGACACACCATATGCATAATATTTATATTGTTTTGTCAGGGATGGGTATGCATTGTTTCAGGTTAGTTTGTTGGTTATTTGTTGCATTATTATATGTGTGGGGAAGGGGGAAATTTTTTAACTTTGCAGCTTTCCTTGTGGTGTAGTTAAATTTCTGTGCTTGTAAAAGAAGTACAACCACATGTATGTATTTGAGTATAAATCAGAAAGAAGTATTTGTATTTTTGATCATCAAAAACAAACATCCCTCCCCTCAGTGTTTTTTTTTTATTTATTTTAAAATATGACCATAAAAGTCTCTATGTACACCCACCTTTCCCATCCCCAATACTAATATCTTTTGGATACATTATGTTGCTTCATAACTGTAATAAGCTGTCATAAAATGTTTTGTTTGCTAATAATAGTTGTAATGTATGACAGGATGGTTAAGTTGTTAAATACAGAAGTTATCAAAATAAATGTATCAGTAGCTGATAACTACAGACAATACATAGAAGAAAATATCCATAATGCTGTTAGACCTAAGATTTAAACTCCCATCACACTTTTGGGCTCACTTCATTATCAGCCGGCATTGTTCCTTATTTTATCATTTGTTTCTAGTAGTTTGGAATTTAATGAACTATCTTAATAGTACTATATCATTGATATTTGACAGTACTTATATTTTAGGTTGAAATACCTGTGAACATTTGTCATTTGAAATACAGATACAGTTACCATCTGTTACTGTGAAAGTGAGCATTGCTACTTGTAAACTTCATCTGTGTTGTGGTATAGTATGCATAATCGCCTATACCACATAACAGATGTTTACCTTACTTTTTGTTTTTCATTTTATTTTGTCATGGTATAGTATGCATTATCATCCATAACTTGTTGTAAATGCTTTACTAATTCCCAGTTTTATTGGTCTGAAATCGAGGTTTAACTTAAGTATTTAAAACAAAAGTTAATCAAACAAACACTTGCAATAATTTGATCATTTCTATAATTTTATATTGTTTCAAGATTAAGCAATTGTTTGTTTTATTGAGGCTTGGGTAGGTGGTATGGAGCATTAGTTTGATTGCATTTGTAATTTAAATAAATTTAAGGACTAGACAGTAAAATATTTTACCTTTCAAATATTTCAGATATGTGCAAGAAGTCTTTAATAAAGCATACATATACTTGTTACTTAATTATGTGATATATTTTTGGTTACCAAGATGGACAAAACTTGCCAAGTTAAGACCCAGAAATATGACCAATTACACTATTTTCAAGTTAGATAAATGGTGAGGAAAACGAGTTAAATGAAAATTAGAAAATTCCTAAGCAGTAATCTCAGTTCTATTGGTTAAAAGTAGAGGGGTGGTGAGGTACATTGTTTAATTTGTTTCATTCTAGATTGCAGTTATGACACTGGTTGACATGTCATGGTTTAAATTACACATACATTTTCCATGGTTACTAACTTACAAATAGAGAGACACATTGATTAGTTGATTTATTGATAAAAATTTTACTGGTATTTGTTTTCAACAGAGACGAGGCTTCCATCATAAACATCAATCATACAACAATACAGGTTATGCAGCTTCCACTTTTAGCCATTCCTACAAAGATCATAGCAGTTATCACCATGGCAACAACAGCAACCATCGTGACTATCATAATCGTAATAACCAGAATGGTGGACACCATGGCTTCCATCGCAGTTACAGTCATCAGAACTACTATAAGCGCTATTGAACTCGAGAAGATTAAGCTGACAAACTATTATGCATTCTGTTCACATGCTTTTTTTTTCTTTGCAATGTGAAATTGGTCAAAGCTGCCTTTGGTGCAGGATGTTACAGACTTGCATGACATTCACTCTCATTGCAAAAGCAGCCCAGCCTATAATATGCCATTTTGTTATTCTCAAGCAGCATGTTCTATTCCAGGTTCAACATGGCTTGGATATCGAGACTTGTTTCAGTGTTATTTCATTTACATCAAGTATGTTTTGCTTTGCTGTCTCAGCTGCTAATGTGCACTGATGCCAGGGTACTAAGAAATTGTTTTAGTAAATAATATTAATATCAATATTAATTTAAGGTAAACTTTTCTAGGCACATCAGCAAAAAAGGGCAGTGGAATTCATCAGCTAAAGCTGTACACTTTGGATCCCAACAGAACTTCACAACAGTGACACTTAACTGACATTGTGCATTTGAATTTGGATGAAACATTAATGTGTGATTTCTTTTTCACTAATTTGGATGAAAACTTCTAACCATAACATCATTAATGAAGGTCTGTGTTGGAGTAAAGTGTTATATCAGGGACCAGTTACATGTTTGTACAATTCATAAGAGTAAACATACAAATCTGTGTTGTTATGTATTTGTACAATTCATAAGAGTGAACATGCAAATCTGTGTTGTTATGGGTTTTGTTTCTTGGATGCATTTTGTTTTGTCTCGTTAAGTCTTTTATGTGTTGTTTTTTGTGATTGTGAGTGTATGATTTTCTTTCATGTGGAAACAAGGCTCTACATACAGTGAAAGTAAGAAGAAATTGTGATGTTCCTTGTAAGATAAATTACTAGATTCATGGGTCATTTGGCAACTATACTGATATTACAAAAAACGTGGGTTGACACCTACAGGCTGGCTTGTTTTGTTGGCTCTTATCAAAATGATGTGTAAGACCACTGTTGCTGCCTTGCAGATAAAAGATATATTTTCAGTTGCAGGATTGTATTTTTGAGATTACAGCTTGCTGAATATGTCACATGAGATAATCTTTTTCATTTATGATGCTTAGACTAATAATATTAAATCCATTAAAACCTTTTTCTTAATTTAGAAAATTTTTTTTTGTAGATTCAGAATTGGGTTTGATTTCTGGCTGTCACATTTCTTCTGTTGTTTATGAAAATGGATGCATTTGAAATGCATAGATCCTAGAAAAATGCAGTCATTAATACATTTGAAATGTATAGCTGTCTTTAAAAATTGTGGTTTCCAAAATGTAGTTGTAATTAGTGTAATGCTGACAGATTTCAATTTCCTCATGTGGCACAAAATCTCATTGACTTGAAATGAAGCAGATATGATTATTCATAGATGTAACAGGTGTGAATATCCATAGATATAATAGTTCAAAATATCTTTTCTTCTTTGCAGTGCAGTTCCTGCAATTTGAGCAAAAAATCAGTTTGCCACCTGTCCTTTTAAAACATGACAGTCATTTGTGAGAGAAATTTGTTATAATTTTTATTTTTGTAAAATTTGAATTTCTATTGACTTAGGGAAAATATTTTATTTTATTTGAGCATGGGTTAGACAACCTAGAATGAAGACTTTTGCATTGGGATTTTGTCTTAAATGCATGCTAGTAGTTTACTGTGGGATAGTAAGACTTGTACTCTAATAGCAGTGTCTTGATAACTTCAGATGCATTTCTTGTATATTAAGATTTGCAGAAAGCATTCTGTGGATTATATATTTGACAAGATTGGGTTTTGATAGCTAAAATGACAAACAGTCTTTTTTTTTCAGTGATAATGTTCACAGGTGCTTATAGTAATAATAATTTTCTATTGTAGTCATTAATTTCATTTCTTACAAAGTAGCAGAACATGTAAGGGGAAGTTGACAGTTATTTAAAGAATTAAATAGGACTGTTATTAAAATATTTCAGTAATGTAAATGTTAAAAAAAAAATTCTCATTGTATGTGCTGGATTAGTTTTGATTAGTCCTGCAAAAAAAAAAAAGCTTAATTAATTTTCACAAGTTAAGTTCTTAGTTTTGTTTTATAATGTACAGCATTTAATTTATTTGTAGTAGTTTTAATTATGGTGAAGTACAGCACTGGCAGGTTGATGGACAAAGGCATTATTATAAGATAAACAAGTCTACAAAGTGTGCTTGTCATAGTTTTTGACGTGCTGTTTGTAAATTGCTCAATTCCTTTCATGGTCTTGATTTATGTTAGCATAAAGTCAAACATACTGACTCATTGATTTTATTTCAAATGTGCAATTTTATTTTTGTTATGTTCCCCGTTTTGAAAAATAGATGGTTGCCGTCATACAGCAAAGCATGTCTTGCAGTAGAAATTGGTGATTTTATTACCTTGAGACAATAATATATGTAGGGAAATTTGGTTTTATCTACTTTCTGTTTGTGTGTTTATTATTGCTAGCTGACTGGCAAAGCCATCCCTAATAACATTTTAGATAGAATAATAACGAGTCATATAAATTAAATGCACTATACACATTTAAATAAATATAAATTGTGTATTTGGTGGTGTTGTCTTGCTATATTGTGAATGCAGTTATAACTTCATGTGTCGTCTAGAATACACATCTTAATCACCAAGATGGAAGGAAATGTGTCTTGAGTGTGTTGTGCTGCATGTATGTTAATCAGTCAAAATGGAAATCTATTAACATCCAGAAAGGCCTTGAGTGTGTTGTGCTGCATGTTAGTCAGTCAAAATGGAAATCTGTCATAGTGATGACTTAACAGTCCTGTTTGCTCACAAATATTTTCCTGCTAGACAGTTCATTTATTAACACATTTTATGACAATATAGAGAAAGAATGCTGACATTCAATAGCAAAACATTATTGAATATATAATAAATGCTCAAAATAATGTTCTAGCTCAACTTTATAGATTGTCTATATAAATCAAATTATTTATCTCACTGTGCTGAAGCATTCATTAAACTTGAGCTGTTTGTCATTTAAAAATTATTTTTAGAACCAGCCTGCTATAGGTGCATATTTTTGTTACTATTTTAATGTCTTTTCCAAATTTGTTTTTTTTTCTACAGATTTCTGGGATTTAGGCTTATATTAAAGAGATTTATCTCAAAAAGAATTAAAAACGATTGATGAGGAATCTAGGTCAACCATAAGATAAATCATTGCTTTTCTGATTATATTTAACAAATTGCTTCATCATAAATCTATTGGATATATAGTAATATAAGCAACTGAAAGAGCTTGTTTTGGTGAAACCATCTTATACAAACTATGCGATGATGGTACAGAGATTCATGTAGCCATTCTTTAAGACTGAAGGCGTGGTACTAGATAAAAGCAAAACCTCCTCCACACTAGTGTTTCTTAAACTGTTTTTTACCTTTAACTGCAAGCAAAACAAAAAAGCCTTAGCTGGATTTTGGCCCAAAACATTAAGCCACTCCCTCATCATACGGCAATCTCCTGTAAGGAAAACTTTGATTTTTACTTTATCATTGCTAAAATAATGCTTACTTAAGCTGTTTCAATTTAGCCAGAATATTTAGAAAGCTGAAATATTTGGATTTTATAAACGTGTATCTGCATCACAAGATTTATTGGTTCTTTAAATATTTTTTATCCAGTTTAGTTAAATGTTGGGGTTTTGACAACTGCATGCTTTTTCCAAAACAATTTTTTTTTAAAAGCACTTAGTTTATGTTTTCTTTTAAGTGCTGTGTGTTCATTTGGTGCTTAGCTACTTTTTAAGTAATTGGTTCTTTGGCTGAACAGACTAAGTAGTAAGTAGATTCCTCACAAAGCTCAGTAAACAAAGCAAAATGGAGTAAATAGATGTATTTTATATGTAAAGGAGACCTCCAAGGAAAACAATATCTGTCCTTAGAAAGTAAAATTATGAAATATGTTTTTTTTTCCTATACCAGTGTAACATTTAAGTTCATTTTCTCTATATCTGTTTATGAGACATTTTAAACAGTTTCTGAAGTAATTTTATATTTACTATGTGAACATAGTCAAGTACTACTGGTTCAAGTGACCCATTCGTTTAAAGATTTATTTATTTAAACAATACCTGTCAGAGAGGGTATCAATGGCATATTGCAGACATCAAGGCTGTACATTTCAAAAGAAGCATTAATGTCGTCAGAATGATATTTATCATGTGTATATGATCTCTTCTCAACTGTGTGTGCATGCTTAAAACCTATATGTTCATACTTTTTTTAAGATTATTATAATTTTTTTATATTCAAAAATATCTACACAAATGCAGCAAAGATGCCTTTATGAATATTGGCAATGAAATATGCAATAATTTGTATTTCAGAAGACTGATTTAACCATTTTTATTCCTTTCTGTTTTGGGATAGTATCTGCCAACTTATCTTACTCTCACATCACTGATTGATATGTTGTTTACCTGTATTTAGTCAATAAATGCAGTTGTGCTGAAATTGTCACACCTGAGATGTTGAAAAGCAAAGACAACATATTTAGTCTTTCAAAACATTTATGATTTATACATTAATCTAATAGATTTATGAATGATTTTTTTTCAAATTTTACTTAACTGAACTGAACTAAATAATATGAGTGTTATTTAAAAGTTTTCATGTATCAGACTGTTATGGTTTTAATGGTAAATTATATTATAAAAATTCAAGAGGAAAACATGCAATAGCCTGGTGTTTGCATTTGTGTTTTGGTTTTGGTTTTTTTCTTTGGGGAGGGGTGGTGGTGGCAGTTTAAACTAAAAATTGTTTCTAATTTAATTATACTTGATAAATATATTATGCTAGAGCCAAAAGTTGAGCAAATTAGATATTATGTGGTCGCTCATTCATGTAAAAACAAATTAATACCATTTTTCTTCAAGATTTCCATATTCATTTACTGATATGGTATTTCAACATACAAAATAAAAAAAATTTCAGATAGGTAAGCTGTAGGGATTTAAAAAAAAAATGTTAAAATTTGCATTTCCTTTCTCCAATTTTTGTTGGCTGGTTGGTGTTTATTTCTATATTTTAAGTACTGGCTATTGTGAACATTTTACTCTTTTTTTGTGTGTGTTGTATGGTTTCTGTTTAAGAATATAACTCACTCTAAACAACCCCTAAAGACCTCACTCAGTAAATTATCAAATTCAGGGGTGGCTATTGTGTGTCTCCCTTAATTTTAATGACTTTTACAAGCATTAGTGCCTCGTTTCAGGCTCTTTAGCCTGACTGTTGCATTTTGTATACTTTTATGTAAATAATATATTTATGTTTTTAATTATTAATAATTTATTGATGAATTAACAGTACTGATTTTCTTTTAACCATCTATTTATGTAAATTTCTAACATCACACATCGACACAATTTAAAAGGAGTAACAGTAAAAACATATCTATGATTCGACAACTTAAGAAGAGTGGAAATAGGGAAACATCTATGTTTTTAATTTTATTTTCCTAATTTACATCAAGTTGTAAAAATACTCTGACACCTCAGAAGTAGATTAGCAGAAGAAACTAACAAAACTGCATTGGTTAATTTTAATTTTTATACATTTTTTTTTGTGAGAGAATTTTTTTGTTTGTTTTAAAAAGATTTAAATGTTGGGTATACGTGTTATAACCAAGTATATTATTTCACAGTTATCATCATTTACGAAATGGAAACTCTTGGAAAGAAAATAATAATGGTTCAGCTATCAGGCATTGGCTGCTGTTAATGAAAATGTAAACCCCATGTCGAATATTTTAAATTGGCTGGTAAAGTCAACTACACCTCCCTTAATAGTGAGCACAACCATTTTTTGTTTTAAATCAAAGCAATAAAAAATAATAATGAAAAATCTTAAAATGTTAACCCAGTTATTTTTTTAGTTTTGATATGAGGAGAATCCAATTATCAAAATGTCTTGAGCATTTGCATCCACGCTCACATAATATATATATAGGAGGTTGGTGAAATTATCTAATAATTTGACTTATAGCCTTATAGTAGGAATTTGAATTATCAGTACAATGAAATATAATGGGGCTTTATAAATTTAATAGAATGTTCTCAGTAAAATCTGTTTGAGGAGATTTTATCATTTCTATTTTTTTTTTAACTTGCTTATTTTTAGGGCTTGGACACAAGTTTATGGTAAACATCTTGATACTTGAATCTGGACCTGTTGCTCATTTATTACAAACATTCATTTATCAAAATTATAAATTATATTTTCTGCATCATTTGAATGCAATATGCATTCAATCTATCTTCAGAGAACTTAGAGGAAAAAGACATTTCTCTATGTACATAAGTGAAAAGTATTTTTTTTAAAGCATCATCATCTTTGAATTATTGTTTCTTCTATCCATTTCACATAACTCAGCATTGACTCATTGGTAGTAGGTGAAATATAGTAATATTTCCTCAATATGAATAGAAAATTTTGCATGCAAACAAGCCAGAATGTCTACATTGTAAATTGTTTGAACACCTTTTAGTTACAATTTAATCAGTATATGTATTGCAATGTGTTGTATATAAATGCATGATATTCTCATCTCTTTCATAATCATTGTAAAGCAAATTAAGGTAGCTACACAATATATTTTTGTTTTCATTTGTTTATACATACTTGATATATGTAAGAAAAAAACAGTTTAATTAAAGCAGATTGTCATTGAATTTGTGTTACATTTTTCTGTTGTGTGTATTTTGTCAGTTAGGTGTTGTCAGTTTTGAGGAAATTATTTCTCCTCACTGTATTCTTGGGTTCCAACTGTACCAAGTGAACCGCACAATGTCAGTATCAGATATTTTTGCTCTATGAAAAATCCACACTTCTTACAAGGATTTTAATGTCGTACTTTCTGGTTACATTTCTTTTAAATTGATGCAGTTATTCTCTGGTAAGTTGATATTACCAAGATGATAATGGGTTTGGGATGAGCCTATTTATACTTTCTTCTTTTTCTTTTAAAATTCAGACAAAACAAAAGACTCATCCAATAAATATTAACAAATGTTTAACCTATTTAAAAAGGGAAATAATCCTGTATGGCTGTTGGTTGTTTATGTCTGAATTTTGAATTGTCTCAATACTGAAACCAGATACATTTAATTGCATGGACGAGACTATAGCAAAATTTGCTTAGCCAGTAGTTCTGCCTCATGTAAGAGTTGCATCAAAATTTACTTTAAATTTGTAAATCACATCATATTTAATCACACGGAGACATATAAGTTTCACTGTTCAGAATTGTGTGAAAGTGGATGACTTCAATCACAAAGGAAGCTGTGGCAGCAAGCATCATTTTTGTATTGTAGAACTAATACAGTCAGTTTCAATCTCACTAAAGAAACAGAGTCAGTTGTTTTACTTTAAGGAATTGTAGTATCAGAAAATTGTTGGTATGCAGAATGTAAAATAACCTACCTTCCAAAACTTTACTGAATGTTTATGTCAGCAATTCACAGAGAACAGTAACTTTAATTTTCATTGATTGTGTGACACTGACACTTTTTGCCTTTGCTTTTATTGCCAATCAAGATCATGTGGTCAGGCACAATCTTATCACAGTCACTGATTTCTGCTTAATGTTATCGTCTGGCGCTCATTGATTTTGTGGAGGGATGTATTTGCACCTAGGGAGAGATTGTTTTCCTGCAAGGAGAAATCAAGGGCCTGTGCTGGGAAAGAGGTTCTATACCTAAGCTAAACGACCCCTTGTCTGTGGTTTTCTATCATATTTATCATGTTTGTCCCACAGATTTGTTGACACTTTTTCCTCAAACAGTAGCTATATATTTTGTACACGGGTTTTGTGGCACTGACTACTGTTTGCTCACTGTCCCCAAATACTTGTTTAAAAGCCATATGTGGTCTTCCTCCAAGTGTGTGTTCTCTTACATCTGTCCTTGAACGACTTGTGTACGTTTATATGTATTTATTATGAGTTTATTACTGTGTTATCGTACGTGTAAAATGTGTATTTATTATGAGTTTATTACTGTGTTATCGTACGTGTAAAATGTGTATTTATTATGAGTTTATTACTGTGTTATCGTACGTGTAAAATGTGTATTTATTATGAGTTTATTGCTGTGTTATCGTACGTGTAAAATGTGTATTTATTATGTTTATTACTGTGTTGTCGTACATGTAAAATGTGTATTTATTATGAGTTTATTGCTGTGTTATCGTACATGTAAAATGTGTATTTATTATGAGTTTATTGCTGTGTTATCGTACGTGTAAAATGTGTATTTATTATGTTTATTACTGTGTTATCGTACATGTAAAATGTGTATTTTGTATTGTGTGCTTATTGTACGCATATCTACTGTACTGTACAATAATCAAATGCTTTTAGAGCTTCCAGCTTCTTTCTTAACAATGAAGATTAAGTAGTCATTAGTAGCAGTATTTGATCATAGAAGCACGCCTCATTAATAAGGTCAGAAACATGCCTCATTATTAATAATACTCAGAAACATATCTGATTATTAATAACAGTCAGAAGCACGTTTCATTAATATTAATACTCAGAAGCAAGTCTCATTAATATTAATACTCAAAAGCACGTTTTATTATTAATAATACTCAGAAGCACGCCTCATTATTAATAACAGTCATAAACGCATCTCTTGATCGGGATGAACTTTGGCTTTTCTTTTCAATAAAAAAACTGTTACACGGATAAATAACACCTGTCAAACCAGAGCCGTCTTAACGCATGCATGGGCACGCTGGGCAGCTGTCCGCGGCATGACTATAGGGACATTTATTGACCATTTACATTTTTATTCCTGAGAGTGGTTGTGTAGGTAGGGGCCCCAGTGCACTACTTTGCCCGTGGGCCTGTAATACTGTTAAGACGGCCCTGGGCCAAACACAAACATCTTAAATTAGTATGTATATTTAATGTATTAGGCACAACAAACGGAATTTTCCTGAAACATTGCATTAATTAATTTCTATGCTATCTGCCAGAGTCTCCTTTAATAAATATTCATTCCTCTGTAACATAGAGTCTCCTATAATAAATATGCAGTCTCCTAGTACCCTATTTTTAGCACAATGTGAAATGATCGAAGTTCAAAGGTCTGGGCACAAACGGACGCGCAGACAGTAAGATGCTGGCCTCACGTCCGATCCTAACTCTGGGTCAAAAATGTATGGGTAATTGTCAACACTTAGACCAGGAGTGGTGACTAGGTGTCCAGTTAACAGTTCGTCCAACTTGGCGATAAAAATAGCCCCTTTTCTACAGACTGTGCAATGCTAAACATTTCTTGGACATCAGAAAAAATAGATCGTTGACTACTGCCCGGAAAGGATTCATAGAAAATCCACAGAATCAAACTTTCATTCTCTCAACCCTTGGCACCATCTTCTTTCCAAAATGCAAATATCTCCGTTGGTGCTCGCGCCAGTCTGTAAAATCAGCGACAATTGGGGGGGTGGGGGGGGGGTTACGTGAAACTCAATTTTAAACAAGCAGATGAGAGCAAGATCATTTTAGTGTGTCTTGAAACAACGAGATAAACTGTCAGTTTTGAATTAACGTGAGATAAACTGTCAGTTTTGAATCAATGTGAGACACACTTTCAGTTTTGAATCAACTGGGAGACACACTGTCAGTTTTGAATCAACTGGGAGATAAACAACTGTCAGTTTTGAATCAATGTGGGATAAACTGTTAACTTTGAATCAACATGAGGTATAAACTATCAGTTTTTGAATCAATATAGCATAAGTTGTCAGAAGATCAAATGTTGCACTCACTTCAGGAAGGAAACACCAGAACAGTGAACAACGCCTCGTACAGTTTTAATCTCACTGAATTCAGAGCTCACTGATATATGTATTCAGTCAGCAACGCCCCATACAATTTTAATCTCACTGATATATGTATTCAGTCAGCAATGCCCCGTACAATTTTAATCTCACTGATATATGTATTCAGTCAGCAATGCCCCGTACAATTTTAATCTCACTGATAAATGTATTCAGTCAGCAATGCCCCGTACAATTTTAATCTCGGTAAATTCAGTCAACAGTGCTTTACGTACGGTTGTAACTTCAGTGAATTAGAAGCTCTCTGATAACAGTGTTCATTCAGCATCATTTAACGCCCCGTATAGTTGCAACTCCAGTAAATTCGAAGCTCGCTAATAATCAGCAAAGTTTGACGGCCTCGACAGTTGTAATTTCGGAGAATTCTGAGCTCTTTGACATCGGGTTCATTGAGCGACGTATGACCAATATAGTTTTGCAATTTCATCTAATTTAGATATCTGTGATGACGGTATAGTCTATAATCAGCAACGTTTGATCAATGTAGTTCTAATTTCGTCTAATTTAGAAGCGTTTGACCCAAATCGTTGTAATCTCTTGAAAATTTACGATCTATAGTAACAATAAAACCTGCGATCAGCATTGCTTGACACCATAAGTAGTTGTAATCTCGGTGTATTAAGAGCTCTATGATAACAGTGTAGCCTACAGTCAGAATCCTTGAAAAGAGAGATCCTGTATCTTTCTTCATGTTGAAGAAATTAGGTTCTGTCAAAATGGTAACAACAGTAGAACTATCGCATGGTTTTTAAGTGCTATACTTGGAAAGCCACGCAAGGACTTAGTGACGAGCTTACTTGATAAAAGAGACTAAAATGACGCCCAAAACTCCACTGAAGTGAACATTATTAATGCAGAAATTAAAATCTAGTTATACACTGACTGCCTACCACACACACACACACACTATTAAACAACGCAACGGGCAGATAATCCAGAAAGTTTTATAGGTACACAAAATCAATTACAAGCGCGAGGCCGTGGTTATCCCCCAGAAGCAGACCAAGACTGAGAACATCGTGAAGATGAAAGGTCTATTGCGGAGTGTAAACGAAACACACACAATTACAAGCGTTGACGCTTCGGATAAACAACCTGCCTGCATACTCAGAATGACGAGTACTTTTATTGTACAAACAAATAACAGTTAATAAAAATTATTTTAAGACTTGATGTGCAACTACAACTAGAAACTTGAAAACAAAGGATATGTTGTGGAACTATAATCTGATGAGATTTACTCAGCTACTGTGTGAAGACATCTAATAAACTTCATTATAACTAATAAAGATTAGGATTAAGAAGTTCAAAGGTGAATTCGTAGAGTGTGCATTGATTATATTTAGTGGTCCAGTTAACTGAATGCAGAGCACGACTCGAAAAGGGAACAGGGAAATCAGGATCGACAACTCTATACAGTGTTAACTCTATCATTCAACTCATTCAAAAAATAATCCTCATTCAAGTCAATAAATCTTATTATTACTTATCAAAGAATTTTTGTTGTTGTTTGGCTGGTATGTTTTGCTGTATACGGAAGGTCTCAATACATATGACATTTTAATTGACAGCAAACAAACAGAGCATACGTCATTCGCAACGTCACTGGCCTAGGTCAGAACGTGTCACCGACATTAACGTCATCTCCTAACCTAGATGGATTTTAAAATCCATGGTAAACTGTAGGAATCTTTCTACTTCAAGTGCCATTCTCGGTCAATAGTCAGATTTAGATTTGATTAGCTCTTTTGTGTGATGTATCCTCGTCGTCAACTGCAGACTGGCAACAGTTACTAGGGTTCCATCTATAGTCAGTATGTTGTTTTCAAATCAGGTTTTACTACTTTGAAATACATATATAGGCCCTATATTCAATACGAGTGTGCAGAAATGCCCATGATTGCTTTTGATTTTGTTGAACTGTAATTAAATATTATAAGTTCTACTTGCTCTGGTTCAATGATTTCGTCTCTATGGATTTTAATGCTAATTATTGCAGTCCAATCGAATAGGGCTTCCCCACGTAGGTACACCAATCGAATGAGTCCTATTGTTATGTCAATTGCCAACACCAACAAGAAATGTTTATGTTCTTGTAAATAATGCGTTGCATCTAGGCCTGGCAAGTATTAAAATCTATTATAAGATATAATGTTTAGCTTATTTTATATTTTCTTTCTTTCAGGAAAGGAGCATGAATTGTTATTGCTGACGAACGAAATCTAGTGTCTCTCTTCTGTTTCTATGGATACACGTGTTATGAACAGCTACACAAACCTCCCGTCGACCTGGAGACGAAAGCAGATAAAAGGGCCTATTTTTAAAACCTGGGCAGTCCACACTCAGCATTGGCAGCCAGATCAGCTAGCAGAATGCGGGGAAAGGACAAGCCCCGTGCGGCCGGGACCGCGGGCTTGACCGTACACCAAGTGACCTCTGCCATCACTCAACTAGGCGAAAAAGGGGGCTCCACCCTCAAGAGTATCAGCAAAGCGTTGAAGCAGGCGGACGTCCAAGGACGCGAGAGCCAAGTGAAACTGAAGCAGATCCTAATGAAGGCCATAAAGGACGGGAAAATAAAACGGGCAGCAGCAGGGTCTGGACGTTTCATCTTGAGAGTCCCACAAAAAAGGGTGCATCGCTCCAGGTCGAGTACCCGATTTGGCCGGCGCCGAAGAGGACGCCGACGACGCAGCAGAAGCAGAAGGCGCCGAAGAGGAAGACGCCGCCGGCGAGGAAGACGCCGAAGAGGAAGACGCCGGCGAGGAAGACGCCGAAGAGGAAGACGCCGCCGGCGAAGACGCCGAAGAGGAAGACGCCGGCGAGGAAGGCGGTAGTATACCAGTTGCCTTTTGAAATTAGGCGGTATTGCCTAAAAAATAAAATTACAAATTAAAAAAATAAAAATACCTTTGGTCCTTTTCAGGACCATATTTTATTCAGAGATTTGATCGTTTGAAGATGTAATACTAAGCAAAAAGATTACATATATTTAAAATTGCATTGGTGCTTCTGTGCATTATTCACACTGCTAAAATATACTTTCACTCTAGTTTTGATGAACTGAAATTAAATTGATGATCCTCCTTCTCTAGTTTACTCTTAAAAACTTTTAATTTATCCAAATGATTTCCCCAATGAGGGATCCTCCGGGATGGGGTAGCTATTTTTACCTCCCACCAAGCATGCTCCCATTTAAACCATAATTTGTTCCTTAGATGTCTAAATCATATATAGATATAATAATTGACCAAAATTCTTTCTCCTTTATGAATTCTTGGTGGAATGGTTATAGTCCTTGGGTAAAATATAGGGAAAAAGAGTTTCTTTGTAAATCTCTGCTTTTTAAATGTTACACACCTGGTCTATTTTGCTACAGGCACGACCAATGCTATTGATCTGACTGTAATGTCACCATCATTAGTGCATGATTTTAAGTGGACAGTTACTGACCAATGTCCTACTCTACTTTCAACAACAAAAATAGAATTGTATACATGTAACAGTGCCAGATGGGATCTTTTTCTGACCCCATGTGAACCTCAGTTGACATACTTTTAGTTCTGCTGCATCAGAAGACCCAATTGTAAAATTCTCGTCCAATTTACTAAACATTAGTGAGAAAACAATACCCCAAACCTTGACAGTCTAAAAGCTGGTACAAGGTTCCCTGGCTTGATTAAGAATGTGAGAAATCAAGTGGCGAGCACTTTGCGAAAGTTTGAAAAGAAAGATATCTAGGGTTATCTCCCCACTTTTACTGAACATTTTTTATCTTATCAATTAAATGTCCAGGAACAACCATTTCTAATGTTTATTCCCAGGAAAACTATGCTCCAAAATTACTATCACTAAAGCTACAAATCTAAGTACAGATGATCTCACTATATATGACTATATATTATGCTCGTACTGCGAGCCAACTCCAGTTATTCATTAACAGTATTCAGAAACAGGTTACTAACTATGGATTTAAATTTTCAACTGTCATATTTACCAAACACATTCATATCACCTTATGGGAGATGTTGCAGAATGTCAGTTGAGCATATCCTTATACATTGTCAATTTTAATCATTCATAAGATACAAATATTTAACTCTCATACCCATAAAAACTTTTGTACATTTTCAACTGGTAAAGTGTTTGGCTTTCTCAAGAACTCTAAACTTTAAGCAACATTGATGTTTCCCACATTCCTTAGTAACTTTACATACAACTCTGAATTTGCTGCTATTAATAATCTTTTAATAACTTATCCCATTATTGTAGCCTGTTTTAATTATTAAATTAAACATATTTTTAATCATCTCTACCCAAGTTTTATCATGTTCATCTGGAATGTCCTGTCATGAGATAATGTATAAGGTTACTCTGCATAAATATACAAACTTTCTTTCATGCACAAGACAGCCAAGTTATCCAAATTTTATTTTAAAAAATGATTTCTCTCTTTATTGATGATTATTTGGTTTTACAGAGGAGATAAAGACTACAATGACAACCACCCCTTCTCTTCATACTAAAGAATGCATGTTACTGTTCAGAAGAAAACAAGACTAGACATTCACACAAATCATAAACAGTTGTCAGAGATTTGAGAGTGTGGCATGAAGTGACATTCATCTAATCTAATGGCCCATTAGGTAAAAGAAATGTCAAGATCTTGCACAATGCAAACAATAAATTGTGTAAGTACCTCATCTAAAAAAAAGGGAGAGAATTTTACCATCTGAAGCGAACAATATTAACACATAATTTGTTGATTTAATAATATTTTAAATGATATTTGATTATTTGGAAATAAAATGTTTGAAAATCATGCAGAAAATAAAAAACATAAAAAACCTTACCAACCAACAAGTGCACACCAGAAACGGTAAAAAAATAAATGTTAACACTGGTCAGCCCCATTTACTAATGTGTGCTCTTACAATGTGAAACTACGGACAACAAACAAAAAAACAAACCCAGATTTACTCTTCATCACCTCTCTTAAATAACTGAATAATTAATCTGAATGATTAATCAAGATAATGTTTATGGATCTCTGAGATAAGGATCTACAGATCCAATACTAGACATTTAAAAAAAACACACACAAACTACATCCTGCATCAAGTATGGCAAGTAGTGTTATAGATCATCAAAGCTTCAGATTCAAAATTTAATCTGTTGTCTCACAAAAATGCAAAAATTCAAACTGCCAAGACAGATCCCACCATGGACAGAATCAACTGTTTAGTCAGTCAGACAGCCATTTAGGACATGCATGATCAATCAGTAGAATGCCAGCAGACAGTTATTTAGACATGAATATTCATTATACAGCCAGCAGGCAGCCATTTAGGACATGATGAATCAGTCATCTGAGATTTGTAAGCACAAAAGACCACACAAACGACTGGGACTAGCCAACACCATGAACACCAGACCAAACCAAACAACAACAAAATAGATCTGTATGGGTCTTACCCACATATTCAAACTTTAAAATTAATTTTTGTCCATTACACAGATAATATTGACTATTCACGATATCCAATAGAGCTGAAAAATAGAAAAATATGATCTGTTCTAGAATGAAAAATACTTTAAACACAATTTTGTGGACCTAAAACAGAAACTTGACATTTAATGGTTTTATATAAACTCTAAAAAAAAATATACTTTACAGTGCAAATACAATTATTCAGTATACAGTAACTAGCACATCAAATATATTTTATTACATCAATAAAATATATACATTAATGTATGCATCACTGAATATACATAATTAAAACAAATTTCTCTCTCACATGCACACACACACACATGAACACACATGTACTCTATCACAATATCACTAGAAAACCGTAGATTATATTCATCAGACTTATGGGTGAAAAAACAACAAAACCACATTATTATAAAGCCCTCAACTTGGCCTGCACTTCAAATAAGGGTGGATCACAAATCTGCACCTTTAACTGGACTTATAGGCAACTGTATTAAAACATCTAGCCTACACTATTACTATAACCTTTACTGAAGTATGGAATACAGAACCGAGAGTTCTAACTAAAGAAAAGTTACACAAAATAAGAATTAAACATTGATAATAAAACTAGCAGTATTGTGCTAAGTGTTAAATGATAAAAAGGACTGCATTGGTTGTCAATATGTGTGAATGTCAACTATAACAATTCTGATGTTGAATAATTTTCCCCTAATGGTATTTAAAAAATGTGCCTACCTTGAATCTCTAACAACTGTTATTTTCATGATTTGGAACTTTTAGAAGCACTTTCAGGAACTTTAGCACAAGTCAGTGTATTGTGTAACCATTGCAAACTATACAAATGAAGTCTGCTGTAACTAATAGGCTGCATAAGAAACAAAGTGCATAAATTGTGTGCTTACTTGCTAACCATAAACAGTGTGACTACTTGTTAACTATAAGTGTGTGACTACCTGCTAACCATAACTGACTACTTGTTAACCATAAACTGTGTGCTTACTTGCTAACCATAAACTGTGTGACTACTTGCTAACCATAAACTGTGTGACTACTTGCTGTGTGTGACTACCTGCTAACCATAACTGTCTGACTACTTGCTAACCATAAACTGTGTGACTACCTGATAACTATAAGTGTGTGATTACCTGCTAACCATAACTGTCTGACTATTTGTTAACCATAAACTGTGTGACTACTTGTTAACTATAAATGTGTGACTACCTGCTAACCATAACTGTCTGACTACTGTGTGATTACTTGTTAACCATAACTGTAAATTGCTAACCATACTAATATAAAAGTCCACTGTAAACTGATAAGCTGCACCAGGAACCATTCAGTACACGTTAAATTGTGCATTTACTATGCAAGCCAGACAATAGAAGTCCAATGTCAACAAACTGCACCGGGAACAAATCAGTGCATGTTCACTTATAGATTCACTATGAAAGTCAGACAACCGAAGTCCAGTGTAAACTTATAAGGTGCAAGTCAAATCATGTTTCAGAAGACTACTAGTTCTTTCTCTCTTTTGGACGTCTGTTATCTAACAACCCAAATAATAACATATTACATTTTTGGATAGACAATTAGCCTGAAAAATATATATATACAAAAAATTGTATTAAAATCATGCAAGGAACAAATAGAGCATGTTAAAGATTTTAATTCTAACCCCTTGAGTGCCATTAACAGATTATATTCTTTCATCAAAATTAACAGTGGTTTTTCTTGGTTGGTAGTCAATACAGGTATGCCTAACTCTCCAACATCTTACTTACATACCCCTACTCACACATCAAGAGATAACTTTGCCATAATTCTTCTGCCCCATTATTAAATCCTGAGTGGATTTACTTTTTAATATTGAAAAAAAAACAGTTACAATTTTTATGGGAATGGAGTTAAAAATGTACTTTTGAAAAAATATGTCCAGCCTTAAAAGGCAAAACCACAATTTTATTCATTGAATTGAGTCATTTATTTGACTTTGATTATAAGTAGTTCTTGTTATATTTTTTAAAAAATTAATAAAATAATAGACTATTTACAAAATGCAAACACAAGAACATGCAGCAATATAGACAATATTGTTTTAAACAAAATACAGTCAATAAAATATATTTATTTTTAACATGCAATAGTAATGAGAGTAACACTGATCACAAAGACATCACAAGTGTCTGAACTTGAGTAAAAACAATCAGTTACACATAGGACATACCAAATCAGATTTCTTTTTAAAAAAAATAAAAAAATACTGGTGTAAAAGAACAAATAATAAATACCTCCTTACATATCTTCAATGAAACATCAACAAAGCACTTTAACCTTAACACATCCATTATGCAATAAATAATGTGAGTCACAATACTATATACAGTAAGATATATACATTTTTAAAAAAAATTAACACTGCTGAAATTCTCTTCCCATTATCAACTGGGAAAATCCAACTTCCCTTAACCAATAAGCATTTTTATTTGACCTTAAAAGTGTTATTTATAGAAAACGTTTCAATACCATGCAAGTATTTTTATTATCATCATAAATTAGGGAAGAGGGGAAGTGAAAGAGAAGGACCATTTAAAAATAAACATGGAATGAAATATTTTGTATTTGTTTTAAATAAATAAATATGAAATTGGTATCAGAATGAATTAGTGTTCAAGTTTAAGAATGAAGAAAATAGCAATTGTTTAAGACGTGGTTTTCATACTGCTATTGCTGTCAGGGTGTGAATAATGGTACTGGGAATGCTTAGATTGAGAATAAGTATCAGGGTCATAAGACTGCCAGGGTATGAATAATGGTAAAAAACATGTATTAGTACTTTGTATACAGTTTTACCAGTGGACAGGAACAGTCAAATTCAACAGTAAGCCTGGCTACAGAGATCAATTGATGATTTAGATTGTCTTGTCCTGTCACTATTCTGGTAATACTTTGTATACAGTTTTGCTAGTGGAAAGGAACAGAGTCAAATTCAACAGTAAGCCTGGCTACAGAGATCAAAGGATGATTTAGATTATCCTGTAATCAAAGTTTTGTTACTAACCCACTTGCCCAAATGCCAGGTGCCTGTATAGGAACTAATATGCCATCAACCCTAACTGAGCATAGACAACAATTTGGGATTCTTATTTTAAAACATTCATAACAAATAATGGTAATGTATATATCCACACTACTATGTGTGCTAAAGTTCTTATAATAGAGTTATGTCCCTGGAAAAACTTTTCCAAGTTATAACTGTAGCTGCATACCTAGTCACAAAACAGGTTTACAGTAGAAAAATAGTGCTGTCATAATGATGATACTTGTCTACTAGTTGAAATGACAATACTTCATGTAGGTTTTCAGTGACAATGTCTAAGATAGACAAAAATTTTGTAAGTTTTCAAATTTGTGCAGTAAATCTTATTGACTAAATGAAATTAATTTGTCACTTTAAGATTCACCACTGAATGTGAGCAATAGTGTGCCCAAAATTCATGACAACTTTTAGTGTTAATCTTTACTACTTTAAATGTGGAGCCATAGCTATTAATTATTTTTTAAATTTACACCAATAATTTGTCCTCCCTGTTATGACTCTCTTGGTGAAGCATAACGTCCTATGTTTTGGTGTTGTACTATTGTTATTCATACAATAATATATAAATCTTAAAAACACATTTCACTGATATTATTTTTGTTGTTGTAGCAATGTTTACTCACACCATAATAAATACACCTCAACCCGTTCAGTGTCAGGTTAAAAAAAAACATCAGACGGTACTGTATTACAGTACCCAATAAAAAAAAATTGTAACAAATTGGCTGCTGAAGTGAAGGCACATGCTTCTTTCACTCTGATTGGTTATTTTTAGTGACTAGGATTGCTGAGACTGAGCGTGTGCATCTATGGGGAGTTATGGTCCCAGTGTCACACTACAGGTTAAAACACATTTCACTGATATTATTTTTGTTGTTGTAGCTATGGTCACACACACCATAATAAATACACCTTAAAACACATTTCACTGGTATTATCTATTGTAAAAAGTCCTACTTTCTCATTTAGATAACTCAAAAATATATACTAGGTATAAGTCAAAGCCTCATTTAAGCAATAATGGAATTGGTTCATTAAAAAAAAATGTAAATGCACAATATGGATTGCAGAATAACAAGTAATATAGTTTTAAAGAGTATAGTATAGTGTGCAAAGACTGAGTTTTACGGAGTGATTGTAGAATGAATAGTAGTATAGTATAGTGAGCAAAGACTGAGTTTTATGGAGTGATTGTAGAATGAATAGTAGTATAGTATAGTGTGCAAAGACTGAGTTTTATGGAGTGATTGTAGAATGAATAGAGGTATAGTATAGTATAGTGTGCAAAGACTGAGTTTTACGGAGTGATTGTAGAATGAATAGTAGTATAGTATAGAGTGCAAAGAGTGAGTTTTACAGAGTGATTGTAGAATGAATAGTAGTATAGTATAGTATGCAAAGACTGAGTTTTACGGAGTGATTGTAGAATGAATAGTAGTATAGTATAAACAATAATATAGAATGGAATTTTACAATAATAAAATATTAAGAACTGTAGTACTGATGGATTGTACTACTGATTTAGAATGGATTCAGTAAAATATGGTTAAGTACAGTGTGGATTGTTGATGCAAGAATTGGCCTTTCATTCCAATGAAAGAAGCAAGTAAAATTGGAAGAATTTATAGACTGATATAACATATTTTAAATAACCAGTTTCAATATTAATCTCCAGTAAAAACAGTTTGACAAAACATTACTTTAAAAGTTGTAACCAAAATTTAAATTATAATTCTGGCCTGGTAATTGAGTATATCTGCCAAAATTAAAAGAACAAAAACACCCCCCCCCACCCCCCAGGTCTTATGTATACAATTTGTGATGTGTTACTTCCAAAATTAAAACAACTGAAGAACATTTTGACATGCCTGTCAAAGAACATTCTCCCCTGTTAACTATGTGTCTGACTTGTGACACATACTGAAACAAGTGATACAAATGATGAGTATTCAATACAGATATATTATATATAATTGTTTTCAAGAAGAGTAATTATAGTAAACTGTTATTGTAGGAAAACTGATAGATTTCAATAAAGTGATTTGAGAATTACTTTGCAAAACTATATACTAAGGGTGACATGCTAAGAAAACTACTACTACCAAGGGTGACATACAAACAACGCTACCACTACCAAAGGTGACATACTAACAATGTTACCACTACCAAAGGTGACATACTAACAATGTTACCACTACCAAATGTGACATACTAACAATGTTACCACTACCAAAGGTGACATACTAACAATGTTACCAATACTAACTCTGACATACTAACAAAACTATCCCTACTACCACTACCAATGGTGACACACAAACTACCATTACCAAAGTAACAAGACTATTACCATGATAACATGTTATGGAAACTTGTGTTACCAAGAAAGCTACCATTAATAAAAACATGGTAAGAAAGATAACCAAGGTAATGTGCTAACAAAACTAACATTACCAAGGTAATGTACTAACAAAACCATTTCCAAGATAACATACTAAAAAAAACTATTACCAAAAATAAACTGTAAGCTAAATTATCATTACCTAGGTGACATGCTAAGAATACTACCATCACCAAGACAATACGCTAAATTCTAATCCATCACTGCACCTCATCCTGACAATTAAGCTCTTTAGACCCTAACAAACACAACAAAGATAAATAATATAAACATATATATTTTTAATAGTGCCTGCATAAGACTAAAAAAATGACCTCAATATATAAGCATTTATGATCAATAAATTTACAACTATGAAAATCTAGATTCAACTTATATTTTTCATGGCATGTGAACTTAGCAGATTTAGGGCTCTTAACCAACAAATATGAGAACTTAAAGAAAACAACAAATACAAAAAGAGTGATGGACGTTTTAACAAAATTAGAAATTATATGAATAAAAATTTGATTAAAACAAATTGAAAAATCATATGATAACAAATTTGATTACAAGATCACTGCACACTCCTGTAAACATAAAATGCTCAATGAAGGAAAATGCCATACAGCACATTATGTACATCTATAGAGATGCTGTAACTGGCTTAAGTTGTGACTCACTAAACAACCACACTTAAGCACTAATGCATCCTCCTTCCCTAAAGGCAACTGAAAAATACTTATTAACTAAGATGGGTGACTTGATCATAGCACATATTACATTGAAAATAGTACTGTGTCTTTCTTTATATTTTTTTCTATTGATTAAAGTTTATAACTAAGGTGATTTTTGTATGCATTTTTACTAACAATTAAAGACTGCTACTGTGAGGAGTAAATTTGACTATCCCTATTTCTAAACATAATTGTTATATTAATTGTTAAACTGTCAGAGTAACCAAACTTTAGACACTCATTATGGAGGTATTTTTATAAGTGTCAGAGTTGGAGTAAACAACTTGAGTTGAGAATATGCTAGAAATAGGTGATGCAATCCAAACAAGTTCCAAATGGACGAGTAGTGTTTATTATCCAATGAATAAGATTTATGAGTAGGAGACCAGCCAATGGGCTGAGATCAAAAGTATACCTGCTGTGGAGAATACTATTGTCTAATCACTTGAATTTGGAGTGGCAAGAAATCTAGTCATGAAAGACAGCCATTAGCTTAATGGTGAGTTAAATGACTGGTTGAGGGAAAGAATGGATTTAGAAATATTTCATGAATTTTGCTATTGGTATGTTATTCTGTTTTACATAGAGATGTATTATGTGAGTAGAATATTACTTTTACAAATTGTGAACTAAGATGCTCATGTGTAGAATGCTAAACACTTATACTGTATTTATTATGCTGTGTTCATGTATCGGGCTAATAAATACTATTGCAGAAAACTGTAAGTTGAGACCTGAATGTAAGAAAGAATGGAGTAAAAAAATGAATAAAATGGAAACTTAGCATTTGTTCCCTGATTATATTTTATGGAGAAAAAGCAGCCTTTCACAGTTTATATGAATCTCCTGGTTTACTGATTATAAACTGCTATGACCATGGTAGATGCGAGAAGTATCTACTGCAGTGTGTAAATAATACACAAAGTACTCCGTTGATGTATGGTGGCAAGCCATGCTGACTACATCAAGCAATTTCTTAAGTTACTGGAAATTGCTACAATTGTTGGTCTGCTTGAGGGAGCCAATATAGAGTGCCCAGGTCAGACTTGAGAGAATAGCAGCAAATCAGTGCTCTATAACTTAAGGCAAGCACATGGAATTGACAGTAACAACATAAACAACAAATTCATGGCTTTGTTATGTAAAGCATGTGAAAAGACTACTGTGACTTCGCTATACAAGGTTACATAAAAACTATTATCATTTATTTCTAATATAATAACTCCATTTCTGTTCTTTGATAAGAACTATCCTGTGATTTGTATTGACACTAATCTATTGAATTGTCTCTTAGGATATAAGACTATAGATATTAAAATTGTTCGAATGTGGTTTCATGGAAATATTGATGTCAAGTAATTTTGTTACATGTATATTTGATTGCTGATTTAATAAATTTGTGACCTTTTTACACATATTGATAACTTTATGTTGGAGAAGTAAGTGGGTAAATGGGGGCTCGCTAAATATAGATTAAAAGATGGATTTATCTTCTCCTATAATATTAAGTTTTCCACCTACAGAAATATTGTGTGACAGTAAATGTTTGTCTTTAATATTGTGGAAGGAAAAAACGTTTACAGTGCCCACATATTCACAAAGCAAGAGATGAGTGGTGTCTGCTGGAAAATTATTAATACCATAAATTAAGATTCTCATTACTTATAATTAGTTGTGGATGATTAATTAAATAATAATAATCGTAATCATTAACTAAGTGGCGCTGGCGTCACAGCTACAATATAAAAAGAATGAAAAAAGGCACAACAAAATGGTTTACAATAGTATACATACGTCCGTAAAACCCTGTATGTGTAGGGAGAAAAATATTTCAAACTAATACACATATCAGTAAAACCCTGATTTTGTAGGTTGGAAAAATAGTTCAATCTAAAAATGTATCAGGAAAACCCTGTATCTTTAATGGGGAAAAACAGTTCAATCTAATAAGAAAATATTGTAACAACTACATAAAAAGTTTTTCTGATAATGCTTGGGTGTAAATAAATTGGTTTATCAACTTGTCAAATGCAATATAAGTTTTGTGAAAGATATACATGGTGTATTATTTAAAAAATAAATGTACATAAAAAACAAATATTAAAGAAAATAAATCATACAAAATATACCAAGTCATTATGAACAGAGAATCGCACATCTCAAACACATTAACTATGGTCACAAAGATTAGTAAGATGTTGCTTGCTAAAATGCATGAACAATGTAATGGCTATTTAGATTTCACCTGTAGCTTTGTTTTCATCCAAGACTGTAATGTCTTAACTGTACCACAGTACAGTATGATCATTATCAGTACTGAACATTCTGTAAGCACATCGTTTATGCATCAACCACCTTATCTTAAATTCCTTAAAGGCATTAAGATCTGTTGAAACACTTTTAAATGTTGTAAATGAGTAGGGCACTTCTTTCCTTATAAAAATTAATTACAAGGAGAATGTGTTCTTATGTTTTTTCATACATAGGAAACTTCAACCAAGTAAATGTGTACATTTTTAGATGGACAAATCCAGTGTACCAGTTTATATATGTCATTATAATAAATAAAAGAATGTATTTTTCTGTGGCTTGTGTTCTAATTGTTCTCCATTGTACTAACTTGAGTTCTAATATACACTGTTGCTCTTCTTGAAGAATTCCTGATGTGGCCTCTGCTGTTCATTAAAGCTAAACAAAGTTGAGCATGGAAACAATTTTTCTATGGTCAAGCTTTTTCTGGAGTATATTAGGAAGCAAGTGAGAAGTCTTTCAAGAAATTAAATGACTGAAAAGCTCTGTGAAGTGACTTACAGCAAAAGCTCTGTTTATAGAGAAATGTTTCAGAGAATTAAGAAAACCACAAGGTGCGAAAGGACAACTAATACTGTACTTTACTGACAGAGCACACCTCCCATGCATCCCAAAGAGAACAACACAAGCACGTGAGGATGCTCAAACTTCTATTTCTATGCTTCACCTCCACCACCCACCCCACCCCAACTCTCCAGTTATATACAGTCAACGACAATCAACAGCATCCAAGGATTCTCAGATCAGGACGTTTACAGGGATCCATAGTAAAAACAAGTGTTTCGTGTTGTTTCCTCCCTTTGACTGTAAGAGGTAAACCTTAACTAGTGTCTGATAATGTTTTTTTTTTGTTCTGTAAGGAATTATGTAGACTCAAAATGTTTCTGAAGTGAAAGAGATCCTTCATTTCTTCTCATAAAACAGTTTGCCTGCATGTCAATGGAAGATAAAGATGGACAGTACACATAAGTTATAATTTGCATACTTTGACTATCAAAAGTTTAAAACAAACTACACTTGCTTTATTCTTTCTTATTCAAATTTTAGTCTGTTTATAAAAATAAGGAATAGCAGTACTTTCCTAATAAACAATGTTTGTGTATTTATTTTGGCATCAATTATGTATGTGCCTTTTAGTCTGCTGGTTTTTATCCAAGGATGGGTTTTTAATAGAGCAACAATTTAAATCAATTTTCCAAAAGCAGAAGATGAAGAATGTTTTGGCAGAAAAACTGAAACACTGTATGTTGGGTGAAGGCACAGAATAAGTTCACTTTCTCTCTTGAATTAAAGGAACTCCTGACAAAAATGAGTTTCAGTTTAACTGGCATTTCATTACTTGAGTGATTGCAACATAGTACTGCAGCAAGCAGTACTGATTTACTTATTATTATTTTTTTCTTTTTTAACCAAGCTTCCATGCACTGGGTACAACAATAAAAGTTGTTCTCATGCACAGCAACTGCAGTGTTCAGTTGGACCGCGCTGCACTTCCTGTTGCATTCTTGCGACGAGCAGCCAACATGTCATAAAATGGATTGTCGTTTATACTGACCCTGAAGAAACAAAACAATGAATTCATTTGCCTTTTCAAGTACACAGTAAAATTAATAACTCATTCACTTAAATACACTAATTTAATTACCATACTAAAACTTTTAGCAATATTTGATAAAAATATTGAAAATGTTAAAATAATTAACAATATAAGCAGATACTAGAACTGCACTAAACAAAATGAGAACTTTATGTTAGTGATAAGCATTCTAGGGTTGTGCATACCAAAGACCCGACACTTGCTTCAGCATTACTGCTAATAATAATATAAAATGCTTTCAAAGACTTGTGCTGCATTCTGCTGTTTTTGGAACTGTTTAGATGATAAATATTCAGTTTGGTGTCTTTGAATAATGGTGATAGCTATAATTATAATTAAGCATGTAGGCAAAATTCAATTCAGTCCATGGCTGTTCTAAATCCTGCAATATTTACATGAAGGTATGAAATACAGGTAAACCCAGGACACAGTTACTGAGAAAACAGTTCTTGATAGCTGGCAGTTTATAAATTCAAAGAAAGAAAAATACCATCTGCCAGATTTCTTCTCCAAAGGTATCGAAAGAAAATTATCGTTGAAATATTTGTCTGATGTACTAATAACTGTGACCTTGCAAGGGTTAAAAAGGGAATAAAAAGGTGAACTATATGAACTCCCTAATTAAAATTCAATCTCAACAGCAAATCTTTATAATTAGGACACAATCTGGTCACTGTTACACATGTAGATAAAGGCATTTGTCAACTACTGGGCACATTTTGATTCTCATTATGAATATTCACTACCAAACACAATCATTACAAAAAAAAATCAATAATATGACCACACCATTTTTGTTGACAAATCACATCTGCTGTCATTTCCAATGAAATTAGAGTTAAATGAATTACTATCAACATATTTATATCCCCTTCCTCTCATTGTTTATTTTCATTTTCGCAAATTGGATTGTTGGTTATTATATCATTATTGGATATTCAAAACAAAATTCATACTGAAACATTCATACTGAGCATTCAGAGTAATTTTGCTCAAAATTTTGTTTTCCATTAATGTACAGTGTAAAATAATTCAAAACAAATAAAACGACACATGCAGCAATCAAGGGTACTGCCATTTCTCTTTTCAACCATTCCAGAACAGAAAATACCAAAGATCATATGACATTTATGATATGAAGAGTAAGTGAGTTTTCAATGAGAGTCATCAGTGGGAATTTGCTCACAAGTGCTCTTGCAAATGAAAGGTTAAGTATAATTTATAACACTGTGCCCCACTCTATGAAGTTGTTGTTTTTGTTGTTGTACCATTAACTTCTTTCTGCTCCACAGAAATCGCATGAAAACCTTTCATCTTCTTGATGTTCTCGGTTTTTGGAGGACTCCTGTGGAGCCCTCCTCCCTTCTTCAACTCTATGAAGTGATCTTCCATCTCTTTTATTCTAAATGTGGTTGTCCAAAAAGTACCATGTAAAGAATCTGGAACTTTCAACACAAATGACTCATGCAGAGCATGCATTCACGTCTCAATATATTTCTGAACATATTTCTGAATATATTTCCACTAAAATAAGGGAAACAAATCTTACTTGATGCAGCGTATCCACTCCCCCTTCTCTTCTGCAGTGGATGCACTCATGCGGTACACATTATGTCTTCCTGTGGGCAAGAATATATATATATACTTAAGACACCTAGTGTACACTATGTCCTCTTGTGGAGAAGAATATACTTAGAAAGGATTATACATTATGTCTTCCTGTTTATAAGAATGTATTGTATTGCAAGCAATTTTTATGCCAATGTTCACCCATTTACATATTATGTTTGCAATTTGTCCATGTTTATACCATAGCTAAATGGAGAAGCATCACTATCATATTACTTTGGTAGTGTGTATAGAAAAAAAGAGTTTAAAAAATGCTGAACACAAACAGAAAATTAGTTGGTAATCGTAGTCAGTAATAAAAAGAAAAGCTCTTATCTACTAAGAAAAGAAAGGACAAATTTATTGCAACAAATTTGCAATGCCCATACACACTGCCAGTTGACAAATCAGTATAAGTAAAAACACAATAACCTGATTATGGATGACTTCAGAAAGTTTTACAAAATAATATTTATCAACATTGTTTTTTTAATAATTAATTGTCTCAACAATTTCATTAGTTTCTTAAATAGCTAATGTTTTCCAGCACTTCAAACTAGTGCAGCTTTTAGATTTTCATTCTGGAACATAATTTCCAACGTAGCTGTGGAAAAAATAGTCAACATTACATGAAAACAATAAAAACAAAAATAAATCTACATATGATGTGTGACATTACAATGATATTTAAATCAAATTTGAAAGCTCTTACTGCCCAAAGCTTGTCAAAATTCCCCTGCAAATGTGTCACATTTTCAGTTCAATCTTTTCCTACAATCTACTCTCTACTGTAAAATATTTGCATCTCTTGATTTTTTTTTGCCTTAATAAATCTTCTTCAATTGCTGAAATATATATAAATACATATTTTTAAAGACACAAAAGAATGAGGGGAAAATTAGCTAATATATTTTAATAGCAGAAAACTGGCAGCTATTTTTATTTAAATAAAACTTAGAATGACTAATCCCCCCACCCCCATCCCCCTTCATCTTAACACTAACAAAATAACATACATGCAATGATCTTGATAATTTGATTAAGGTAACTGTGAGTGGAATTTTGGAAATAAATAACAAAAAATTGATTTTTTATTTTCCACATTTTTAGAAAGGAAAAACATTTTAGAATGAGAATCTGAAATTATTTCCTCAAAATGCTTTATTTAGTTGATTTCCTATAGCAGGGATCAATATTTGCTTTTTGGAAAGTCCAGAAAAGTCTAATTTTCTGGTCTTGGTTACATCTATTTTCACTTTTTCTAATATGAAGTGGAAGTGTTACGGATAAAAATAAAGGGAAAGAACTGAACTTTGTTTCTGCACTATTATTAACTGTGTATTCTCCCTTACTCCAACAAATGACTAAAAATGCCATCTAATGCTGGCAAGAACAATTTTACTTGATTGGCTTCAGTCATACAGACTTGAAACTTTGCAAATATAAAAAAACACTGGTGAATGCAATAAAAGCATCAGAAACATAGGATGTTTAATAGTTTTCATATAATATGTTATGAGCCTTTCTTTCCCCCTTCTTTTTCATCTTTAATATTTACAAAAATGCAGAGATCATAAATTTATTGACATTAAGGTGACTCTGAGTGGCAATTTGACTCAATTGAAGTTTCTTCATTTCTTCTAAAAAAATATCAACATGAAATTTGGCATATATATGGACCTCACAGGGATGAATATACATGCCAATTTTTGCAGATGTAGCTTCTTTGGTTCATGATTTATTAAGGAATTTAAAAAATAAAATCCTGAAGAAATGTGTCATTTTAAATAGCTTTACAATAAGCAAGCATATTGCAGCTGTAATTTTTCTTTTTATCTACATATCTAAATATGCAATTATTCTATTGGACAATCTTAAAGATAATCTGATCATAAATAAACCAAATAACCATATCACGAGAAAAGCATGGAGTCAAAATTACATTTTTTAACGGATCGTGCAAGCAAGTGTGGAATAAGGGGAGTAACTATGTATACCCTAACGCATATGTATATATGTAGACGTTTATTTTGTTCACCAAATTTCATTTAGTTTAGTCAGACGTATGTAGACATAGTACAGTATATGTATATCAAGTCATGCATAAATGTATATACATTTAAGAAGAATTTTATATATTGTGTGAACACAATTATATTTCATAAGTGTGTGTGCATGTATGATACTTGTTGATGAGCCAAATAGAAAATGTTAGCCATTGTGCATTAGATTTTTGCCTAGGCAGTGGAACATGTGCATTATAAATCACGTGCATCAGCAAGAGAAAGTGCAAATCTTCTAGAATCTTCTGGAACTCTCAGAAGAAAGTATAAAGAGGGAACTGAAGGGTTAGAGAGTCAAAAACATCAGACAGTGCAAACTACAGAAAGACTTTGAGGTTTGCGCCTGCTGCAAGGCAAAGGTCAGGCAGAGTGGCATTTAACACCAGCGACAGAGTTGAATTCTCTCCATGAAACATCAGGCTTTGTTCGTAGTTGAAGCAGAAAGCATCAAGAAAGCAGTGTTTGTCAGAAGTCAGTGTTTGTCAGAAGAGGTAGGAAGAAGATTCGAGATTCTGATGAGAACAGGAATTTTGCAATATTGGTGAAACTTCGTATAAAGGAAATTACTTTGTGTTTACTAAGGAGAGTTGGGAATATCTCTTTCCACCTGTTTTTTAATCCGTCGACCACCAAGTATCACAAGCATCGAGGCAACTTGTTCGTAAATACATCGTGGCGAAGTGAAAAGTTCAATGCTTCAGGACAGCTTATGTATGCAGCATCATTTGCATACAGTTAATGATAGATGAGTCATTCAGTCTCTCTGTCTGAGCTTTGTCCTGGGGTTTATATTCGTGTGTGGAGGAGCGGGTAATTATGAGAGCAGAAGGTACCGCATTCAGAGACGCGAGGATACATTCACTCAGCGAAAGTATGTGATAACGCTAAATGTCCTGAGGTCCAGCCGTCGTATACGGAGACCAGAGAAATCAGCGACAATTACCACTGTAGGCATTAGCCAAAAACTGCTAGATCTAGCCCATTCACAGGAGATCTAAAGACAACGGTCCGATCAGAGATCATTTTTGTGAGCAATGCTACGATTTGCATCATCCTTCTTCAAACCAACGTTGTGAGTGACGATACGACCTATGTCACTCCTCTTAAAACAGTCACAGTATAAGTGAGTCGTTATAAAGGCAAAAGTGCATTTAGAACATTGTAGAAGATTTACGAATAAGAACATTTATTCTTACTATGTCAATAGAGGATTTAAAAATAAGAACATTTATTCTTACTATGTCAATAGAGGATTTAAGAATAAGAACATTTATTCTTACTATGTCAATAGAGGATTTAAGAATAAGAACATTCAATCATATTCTTACCGGGATAGATATCATTATGTATGTGAAATATGAACTAGAATACAGTGGTAAATCCACGTTTTTGTGTAAGAATTGTTTCATGTTGGCAGTGTGATTTACCGCATAAGAATTTTGCATTTATTTTTATTTTCACTTTTTTTAATTTCATCATTTTCATCTCCCCCCCCTTCCCTAGAGTGTATGACATTGGAAAGGAGTGTGATTGGTTTAGCTGCTGTATGAGAGAGACACCCCATTAGGTTAATAAAACCTAATTCACACTTTCTAAAAACTCGTTAAAATTTACAGTTTGTGAGAGGGGCGAAACAGTTCCTATTTGTATTGTTTCGATTAGTTCGTCTGTTTGTCCAGTACTCATTACAATCAATTTCACACACTTGCATGCACAGCCAATAAAACGTTCCTCTGCATGACAGAATAAATACAGGCCCCACCCAACCATCAATGGTGAATGTCTTGTGTCTTTTGTAAAATCTAAAAGACGACGTATTACTGGCACGTCACGAGCTGCCCACTCTTCGAGAGAGAGATACATCGGAGCAGCCAAACGAGACCTCCCCCACAAAGCAGACCACAACAATAAACTTTTCTCTAGTGAAACCCACATGCTCAGGTTTTGATTTTTTAACCAGTACATTTTTCATTTCTCTCTGAAGTGCACATTTTGAAAGAAAGATAGCCATTTTAATATGAAGCTAACAATTGGGAAGGGTTAACTTCCACATTTACAAACATCATTTAACCAAGAAAATTCTGCTAAGTATGTTCTCTTCTAAATGCACACATTGATTTGCACAAAGGAGACCTTCTTATATATTTGTTATATATTAACGTATCTCCAAAAGTACAGGGTATTGTTATTTTGGGATCACCGCATCTATTCTTCTAGTCCCCCCAAAACTAAATCTGCATAAACACTTACTACACTAATCTATAAAACAATACATATACTAACTATTCTAATTTCCATCCCTTCTACATTAAAGATATATGATTTAGTTTCAATAAATTGAATAAAAATTGGGTCAAATTTCCCACTCTTACATCCGAAACACATATTTACCTTCAACAACTTTTCCATCAGCATCAACCTTACAGGCCTTGATGAGCTCATTATTTGAAGAAGAAGAATATAACTCGAAACAGTTCTGACGGCTTGTTTTACTAATAGTCTCCCTTACTTGAATGTTCTCCAGTGGGATAATTCCCTTTGGCTCCTTGTCCTGCAAGGTGAAGCATATACAATAAATTGTACCCTTTGACAAATAAATAGTTTGAAAATCTTTTAGTTTTTGTTAGGACAAAAGGATAGGAAAACAAGTGTGAACACGTGTGATCTGTCACTTATTTATTTAATTAAACAGATAAAAGATTTTGAGTTGTAGCGAAAGGTAGTGATCATTGATTTGACAACTCTGAGAGAACAAATCATATTTTGTACATCAGTTTTTTCTGAAAAATAAAGGTATTTGCAGCTGTAAGAGTGAAGCACAATACAGAGAGCTGACAGGTACTAACTTGTAATGTACTAAAGTTAAAAAAAAGAAGACAAATAAATGTATTTATAGTTTAGTACTAGAAACAGTACAGACAATTAAAAGGTACTAAAGTTTATATTAGAAGTAGTATAGACAATTAAAAGGTGCTTATGACAGGTACTTGAAATAGTATAGACAATTACAATGGTATACAAGAAGTAATATAGGCAACTTAAAGTTAATTACGATGGTATACAAGAAGTAGTATAGACAACTTAAAGTTAATTATGACAGTATACAAGTAGCATAGACAACTTAAAGTTAATTACGACAGTATACAAGTAGTATAGACAACTTGAAGTTAATTACGACAGTATACAAGAAGTAGCATAGACAATTAAAAGGTGCTTATGACTGTACTTGAAATAGTATAGACAACTTAAAGTTAATCACAATGGTGTACAAGAAGTAGTGTAGACAATAAAATACAGTGGTATAGTAGAAGTAGTAGGATAGATAAAAGATATTTTTGGTAGTATACTGAAAGTAGATATTAAACTGTTACATAAGTAGTTGTGTGAAAGTAGCATAGAAATTAAATGTTATGAAGAGTGCTACTATACTATTAGTAGTATAAACCATAAAATATTTCACAAGTGTACAGGAAGTAGTCAATAAATTGTTGCTTACAGTAGTGTACTGAATGCTGCTTACAGTAGTGCATTGAACGTAATAAAGACAATATAATGTTGCTTACAGCAGTGTATTGGAAGTAATAAAGACAATATAGTGTTGCTTACAGTAGTGTATTGGAAGTAATAAAGACAATATAATGTTGCTTACTGTAGTGTATTGGAAGTAATACAAACAGTTGTCATTAAGAATGAACCAACGACGTTTCCAGCTTTTATGTCGTCCTCCTGCACACAAAAATATTTAAATACCAGGTAAAAAAAAAATCCACTAAAAAACTAAAAACATTGTGAAAATGACAAACTACATATTCCTTAAATACTTGCTTGGAATTCTGTAGCACTTAATGTGACTTTCTTGTAATTATTAATTTTAAGGACATTTTAAATCAAAACCATAAAGCTAAAATATGTACAGAACAGGTTTGTATTAAGCAGAAATTCTACTAAGATACAGAACATATGGAATTTCTCAAAAGACATATTACAACAACTTACAGAATTGTTGCTATCCTTTTGGCCTAAAATTTGATTTTTATAATTGTAAGGAAAAAGATAATGTTTGATTGCAGAGAAATGCCAACAGAAAATAATATAATGCAACAACATATCAGTGTGGATTCACTGTCAACAATTTCTGATAATGAGACAGTGACAACACAAAACGAGTCTGCATCAATAGAAGTGTGATATAATGGTGATACTGATGATGGTAAAGATAAGGATTTACAAACATTTCATATTATCAAGTAAGATCTCTAAGTGTCTTAAAATGGCAGATGCAGCTCAATAATCCTGAACCAGGGAGAGGGAAAATTAGCGTGCATAGACATCAAGTATACCGGTATACAATGAAAGTGATTGTATATAGTAGTATCAGCATATAGCATCAACACAAACAATGTTAAATATACTTGTACATAATGAATGTGACAGTATGAAAAACAAAAATAAATATTAAGCATACAAGCAATAACAATACAAAACAAAATGTGATATATGATGGAAGCAGCACAAAATCAATAAAACAGTACGAGTCCACAAACTAACTTGTGAACACCGTTTTTGGAGAAAAGAAAAAAATACAGTCCACAAACCTTGCTTCATGAGCCATCCCTCTTTGACAGGATTAAAGAATGTATGCATCAAGTCATTCCCATCGTCCTCGGGAATTTTGAAAGGCTCTTTCTTTATACTGTCATAAAGACTCTGAAATGAAAATTTTAAAAAAATTATTAAACTAGTCCAGAAGTGGCACAAAAACATAGAAATTCACTGTATATGTACATATAAATTTACACATATAAGTATATTCATACTGCTTCTGGCTAAACTATCATCACTGCTTGTCTATAAATTTACACATACAAGCACACTCGTACTACTCTTGACTGATCTAGTGTCACTATGCACAACGTACAGTCAAGAGGTCCTCTGGTAAATTCCCGCCATCATTAATGCCACGGTTCATCTGAATGAATCGCTCTACAGTTGGCTTGTCTTTGACACTAGGGTTGTGCAGGCTGGTGTTCAGCATTATGATAGCAAAGGACAGAATATAGCATGTATCTGTAACATGATTAAACCAATGTAGCATGTATTTGTATCATTATGAATAAACATCAATGTAGCATGTATAATTAGCATCACAATTTAAAAAAAACAACTGTACCAATTATCACCCCAAAAAATCCAATGTAATATGTAACTGTACCATTATTATTTTTAAAAAAACAAACAATGAACATATATGTATATATAATTTCACGATTTAAAAACAACATTAAAACATGTATCTGTAACATCAAGATAAAAAAAAATCATGAAACACTGTATTAAACATTTGTTAACAGCATGATGATAAAAAAAGGACAAGTTAACATATAACAGTAACATCATGAATAACATTTCAATCGATATAGCATGTAACACTAGCATCAAGATTAAAAAACTCTATGCAATAAAACAACCATATATAGTAAATATCTGTAAGATCCTAGTGATAAACAAAAACATAGCAATATATCTCGGACATCACGATTATAATCAAGGACAATGTGTACTGTGTATTTGTATAATAATTAAACAGCCCCAGTGAAACAGATATCAGCAATATCATGAACATAAGAATGTATCTCGGACATCACAATAATAATGAAGATTGTGTACTGTGTATTTGTATCATAATTAAAAAGCCCCAGTGAAAAAGATATCAGTAATATCATGAGGACGGAACTGGGCAATAATGTCACTTGGTAGAATAGCACACGCAAGCTAATGCACACGTGTGTGGGAATAAAAAATGATTTTGATGCAAATCTGTTAATGATCTATAGACTTTGCTGCAATTAAATTATTATATAACCCACACCTCATTCAAAAAATAATTTAAAAGACTTTTTTCCCTATCTGCAAGGGGGAAAAAAAGAGTTTAATTTAACTAAGTTTTTTCTTGTCTTAGAGAGCACTGATTTTGTTTTGTATTTAGTCAACAAAAGTTGGTTTAAGTAGTAAATGTAATAGTATGAGTCAAATGTCCTTGTTCTCTAGCTGCTAGAGTATTTGATTTAAAAATCTGATTTGAACTATGATTACTGTCTGCTGGGATCTTCATCAGAATTACCACTAGCACTACAATATCCTACAAACATTGTTTTTAGTTGCAGAATAAATCATTCTGATGTTCTCCCTTCATGCCACCTACTCTAAAGAATAAAAGATAAAGAAAATCAATTCTCACCTGTTTTTGTAAAGACGCCAGGATTCAGTTCGCAGTACCTGGCAGCAAAACACTCCATCATACGGTCTATCTTTTGGGCCTCTCCAGGAAGCCTGAAACTCCACAGAAATTGCCTGGAAACAAACAACCCCCCAAAATCTCACTGTCATGACAATAATATTATGGCAACAATGTGATTCATCAGATAAGAAGTACCCCAAATACTGAGTAAGTTATAGAAAAGATTCTGAATCCAGATTCAGAAATGAATTATAATTTAGAAATGAACTAAAATAAAATCTAGTTGTTTCCAGCTTCATAATTATAGATACGTATTAAATTTGTAATTTAAAGAAGGAAAAATATTGTAATTTCTAAAGTAAATTCAAATATTATTATTAACAATAATAATTACGAGTATATCTATCTTATCCTATAATCTAATTATTTTTATATCTTACCTGAGAGCTTGTACTAGAATCATATCTGAGAACTCATGAAGTTTCACAAAATCTTTTAGGACCGCCATGTTGAAGTCATTCCTGTTACAATGTCAATGCTATTAATACTGTGTGGAGAACATTCAAAGACTGTACGCAAATTCGTAGTATCAAATTCTCAACATAAGAACAATAGTGTGTGTGTGTAGAGGGGGGGGGGGGGGTGTAGAGAAACTATATGCATGAAGGTGTGTTTATGCATGTGTGAGAAGAGTGAGAAAATGCACACACATATGTATGTGTTAAGCACTCATAGTTCTGTGTGCTAAGGCTTTGATTACAGTGAAATTTAAAGCTCAATTTGTCTCCAAAGCTCTAGTCACACACAAAAAAATAAAACTGAAGGTCAAAAGCATTAAATACAAAATTAGTTCAAAGTGCAAATATGTAAATAAAACTTAAATCAACAAATAAATATACACATATGCTAGAACATCAAAATAATAAAAACCAAATTAAATTTTATACAGCAAACACTTGTAAAATGGAACAAATTTGGGGAAATATATTTTGCTGTTTGTTTTCTTTAAATAATCCTGTAACCGTGACACTTAAACATGGCTTTTCAACCAAAGTGAGAATTGTTCATTTTTTTCAAACAATTACTCTCTATCTGTTGAAAGCAGAATAGAATGAAATAACAGAAAAACACCGTAATAAATAAATTTTGGCAGAGTTATTTCCTATTGAATATGAATCTTCTACTGAGTATACATACATTTTATAATATATATGATATTTAAATGAAATTTACATAATAATAACACTCATAAATTACTGTTGTCTGTATTATTACTGTTGAACAAATTCTCTTTGTTAGTTTGGAGAATAAAACTGAGATATAAAAAGAAAAGTGAATACGTTTTTCAAAGGTTAGTTCTAACCCAGAGGAGGTCATCTGTTATAGTGATTGATTACAACTCCTTTATAACCTACCACTGATTTCTCCCAAACTGAAATGACAAGCCTTCTCTTGCCAAATAATGTTAAAACAATTCAATAAATGAATAATAAAACCCAAAAGCAAAACAGTATTGAAAAAAAATCCAGAATAACTGCTTACAAAACAGGTATGTATAAACTACTTAATGCCCCTTACTTCTCTCCAAGGTAGTCTCCAATAGCAGTCTTGTTCAGCCCCTCCCCCTGGAATAGGAAGCGTGCCACATCTTCAGGTGTGTTTTGAACAAGTCCATTGTTGACCAGATACTCGATTCCCTGTAATACAAACAAATAAAATTTTCTTCAAAATTTCCATGAGATAGAATTAATTAATAAATAATTAAACCAGTTTTTTCTGTCCATTTATGGTAACGAAGAAGAATCCCAAACATTAAATATTAGTAAGCTCACCTAAGACAGTAGAACTATTAAAAAGAAATAAAGCACAATATTAATCTTTATCTTTACTATTTTAATAAATTTGGTTATTATATAAAATTGATTGTCAGACTCTATTACAAGAATTTCTATTAAAATGCACTTATAATTTCAAGAGACCAATAGCATGATGTTGAAAAATTAATTTTACTAGCAACTTGAGCATAGTCTTTCATACAATAATATAATCCAACATGATTACTAATGAGCATAGTGGCTTCTCTGGTGTGGCCATTTTAGAAAATCAACTGTTACCTTCATTTTTCCTAAAGAAATTAGCATTAGTATCACAATGTAATTTTTATAAATTTTATTTTTTTCAATCAATCATGCATGAAATTTTGACAACATTAGTGATCTCCCTTCAGTGACATTGCAACAATTGGAGGAAAAAAAACCCAGCTGCATTCTAAGACTTCTTCATTAATAATAATCAGAAGTCTAAAAACTCCTGTTTTCTTCACAAGAAGCTATATTTTTTAATGTGATGCTTTGAAGAATTGACAAAATGCAAATTATTTTACTGGGGTGGTGGGAGCACAGTGGTAGGACAAGACAACACATCGATACTTTGCTAGGAAACAACTATTGTGATTTGACTTTGCTTGAATTAATTATATTATTGAATGGTTGCTGTGTAATATTAATATCATATACAAATGCTGGAAGAACATCAGAATGTGTTTGGGTAAAGTGTGTGTCCATTGATAGCTGGCAGAAGAATTCAAGCAACATGGATTATTCTGGGAAGTACCAACCATTCAAATATACTCTCCAATTTAGTCAATACAGCACAAATACACACCTATTTAGTCATACAATACACACACATTACTATTTAGTCATACAATACACATACACACCTATATAGTCACACAACACACACAGGCACCCATTTATTCATACAATACACACACACACACACACATGCACACACACACACACACACACACACACACACACACCTATTTGGTCATACAATACACACACACCTATTTAGTCATACAATACACACACACACCTATTTAGTCATACAATACACACACACCTATTTAGTCATACAATATAATGGCTTTTAATATATCTCACTATCTTTGTAGTTTAAATTTAATTGTAAAGACCAAGTCTAAATTCTGAAATCTCTGATATGCTTCTCCTTTGGCCATTATTTAAACGTGAAAAACAATTATATCACTTACTCAGAATATTTAAAAAGTATCTAAGTAATCTCAACAAATAAAACGTAAATCCCAAAGTCAAAGCCTCACCAACCAACTGAGCATTACTTTCCATGCTACAATCAATGTAGCAATGTCCAATATACATGCATACTAACAAGGGAGACCGTAAATGATAAAGAGTCTTCTATGTTCTCTATGTTTAAACCATGGGATGATTTGTAAAACAACAGCCTTAAAGACCAAGATGAATCGTTGGTTCAGTGGCAATAACAGCCTTAAAAACCAAGATGAATCGTTGGTGTCAATGGCAATAACAGCCTTAAAGACTGAATGAAGATGAATCTATATCAATGACAACAACAGATATAATTTAATCTAAGGCTTCCAAACACTATTTTGGCAAAAGAGTAAACATTGTGCAGAAATATTTTACTGTCCAAAATGATCTCATAAAACACAGATCCCATTGTTGCCTTAAATTGTCAAATATTGTTAACTTAGAGAGGCTAATTGTCAAGGCATACTGCCATTCCAAGCAATTATAATTAGTGGGGTAAAGCTTTTAAAAGACACCAATCTGTGAACATTATAGCTCTAGCCATTTATAAAAAAAAAAATTCAATTATTTTAGATGGGGTAAGGCTTTCAAAAGACACCAATCTGTGAACTTTATAACTCTAGCTATTTATAAAAAACATTTTTCAATTATATTAGATGGGGTAAGTCATAGAAAGGTATACTTTATTATTATTTTGTGTTGTCCAAAAACCATATATTTCCTTCCTCTTGATGTCTTAGAACATAGTTCATTCTCAGATTAAGCACCATTAACATGATTTATGATTTGCTGTTCTAGATTTGACTTACTGAGAGACACTCATGGAGATGAGATGCCAAGTGTCATAATTTCAATATAAGCATGTCTGCATGGCCCTATGGTACCTCGATTGTACATACTGGTGAAACAAAAATTCCCAGAAAAACAGTGTCTTTCAATTATTTTTATTAAATTGTTGATTGGGACTATGGCTCTAATTTGCTGTTAAGTAATCAAAATCCAAGCACTACTGATTTAGCTTATTTCTATGGTTGATCTAGATTCCTCTATACTTGGTTTTTAAGTTTTATGTGTACAACATATGTGAGTTGTTTGAGGTGCACAGCTGTTTTCAATGCACAGTTGTCTGCAGTACACAGCTGTTTTCAATGCACAGTTTTTGAGATGCATAACTGTTTGTGGTGCACAGCTGTTTGTGGTGCATAGTTGTTTGTGGTGCATAGTCGTTTGTGGTGCACAGCTGTTTGTGGTGTATAGTCATTTGTGGTGCACAGCTGTTTGTGATGCATAGTTGAGAACCAGAACCAATAACAGAACCACACTTCTGCCTTCTCCAGAGTGGAGTAAGGCTTGCATGACAGATAAGTTAGGCAAGTCACATGAGAACCAATATGGAAGGTTAAAAGAAACATGTTAGAGAAAAAAACAATATAAATCAAAAGGTGAAGCATTTAAATTGTGTATTTCTTAATAATTTTTTACTGTGACACAGACAAACAAAACATGTACATCTACTTTTAAAGAGTTATGTCTCCAGTAATCTTGAAAGTCACCACGCTTGGAACAGTTTATATCATCAGTTATCTTAAAAGTACAAAGTCTCCCCTATATGAGTGGTTTATCAGTTTCTGGGGCAGAGTGTGTCCACACAGGTCAGTTTGTGGATTTGTCAGAACAGAAGGAAATGCAAGAAGATAAATTCAAAATGTAACCAATACCAGATGTAACAGCTGTATCTGAAGGAGATAGTCAAATAGGAAAAGGAAAAATGCCATGCAGACATATGATATTTTAAGATTAAGATTTAAAAACTGCACAATTTAATTGTTTTAAATATACAACACGAGAGTTAAAAATATAAACAATATCTTTTTACTGAACACACAACAAAGTGCAGAGTATATTATACATCTTCCTAATGAATGGCCTTCTCAAGGATAAATTAATTTTAGCTAAAAGCACATTATTTCTTTAATATAAACAACATTCTAAAATTACCTGTAGACATATCTAAAATTATCTCTTAACACTCTTAGCTCTTGAAATTAGCCCACTACATTTCTGACAAGCAATAAAATTTCTGCAAATAGAAAAAAACACAACCCTCTATTTTCTTTCCCTATGCTCATCAACCCAGCCCTCTGGAAGACAGTAGTTGAAGAGATAATGCAACAGTTGCAAGCTGTCTCTTATGAAAGGGTAACTCTGTAGCTCTAAAACTGAACCAAGCTAAAAATACCAATTGCAGTCTTTATCAGTTTGCAAACTGACCCAGGCTAAAAATATCAAAATTTCTCCCTATCAATTCACCACTTGTGCTTGATGTGTTTAATAGACAGTACTGCCAAACACTGAATACTAAGTCACTAAACGACAAACTCATACAGAGGAGAAATAATGATTTCTAATTTATATTAATCCTTCAGTCAGCATAGCTAAGACCTGTTTATTTTACATATTAACCCTTCAGTAAATTTAACCAAGACCTGTTTATTTTACCTATTAACCCTTCAGTAAATTTAACCAAGACCTGTTTATTTTACACTAAACCTTCAGTAAACTTTAACTGTTTATTTTACATTAACCCTGACAATCAGCAAATATAAGACCTTTCATAATTACATAATTGATCAATCTTTGCAATCACTTCACCTAAGACCTGCATAATTACACTAACTTAGCAATCATCTGACAAAAGATCTGTATAGTTATGATGACCTAACCATCAGATTACCTAAGACCTGCATAATTACACTAACTTAGCAATCATCTGACAAAAGATCTGTATAGTTATGATGACCTAACCATCAGATTACCTAAGACCTGTATAATTAAACCAATATTTTGCATGAGACATGCAAACTTACACTAGCCATGAAGTTTGCTAAATCCAAGAGCTGTATAATTCATACTAACCCTCAAAAGGCTTTCATGTCCTCTTAAAATTTATATGAACCCTGTAATTATTGCCTTGAGAATTCATAATTAATGGTAACATTGCAGTTAACTTAATCAAGACCTGCTTGTAATTCATACTAGATCTGCTGTCAGCTTACATAAAACCAGAACAAATCTGGCAAATCTGTGACATGAATTTTAAACCTCCTCTCCACCTCAGATGTATATAACTCATATGAACATTTCAGCCTGCAAATCTATGCTGTATTTTAACCCCGCACTCAGTTCATCTCAGATCTGTTTAACTATAACTCATATGAACATTTCAGCCTGCAAATCTATGCTGTATTTTAACCCCGCACTCAGTTCATCTCAGATCTCTTTAACTATAACTCATATGAACATTTCAGCCTGCAAATCTATGCTGTATTTTAACCCGCACTCAGTTCATCTCAGATCTGTTTAACTCACACTCATCCTGTAGTTAGTTCGCACCAGAAGAGTATCATTTTACACTACCCCACACACACACACACACACACTTTAAATCATGCACTTAGATATCTATAAAAACACATATAAAACTATAATTCACTAACCATGCAGCTAACTCACACAAGATCATAGTTATAATGCATGTATGTATACAATCGAATCCTTAGTAATATAAATATATAACTATGAGCATAACAAACAACAACAACCACACACACACACACACGAGCACACAAATAAAAATCTTTTCCCCAAAGTAGAAGCTTGAGAAGTAAAAGGTATGGTCTACATTTATGGTTGAGTGTTTGGGTTAAGAGCATAAACATAACAGACAATTGACAAAAAAGCCTCCAGTTCTTCAGGGCAGGACATGTCTCGAAGTAATCTGCTTCAGTTGCCCTGGTTATTGCCAACTGCAGCACAATTTGTGTCCAGTTCAGATATTGAGATACATAACTTGTTAAAATTATTCATATATTTTTTATGTTAATTTACAAAGAAAAATTATTAGTGTGTCAAACTCTCCCCACAAACCCACCACCACCACCACCACACATGACTGTAGGAATAATAAAAATACTGATTATATGAATTTTGCTTATAAATAAAACAACTTAGCAAAGAACCTGTATTGTAATCATGCTGGTAAGTCTGACCATAAACTCAGAAATATATATACCTACCTACCTGTCAATTTACTTATCTAAATACCTACTAATCTTTCTGCCTGATTGCTCAACTGCCTATTTACCTAGAATTCAATGATTGCATTTTATCATATATATTTTTCAACCAGCCCTAACACTAGAGAAAAACTCCACAAGACTTGTTATCTAAATTCAATGTAAGCAAGCAAATTCAATTCAGTTTTGACAGCTGCTAGTGTATTCTATGTGTACTTGTCTACCTACAGACAATGTGTTCAAAAATAACTTTATTACTTCCTTGTCTCTGACCTTAAACCCACAATTGGTTGTACACTACTTACTAGTCTAGAAAAGCATCCAGATTTTGTCATAAAGTGTACACATTCTCAGGTCTTTGCAATTTTACTTCCTTATTGCCCAAGTCTAACATCCTTTTGCTAGACAATGCACTGTGAGTCATCCCAAATGTTACCATTAATTACTTTCTATGTTAATTTTTTATTACCTAAATCTATTTTGCAAAGTCAATGCATTGTGAGTATGGTATTACAAAATATATGAATGTTTTATTACCTAAATCTAACATCCCTATACTTGTTAATTCAATGTGAATTAAGTTTGCCTATCAAGTTCTCTCTACCAAAGTATTTTATATCTTCTACATATTTCTGGTGGTCACCAAACAACTGATTATACTAAAGATAAAGGCACCAAGTGAAAATGCAACCTTAATACATTTACATGTATTGATTGACATCTGTAAATACTATTTCTGGGCATGTTTTATATTTAATGCATATTCATATAATTAATACTCCAAACACATCAAATCAGTTTGCTGTTACAAGCTTGGTTTCTGAAAACAGAAATTTAGATATTTACAATTTTATGAGGTAAACAATACAGAAAAACTACAATGTTTATGAGATAAGCAAAAACAGAATAACTACAATGTTTACAAGATAAATATAAACAATCCCCAAACCCAACAAGCAAAAAATGGATGCACTTGACCCACAAAAACATAAATTTACTATAGATGTATATCAATTACAATAAATGTCACTAAATACAGACTCAGTAACTTTTTAAAATGAAGTCTGGTTACTTTGATTAGATGATTGTGCTAGTTCTTTCCCTTATCTTAATCAAGTTCAGTGCTGCACCACTCAGTACAATATGCTTGTGAAGCAATCACTTATTTCAAGTGATATTTCAATAAAGACAATCACTTATTTCAACTGATTTTTCAATAAAGACAATCACTTATTTCAACTGATTTTTCAATGAAGGCAATCATTTATTTCAAGTGATATTTCAATATAACTTATTTCAAGTGATATTTCAATGAAGGCAATCACTTATTTCAAGTGATATTTCAATAAAGGCAATCACTTATTTCAAGTAATACTTCAATAAAGGCAATCACTTATTTCAAGTGATATTTCAATAAAGGCAATCACTTCTTTCAAGCGGTATTTCAATTAAGGCAATCACTTATTTCAAGTGATATTTCAATAAAGGCAATCACTTATTTCAATTAATATTTCAATAAAGGCAATCACATATTTCAAGTGATATTTCAATAAAGGCATTCATTTATTTCAAGTGATATTTCAATGAAGGCAATCACTTATTTCAAGTAATACTTCAATAAAGGCAATCACTTATTTCAAGTGATATTTCAATGAAGGCAATCACTTATTTCAAGTGACATTTCAATAAAGGCAATAATTTATTTCAAGTGATATTTATTATTTACTGTTCTACCTTACATTCAGTACTCTTATTTTAAAGATGCAGAGGCTGAGTGTGGGTGATGTTTCTGCAAGACTTCACTTCTACATCTAGTTTTATGACTTCTTTATCAGTCAAATTACTTTAATTTGTTCTGGGAACTTTTGAGAAAATGTAGGTTGCACGATACAAATATGCCAATCAGAAGAGAGCCTATCTTAACTGAATCCTCTTCCTAAGATTCAATGACCTTTAAGTTCACATGCACGATGACTCATCACTTGCAAGCCAGTATATTTGAAAGCAAGGCACATACATCCACAGTCAGAAGGTTAAAAAAAAGATAAACAGACACAAACACTTTATTTAGTTTAGCAAGATACTAATTTATCTAGAAGGATGAACCTCACATTCCACCTTACCCCTGCAATCTCAATCAGAAGATATATATATATTTCTTTTAATTTAGAATGGTGGATTTTTTACTTTCACTTTAATGCCCCTTCATCCTCAAATCTCTATTGTGTTTAATTACATATACACATATTAGCTTTATATATTGATAATATATTAATTTATATTGATAATATAAATTATAATACAAAAAATAAAGTGATATGATCGGCAACAATTTTTATGTAACAACCCAATAAAATTATGATGCAAACCAAATTTGCACAGTTTCATTTAAATTAATCTCTGAAATAAATTATTTGCCTGAATAACTAATGTAATGTTGTGTACTTTCAAATGTACAGGTGCAGTATAACAAAGTAAAAGGTGGCTAAATAATTGGTTTCTGATGGAGTTCATTATAATGTGACCCTCTCGCACAAAATCACCCGTAAGTCAGAAACAAGCATTCTGAGATATTGGGCTTATAAGGGTTTGGGATAAAAAAACATTCACTTTTTTTAACAAGAACTAATTAACTTGGATTTATCAGAAAAAGTTGTAATTAACAGTAATTTTCAGTTTATCTTGGCATACCCATTCTGGTTTGTTGGAAATAAATCGCAAAAATCAACCTTTTTGCAAACAAATATTAATGTTTAACCCCCAAACAGCCCCAAAATGTTGTACCTTGCTGGAAAGGCAGAATGTGTATTTTCAAAATATTAGCTCATATTTATAATTCTGTCCTATCAGCACCCTTGTAACAGCAATTTTGGCCTGTAAACCAAAAATTTTGACAACCAATCAGAAGGCATGAATTTCAAAATCCTGAGTGATTCAAGCCTTCAGCTTGTGGTAGGCAGGCTCTGATTGGTTAAACCTTCTAAAAGCATGCTTCCTGTGTCAAAGCAAGCATGTCTGCAAAAGAAGACACTGTTTTACTTTTATATTTAAATTCAGTTCAATCAAGCAATTTAGGCCATGGATCAGACAGAAACGCTGTTCACGATTTCATCCACGACTATTTCATGAGGCAAACAATTGAGGGAGTCTTGGGTTTAAAAGAATAGGACAAAGAATAGGCTGAAAGTGGCATTAGTAATTCACAATCACAAACCCAAGACATGGGAATGAGTAACAGCGAAATGGAGAGTAAGGATCAAGCGATTGTTTGTGTTGAAGAAACTGTTTACAGTCGGCTGTAGCTTGGAATTTTTTTTTTTTTGTTTAAAATTTTGGAGTGTGAACTGGTGCTAGCAAAGATTTTTAATAAAACCTATATGCAGGTACCGTTGCTTTTCTTAATTCATTAATTACAAAGAAATATTCTATAATAATAACACTTCATTTTCTATATTATTTCATTTATTTACTTATTTTTACTTGTCTTATAGTTTTAAAAAAAATCTAATAATGCTGAAACTGTACATTACAATCACATTTTATTTTACATTTTGTTTTTAAAATATTGTAATTTAAATATATTAATCAACAATCTGCCACATTTTATGTTTAATGATGTGATTATGGCCATTTTGGTGAAAGTGAGAAAATAATTTAATTATCATATCTTTGTTTCAAAAAAAAATTAAGCAGTGATAATAACATTAAACAATTTATTAGTCATCACTGAAGCAGTTTTAAAATAAGGAAAAGCTTTTGTGGCATCTAGGTGGCCATTGCTAAGGAAAATCTGGCTCAGTATAATGGCAATCTTTAAACTCGTTTTTTTCAAAATGGTTGCTACACCGTTTACCAATTGAAAAAAAGCATATCTCTGTCATTTTGGGGGAGTATTGTTATAACCATTTTAAAGTATATTTTTTGCAGTTTAAAAATATATACAATATATTGTCAAAAGTCAAAATTTCACCTTATTGGTTGTAAAAATGGGTCACAATATGCTTGAGCATAAATAACAACAGCATTCGATTTCGAGTATTATTGTTCTCGCCAACAGGAGCAACATATTTCAAAGACAACGTTAATATTTACAGCTAGTACATCTGTTTGGGGTGTAACATCTTCACCTGAAGGCCCTTTCATCTGCTTTTGGCAAACATCAGCCCATTTTTGCCAAGTACTATCAAAAAACTTATTTTCACTATTCAGAGGTGTGGGCAACAAGAGATGGAATAATAGCAATTTATATCCATCAATAAACCTCCCACACCAATTTCAGTTAGAGGATAAATAATTGGTTAAGCATTTATATCATTAATCTGCTGTGGTTCAAGATTAGAAATCAGGCTGGCTGTTGCAGAATTGATTAGGAAAAAATATAAACTCTTGACATGAAATATATAGAATCAATGTCACATCAACTAAGAATAAGCAGTTGCCGAGTTGATTAGGAAAACAAATAAACTCTAGACATGAAATATACAGAATAAATGTCACATAGCTAAGAGTAAGCTGTTGGTGTGAGTGTGAGTGTGTGTGTGACTGACTGACAGTTCAATGTTTTCATTTCTTCCTTTAATATTTTGCCAGCATGTTAATTATTTTAAGTTTAATTTTAAATAAGTAGAGTTATGAGGATGGGGGTGATTTAGTGGGTAACAATTTCAATCTTCTATGGTTCAGATTGCAAGCAATGACATAATTAAATTATAAATGGTAAGAATCAGAGATTTAAAACTTTCTGATGAGATCTCAATTGAAGAATTTATTATAAATACTTTGAGCACACATTAAAATTCAATAATATTCATCTATATGTGACTGATAGCCTCATCTATGATAATTAATTTTTAATTAATGAACTGTTGTTTTCTGAAGAGACAAAAAATAAAGCAAAAATATTTTTACAAAACCATTCTTCCATTCTCTAATCTATTCATTATCTGTCAATCTAATCATTTATGATAATGCAGCAGTAAATTACATGATGTACTCTAGCTTTAATGACCTGAAGAAGAAAAGAAGTGGAAAACAAAATCTATTTTCCCCCACATCAAGCAGTGATTCAGACCTCTGTGAATCTATATGCGTTGTGTGTGTATGTGCATGACTTTATCTAATTACGAGACTTGCTAAAATGTCCTAGTCCAGACCTAAGACCTAGCTGTGGCAAACCAACAGGTGTCATTGTCAAGAGTGGTTTTCATAGTGCAGTCTGTCACGTATGAGATCCAAGAACACACTAGGGAACAAACAGAATGCTGGAAGAGTGGGCGTGTGCTTTGAGAGGAAATCATGCTATATTAATGGCATACCCCTTCCAGCCAGGGTCTATTTTTGGCACTTAGGACTTTGGTGCTGGCATCACCAGGAAGAAAAGGCAGGGAGGGGGGTAAACACCAATCTCTGACAACTATTGCAAGAGCTTTCCTTGGGCACAGATTGATTCTAATTCTAATTTTCTACAGGTTGAACTGCTGTGTTAATAGTTTTCATACTGAGAATTTATTGTTAATTCTTTTAAAATTAAAAAAATATGCTAACTACTGAATGAGAATGAGACAGGATGATGAACAGTACATGTGTGAGCATTTATTAGCGCAGATGAGTGTGATACATAGTTAGCCCTTAAAATTACTGAATTACGGCAAACTGCTCCCAAACTTCAAAATAATGCTTCAGTTATATTTCTGACTGATTTTCATTTACCGGATGGGTCAGTTTACATGTATCCTGGCCCACTATCACCCACCACTCAATCCCAAACTACTGTAAAACAACTGACTGTGCTCTACCTAGCATTGGCTGACATTGCATACTTCTAGCTTGAGTGACACTGTAGTTTTAGAAAACTGTGCAACATGCACAAACACCTACACACTATGTATCTTTTCAACCTCACCACAATCCCAAAGAACCTAATGCTACCACTATAATACATTATGCACACTTATATGTGACAAATGATTTACAAAGTCACTAAATCTAATGCCCAGTACACCCCTAATTTGAAAATATTTTGAAAAATAATGATCTGCGTAAAATCACTGTATAAAGAAGGGTAGCACCTTTCACTAAGTTTTTTCATTCTCCCCCTCCTTAAGGCCAACAACTGGGATAAACACAACATACCACCATTAACTGGAATAAAAACAACATACTGACATTAATTAAAAGAAAAACGATATTGCATACAGTCATCAAAAGAAGTAAAAATAACATACTGCCTTCCATTGGAGTAGAAACAGCAAATTGTTATCAACTGGAGTAAAATAGCAAACTTTCACCATGTGAAGTAAAAACAATACACTGCCATTAATTGAAGTAAAAAACAGCGTACTGCTATCAACTGCTATTAACCAGAGTAAAAGCAGCACACAGCCATCAACCGGAGTAAAAACATACTGCCATTAACTGGAGTGAAAAACAACATTTTGCTATTAAATGGAATAAAAACAATATATTGCCATTAACTGGAATAAAAGCAGCATACTGCCATGAGTAAAACAGTATATTACCATTAACTGGAGTAAAAACAATATACTGCCATCAACTGGAGTAAAAACAACAGACTACCATTCACTAGAAAAAAACAACATACTGCCATTAACTGGAATAAAAACAATATACTGCCATCTACTGGAATTAAAAAAAAATGGACAAACACCTACACACTATGTATCTTTTCAACCTCACCACAATTCCAAAGAACATACATAATAAAAAAACAACATACTGCCATTAACTGGAATAAAAACAACATACTGCCATTAATTGGAATAAAACCAATATACTGCCACTAACTGGAGCAAGTGGCAATATACTGCCATTAAACAGAGTAAAAGAATAATCTGCCATAACTGGAGCAAAAACAGTATACTGCCATTAACTGGAGTAAAAACAGCTTACTGCCATTAACTGGAGCAAAAACAACAGTCTGTCATTAACTAGAGTCAAAATAACATACTATCATTAACTAGAGTAAAAAAACCAGCTTAATGCCATTAACTGGAGCAAAAACAATATACTGCCATTAACTAGAGTAAAAATAACATACTGTCATTAACTGGAGCAAAAACAGCTTACTGCCATTAACTGGAGCAAAAACAACATACTGCCATTAAAAATAACATACTACACATGAACACAACATAGCATTCTTCTTTGCATAATTCAGTCATAAAAATGGCCACCTAAGTCCACTGGATATCCACCCCTCTCATCTTTCTCTGGCCAAGCTACTACATACCCATCTTAATTTTTCAATAGTGGAACACCCCTGGCCCCAAAGACAACCTCATTTTGTGTTTTAAAAATATTGCCGACACAAGTCTTTAAACTGACAAGGCTTTTTTTCTTACAGTCTTCCTCCTCCCAATATCCCCGCCCCCTTGCATCAAGGCAAACATACTGCACACAAAAGATGGACTACTGCTGAACTTTTCCCAATAACTGCTCTCCCCCTGTCTCTTCCCTTTCCAATGTCAAGGCCCCCTTCTCTCCTCATTAAAGTAATTTTTTTTTGCTACAGATATTTATACTTTTTTTGTGTGTGTGCACACATACAATAATTGTCAGCACTACTTGTGGCATAACATAAAGATTTCTCATTTATTGTTACTGTTTACAAAAGTGATCCATTTCACTGGAATGATGCCCAGAACTGTATGCTAGTGTAGAAAGGTAGAGTTTTACCTTAGGGTGTGCTCTTCGAGGATTTCACAGTTAGTGAAAAGTAAGGAAAACTGAAGGAAGATTATGCGTCCCAAAGAATGACATTAATTTATTATATAAACTAGAGCAAATACAGCAAGTGTTCTTATATCTTATTCTATATAATTATATCCATGCATGCTTAGTATTACAACTTACACTACACAATTATGTATGCCTAGTCTTACACTACAGAATTATGCATGTCAAATTTTACCCAGAGTGGTGCAGGCATTGTACAAATCTTACTCACTCTATAAACTAGTACATTATTAATAATTATATATATATATATATTAATTATTTAATCATAAAATGCATCATAGACTTAACATTTTGGCTCAGCACAAGATAGTGAAGGGAGTGGGAGGAAAAGGCGCTGGGGTGGTGATAGCTGGCAGGAAATGAGGAATATGTAATAAAAGAAAGCAATTGTGTACTTATAAATTTGTCATTGATCATTAACACAAGCAAGAACTGTATGTATACACGGCAGACTTGAATTACTTTGTGCAGGTAACTTCCAACAGAGACATCAACTCAAAAATACCATAGATATTTGACAAAAAACAGCTATGACTTCAAGCTATATATGTGACAGACCACATAGTGTGTAAATATGCAAAACCCAAGAGTGCCAATGCATTTTTTGAATGAAAAGAGCCAAGATCAGGAATCCCTGAAATTTTATCCTGAACTTCCCGTTAGAACCAAACTTTCAACAAAATAAATTCTATTAAGACATGTAAGTTGTAACATTTAAGAGCCCATAAACACACTTTCTAATTAAAAACTGTGTTTGTCTGCATGCATATGTTAGAGTACATATATTGTAAATGATTTATGATATAAACATAAGCCATTTTGATATATAAAGAAACTTTATTTTCATTCCCAATTAACACTGGGGGAAAAAAAAAGAAGAAAAAATAAATAGCCTACCTTCTTGGGATCCATGTTGAACTTTTTCCTCCCAATGGAGATCTCTTTGGCTTTGGGATCTGGTTTGCTGTCCAAAGAAAGATAACAGAACATTAAATGTTAAATGATCTCATTTAGTCAAAGTTTATTAAAAAATTTATTGGAAGATTACTGATTTAAAAAAAAAAAATCCAATAGGTAGGCAAGACAGTGCATAATGTACTGTTTGAGGGCTTTATAAAAAAAATAATATTACAGAATACAGGACAAATGGTAAAGAAAATTGTCAATGATTTTAACTGCTATTATTTATTACTTAAATTTAAACTGAGTCACTTGACAAAATATATAGTTAGACAAGTTTTATAGACCAAGTGAAAAGGAATTTATCTCAAATAACTTCTGTAATATTTAAATAGAATTATGTACACATCTGGCTTCCCAAGAAAGTACATTGTTTGCCCAACGATATTTTGATATGTCTATAAAAACTCTAATTAAGAGCAAGTGATTCCACAGAAATAACAAAAAATTTAGTCTCAGCATTACAGCTAAGAAACCGATAGTCATCAAATATTTTAGCAAAGATAATATTTTAGGAGTAGTGATTAGCATACAAACACGTCATCATAGACATTCGAAATCATTTATCATAATGATGGTTCCTAATGAATTTAATATTTGTGAACTTATTCTGAAGATTACTTTCTTCAGTGCAATCAGAATGTATATGTACTTAAAGTATATCAAACTTGACTGAAACAAAGTGCATAAACTAAAAAAGAAAAGGGAGGGGGGGGGGAGAGAAAATGAAATTTTAAAAAAAAGTGGATATGTTGTTATTATTTTAATACAAAAGGGCAATTGTAAGAATCAGCATGCTTTTGATTATAACTGATTCACCCACAAAGGATGACTTAATGAAGTGTGAGTGCATTTACATGAAAATAAAGATGATTACATTCTTTCTTTTTTTTTAAATAGTGTTTGTGTGTGTGGGGGGGTGGGGGTGGGGGGGAGAGTGAACTCCACATGCTAGTGTTATATTGATAGAACTGAAACTGGTTTCAGATTGCACTTGTTCTACACAAGCCAAAAGTTATAATGCAATACAAGGGATGTATGTGTCCAGTCAATAGTCTGGCAACTAAATGACTGTGATCTCTAATCTACATTTGTCTCATGATTCAAACCGAGCACTCACCCATTCCCTAATCCTTGCAGTCAATGGTAATCATAGCTTCCATTAATGGAATGTGGTACATTTACTTTTAATTAATACAGCTGCACAACCTGTAGCAGAGTAAATTTGCCTATCTTTATTTTAATAGCAATTATTTCCTGATTATAATATATTTTACAGGAACAAGCAGCCGTTTCTATATGTATGATTAGAACTTCCTGTTTGCTGATTGTAAATTCTATGACCGACCATGATATAGGCAGGAAGCAGAGTGCATTTGTGGAGGATACACTACACTCCATTTTATGTATGGCAGTAAGATATGCTGGAGCAATTTCTGGTATAAGGAAGTACTAGAGTTGTCATAATTGTTATTCTGCTTGAAGAAACTGGCATGGCAAAAGAGGGCACCCAGATTTGGCTTCAAGAGAATAACAGCCCGTCAGTGTTTTATCAATGTGTGTAGAGAGAGACACATGGAGTTGATGACAATAAACTTGTGACATTGTTGCAAAAAAGTGTGCAAAAGACAATTGCAGCTTTGTCTAATTCAAGTTATGTAGGGACTATTATTGCTTATCTCTAATAACTCCATTTCTATTCTCTGATAAGAACTATCCAATCATTTGTATTGAACTGTTGAATTGTATTTTAGGACACAGACTAGACAAAATTATTCAAACATGGTATCATGGAAATATCGATGTCAAGTAATTTATTTCATTGTATTTGTCATATATATATTTGATTGTTGATTTAATAAATTTATTGGCTCTTCTTATACATATTGATAACATTTTGTTGGAGAAGAAAGTGGGTGGATGGGGCTTGCTAAATATGGATTAAAGATGGATTTGTCTTCTCCTTTGGTAAGAAGTTTATCACCTACAGAATATTGTGTGATGGTAAAATAAGGTCAAATAAATATGCAGTGAACACATTTATGTTTGTTTGTGAGTATTTGTTTCTGTATGTGTGAGAGAAAGAAAGGGACAGAAACAAATAGAGTGAGAAACTCAGAAAGAGAAGAAAAACAAAGAAAGATGAGGGGAGAGGGAGAGAGTGGAACAGAAACAAAGAGGGGAGAGGGAGGGAGCAGGAGAGAGAAAGAGAGAGAGAGGAGGGATTGGGGAAGAAGAGGAAAAAAGGGAAAACACACACATGCATAAACACAGAGAAAAAGACAAAAAAAGACATTAAAAAAGAAAATACCAAAGATTTTGCTGTTAAATGTTTTAACAAACAGCCAGCTTTTGATTAAATGCTAGTAAACACTTAAATACCTTTTTAACAAATACAAGAAAATGAAATATTGTGCAATTAAAAGTACTTAGTTCAAGAGAAATTTTCACACAGGAGGCCACAAAAACAAAATTCACTAAAACCTGAGCAAAGACGTAAATAAGTGCACACAAAAAAATCTGTTGTTTGGATGGAATTTACATTTGTATTACTTTCTTCTTTAGTGGAATTTATTACTTTCTTCTATATTCTACTAAAGATACAGTGCTCACAATAAAGGACAACCTTGTTCGCTTATTGCCCCCAACCCCCTTCAATTTTGATAGATCAACATCAATGTCAAGCAAGAGAGAAGATTTCAGCATTTGAATCAAAGCTTCTGTACTGGAACAGAAAATGGAACATAAGATAGCCGCCTTTCCAAAGCTAAAAGAGCTTTTGGAAGATTGTGAAGATCTCAGAATGTGTGACATCAAGGAGTCAGTTGCAAGACATCTGACCTAACTTTTAAAAAAATGGTTCTCTGATTACTTTCCAGATCTTAATTCACATACTGTCAGTTGAGTTGTAAATTCTTTCAACTGTCAACTAGTAATGTGCCTGAAGAACCAGAAGGATTAGCAGAGGTACTTCTTGAGCTTCACTCCAACAGTGAAGCATGCAAGGAATTTCGAAACAAGACAGATCTTTCATCTTTTTTGATTTAAAAAACTGCAAAGGCTTTTAAAATTATACATATAGAAGCAACAAAAATGCTGCTGCCTTTTGCAATCCACCTTTGTGAACGAGGATTTTCTACTCTTATGAAATGAAAACAAAGTACAGAAATCGGTTGGACTCCGAAGACAGTATCCAAGTTGCTCTGACATCAAAAAGCTCTGATATGGACATTGTTTTATCAAAAATGAAAGAGCGCCCCAAACTGGAAGTGGAGATGTTTCGAATGAAATTCTTCAGTTCTTCAATCTTTTTTATTAATTGTGCATGTGTGCTATTCTTATGAAAGCATGTGTGGCTTTTTAAAACATTTATTAATTTTATATTAAAACAGGCAGGGTAGTTGTGTGAATGAAGGAGGTAGAAACAGAGCATGATGAACATGTGTGTGAGATAACTTCACCACTGAATGGGATATGAGCAGTTTGAAGATTTGGGGTAGATTCTACTGGGGCTGGTCCTCCAGGCTTGATGCAAAAAGAGTCAAGTACTGGATCTGGGTCTGCAATTTCAGAGGCTGATAAAATTAGAGCTCCAGACTTGAGTGAAGGGAAAGAAGCAGTAGAATGTGTAAAGCATGTAATTGTGAACGCTACTAAAACCAAACCTCCAGTTTTTAAATGACATGAAAGGAATGTTAATGCAAGCTTAATGTCTCCTTGAGGAGGCAGTGAGATTAGCAAATAATTTTGACAGATGCATAAAAGATGTGTTTTTAAATGAGCCAGGTGGCAGTATGTTTTATAAACATTTTTCTAATCTTGATGAGAAAATCCCATAACGATGAAACCCAATGTGACTGAATACACTAAGCATGAACCACATAACCAAGCAAAACGGAGGTAAAAGATTTTGATGTGATCGATCAGGCTGACTCATTGGGTAGTGCGCTGATATTCCCTGTTGATAAGGGAAATGAATTACATGATTTTTGTGAAAATCACATTTACGTCCATCCTACCTTTGTAAAGGACATTGTCTTGCAGAGGCTAGAGCATGAGGCTATGGGTTGCTGCCATGCGAGGAGACAGAAATGAAGTTTGGATACTTCCATGAGGAATAATTCTTTTGTCATGTAATGATGTATACAAATGCTGTACCATATATTTTGACATGTAAGTAGAGAGAAGATATGGCTAAACCTACCAAAATTGTACAACTTGGGGAGGGTGTGACAAATATTTCTACCCCTTCCTTTATCTGTCAATTGTTTCTTTTATCTTTACCATCCATACTTATACTTTTATTTATGATATCTTTACTATCCATATCTATACTTTTATTTATTTTATGATATATTTTCTGTGATAAACTGTGGAGCATTTATTCATAGTACCAATATTTATACGGTATGTTTTAAGGTAGATGTGCTCTGCATGTTACGTAAACATCACAACAGCCCTAGAACAGATTACTAGACATTGCCTGGAGCAGTATCATAATTAAATGACACTGGTGTCATTCTGGTGGAATTCAATTTAACTAGAAGAATGCATGAGTCCAAAATTCAAATCTTGTTATGGATAAATGCTTATCACATGACACAAGCATTCCTGAGAAGCTAGCTAGTTAGGATTGGCCAATAATGAACAGCTATGGCTGAACAATGACCCTCTACTGGTTGACTAATTGACCAATGGGTGCTGGGTGATTACAGAGGGAAACCTGTGTTGTAAAAATCTATCCATAAGCAATCATTGTCTAGGGAACCCTGCATGCAGTAAGATATTTTTAGTGCTTCCTCTGCCCCGGAGTTGTTGTGCAAAAAGGCCTCACCGTGAGTAAAATTGTAATTCCCATGTTTCTTTTTCAGCTAAATAGAATGTAAATTTTGTGTCTTTCTTTCAGCTGAGCAACAATGTATTTAATTTTCATTTATTATATCTTGTGTGCTGTTTTAATTCTAAGATATCTTTTGTTATCTTAGTAGAAATGCTATGAGATTAATGTTGGTTGATTTATTTGTAACTAACATACTAGTCATCATTGAAACTTTGTAGTGAGTCTGATGTAATGAATTTAGATCTCGTTAGAATAATGTTTATGATTCAGAAACCTTTTCATCATAACCTTGATCTGTAAAATGTTTATAACATAGAGATTTTGCTATTTCCATTGTTTGGTCTGTAACTCTACTTTGATGCTGCTGCATAACTGTATGTGGAAAAATATGTAACCTGTAAGAGGACAAGTAGCAGAATTCATTGTTCACTTGTGGTGAACTGGGTAATTGCGTTCAGTGATTGTAAAATACTGTCTGAGGAATTAATAAGGAAAGAAACAGTCGATGTTTGCCCTTCCGAATTCCATAGAAGAATTATTGTTGTTTCTCTAAAGCCATTGGCAGACTCCCTTTGATAACTTTATATCTTTCTAAGGCACTATTACATCTACCTTTGGCACCATTCCACTTTTACACTGGACACAGCAGTGCTGTTGTTTTGCAAGTTTACAAAGCCAGCCAATGTGCATAGTTTTGCAAGTTCGAAAGCCAGCCCAGCGAAGGCGTGATGTCATCTACTGCAGTAGAAAAAAACAGAGACAAACTTCATTCAGGTCAAATTGACCCCTTTCATGAAACTATTTGGCTTTCTCTATCTTGTGATGTACATTGTTCATGTTGTCTGAACATCAGTTGATTGAACTAACTTTATTAATAGGTATTGTTGTGATGTACATTGTTCATGTTGTCTGAACATCAGTTGATTGAACTAACTTTGTTAATAGGTATTGTTGTGATGTACATTGTTCATGTTGTCTGAACATCAGTTGATTGAACTAACTTTGTTAATAGGTATTGTTGTGATGTACATTGTTCATGTTGTCTGAACATCAGTTGATTGAACTAACTTTGTTAATAGGTATTGTTGTTGATTCCAAGAACACTATTATAAACAGTTAATAAGAGAGCCTTTTCAGACCCGACACTATAATGAACAATCCATAAGTATATGTTTGTGCATTTTGTATGTCTTCATTGTATATGCCATTCTTAGTATTTGATCAATGTTGAATTGCAGTGCAGTGCGTAATTAATTATACTGTTAATAAATTATATTTCGTTGTTATCAGCACCCTTAACCTCATGTTATAACTAGATTAAAAAGTAAGGAGTAGTAGGGGGGGAGGGGCTTAATAATTAATAAGACCTATTTTAGAGGGTGTCCACTACTCTGTTGGATGTGTGCCACATCAGAGTTATCCTGTAGTGATCATTAATAATACTAGGGATTATTCGGGGGTGGGGGGTGGAGAGGAGTGTGGAGATTACTCTTCCAGTCTGTTGCCCACAAGTTGAGAGGAGTGTTTATTATAGGCATGTAGAGATGGTAATATTCTCATAATTAAAGAGACCCTCTCGTAGTTTCAAAATAACCTGTAGCAATATGTTAATATAATTACTTGTACAATACGGTTCACCAACAAATGCGCGCCAACAAAATCGCGATGGACAAAAGCGCGATGATGCGTTCTGTCCCTAACTCTAACCCTAACCATAACCGAACCTTAACCTAACCCTATCACGCATTTGTCGGTGCGCGCATTTGTCGTTCGAGCATCTAACGGGTCACCGTACAATACAGTAATAGTAATCATTCGATTAATGAATAACACTTCCAACTGTAGCTGATTTCATACTACTACTTCTACTAATGGTAGTAATAAATCTTTACATAAGAAAAAGAAGTACAGTTTTAAGAATAAACATGAATTCAAAAAAGAACATGATGAAGGCCATAATATATTAATTTTAAAAAGAAAGATTATTAAAGAAAAGATTGGCATTGTAGGTTTTAAAAAAAAGTTATTATCTCGCCTTCCTTATTAAAAAAAAAAACTTCCAAGCAAAGAGATATGTATATAAATACTGGTTTTACAAAGAATGTGTTCATAATCATACATGTGCAAGTGTGTGAATGTACGCATGCACTCACAAACAAATTCTGAAGCAATTACGAATGAAATGTTAATAATTAATACTCACAGTTTTATTTAGTGATTCTTATATTTTAAAACGTGTTTACACATTTATATAATAAGTAGTAAGTGCACCATTAAACTATTAATAGCAGTTTTTGTGTGTCTCTCCAAAATCATATTCCCATGATTTTGGCTTTAAAGAAATGCCACTAGTAGAATCAAAATTAGAGTAAAACAAATATGATAAAATACTTTATGAGTGTTTGTGTGTGGTTACCGTATGTTTGTGTGTGGCTAGTGTATGAGTGTTTGTATGGTTACTGTATGAGTGTTTGTGTGTGGTTACTGTATGAAAGATACAACATCCATCATTACGTGCAAGAACACACTTCTTACTCACTGTCTCCTACTATTAGTGATAATGATTATGTAATTAGATATTAGTAATAATAATTATGTAATTGTGATTAGATATTACATTACAGAGATGCATATAAATAATTTGTTTTTATTTTTCCAAGAATTTAACTGCTTCTTGACCTACATAGCCCATACATATGTACAATATCAATATGAGAAAAAATTTTTTTAATAAAAGTAAAATAAACTTGCATGAAGAAAAAAGTAAAAATTTATGTGGGTGAGAAAGAAAAGAAAGAAATATATTACTTCACTACTTATATTAATATGAAAGCAAATGAGGAAATTTATTTCCTTATTATTAAGAAAAAAATCTTAATATTGATAAAAATAAAAAGAGAGAGAGAAAATTTATCCCATTATTAATAAGAGAAAAAATATATCAATATTGATTTTTTTTTTAAATTGCTTCATAACTAAGAGAAAAAGAAAAAATCTCATAACTAATGAGAGGAAGAAAGAAAAATTGTCACATTAGTAATTTTTTTTAAAAAAAGGATAAAAATTACCTCATTCTTTAAACTAATCATTTTCCAAAGTAAATCCCAGTGAAACTCCACTCGTGGAATTCAGTGATAAACATTCTGTGATGGCTTCCCGCCGAACGGAACGTCAGTTCATCTCAGTTCATCGTAGGAAGATACATTTGTGAAAGATAAATTTGACACGTTTTTTCCACGAAACTTAGCTATTGCAATTTGACCAAGGATTCATCAGCACACCCCTTCCTACTTTATGTTTGTTTCCATAGCAATACAGTAGGCAGACAGGTGGGGAAATGCAAGCTCCATCTACAAGATCGAGATAATTTTAGGCACGATGGAAGACCGCTCAGTACGGGCCGTAATCAGTATGTGCCGCAATCAACCTCTCGCGCATGATCAAATCCCACACTGAGCCACATCCCATTTGACAAATAAATAGGAAAACTCAGATTTGGGACACTTATGTCACTACGATACCATTGTTTCCCAAAAAACAATCGCAGGCGCACGCACGCACACACACACACAAATGCAGAGGTTTCGCTTTCGCACGATAGCATGCGGAAAGAGAGAAACAAAACACAGAACGCTGTAGTTAGCTGCTGTCATAACTCAATGCACTTTTAACATGAAGAGACACACGGAAACTGGAAGAAGCATCTCCAGTGCAAGAACAATCGTTTTTATCGTCGTTTGCACCATCACTATCCGTCGTCAATTTTTCCACCAAAAAAGCCGTCGGCAAAGCGATGGGCGGCTAGCGGCAGGTACGTAAACCCACCGTGCAGCCAGCCCTACTTATCACAACAATTTAAATGCACCAAGACTGCAGCGTCTAAGAGATACGCATGACAATCAAATTATATTAAAAACACTTCGGCAATGGTCTGTTAGAATCTTAGCAGCGCTAAGGAGGAAAGGTGAGCACCCCCACTCCTTCGCTCACCAAAGTGGCACGTGCCTGCGAGCTGCTGCTGACTGTGAACGCCTAGTTGCTGTGCAACTGTTGCTTGTGCACTGAGCAGAGGCCGTGCGGTGGAATGGGAGGAACAGGATTGGGGAAACTGAATGATGAGACGGTGAACAGAGCAAAACAGTAAGGTCAACAGTCCAGATGGTGGTAGCAATATGTGCGAGAGGATTTCATGGAGTTTGTTTTTTTTTATAAAAAAAACAGCCCTACAATAAACTGAAATGTCACTGGTGTCGTGCGGAGAAAAGTATGACATGTAAAATGGCTTGAACAAGTGACGCGGAAATGCAAACAGTGCTCATCGTGTGAACAAAAGATCCCGGCAAAACTCGGGCTACTCACGAACGTCCCCGCACTTCACAAAGTGGCAGTAGCAGGCAAGAACCCCGTTAAACTCTCACTCCATATTGTGACCTAAACAAGATTCGTGATAAAATACTGGTGAAAGCCTAGGCTCGACGTACGCAAGACTATCCCCCCCCCCCCCACCCGGACTTACGAAGAGCCAATTAAACCAGCCCAATCATGCAACCTGAACAAGATTCATGATTAACTACCGTACGCTCTCTATCACTTCGGAATTACGCAAGCCCGCCTCCGGACTTAGGCAATTAAACCAGCCAATAGCTCAGTCCATCGTGCAAAATGATGCGTAACAATGCTATATCGGCACACTTTCGAGAACTCGTTATTTTCATGTGCTCGTTCTTTATTCACTTTTTCTATATATAGAACTTAAAAACGAAATCCACACGAATTACAATTAAAGAAAGAGACGTTTCTTTCTTACATCTTTGTGCGTGCACAAAAACATTACTAAGAAAGAAATAAGAACGTAATGCGATAACTGGAACTGTCAGTTAACTCGAAAACAAAGTACAGATGTGCACCACACCAGGGAGCGAGGCAGAGTAGAAACTACGTCAGCAAATACGTGCTACGCCCTTGTGAAAATATAAAACACTGAGAGAGAGAGAGAGAGAGAGAGAGAGAGAGAGAGAGAGAGAGAGAGAGAGAGAGAGAGAGAGAGAGAGAGAGAGAGGGTCTACTTCTGAACAAAACATAGAGTACGGGTCGTGAGCATGGAATTCCTCGTAAAGGATAGACAGAAAGTAAGGGTAGTCTACAGTTTGAAACAACAGGTACTCAGAGAACTGCATGCTGATATTAAGTCATTAAAACAAACAAACAAAAAAGAAACTAATCCCTTTCGACCAAAAACAAATACAACAGGAAGCTTACACCTTTTATAACATCACCTCACACTGCTAATGAAATCTTGAGGATAAAATCAAATATGTTAATTAATTTGAAATTAAAGAAGATCCGGGTAATGTGCAGAGTTGTGTAAAACTATTTAAAGTACAACATATTACGACAGTGTGCAGTTTATTGTACTCAAAAACGCATTACGAAAGTGTGCCGAAGTGTTACAAACTCAAACTTAAGTCAAGACTGTTGTAAACTAAAACATATCATGACAGTCTGCAGTACTGTGCAAACTATTGTAAACTAAACCTGTCTAAACAGCTATAAACTTAAACACCATGACTGTGTGCAGAGTTGTAAACTAAACTTGTCTAAACAGCTATAAACTTAAACACTATGACTGTGTGCAGAGTGTTACGTTTCCAGTATTTATTTAAAGACCCTGCTTAGAATAATTAAAAGACTTTAAATATAATTAATTCTTCCCCTCATATTCTACGCAGACTGGTTGCTCAATTTATTATCTGACTAATTAAAAGTGCGTCTTGTAGTTCAGACGACAAATTTACAGACTAATAAACTGCGAACTTTTAGCTAGATTTGAAAACAGTTAAATCCCTCTAAATTAATATGCACTCGTCATCAATCTTTCTGCTCATCCGCCCCCATTCAAATCTAAGAATTAATCTAATTGGTCTATTGTGCATAGAAATCAACTACTAAGAGGTATTAACAAGAAAATTAAGATTTAATAAAGTTTAACAAATTAACAATAAATCGAATGCAACGCGAATAGTCTTCACTCTGTCTTTACGCGCCTATGCCTGATTTTTGTCAATCTAAATTGCCAGAAAAGTGTTCCTTTGAGATCTGTACACTTGATTTTGCACTTAGCTCTATTCTTGTATCCTTGGTCTCAACACTCAGTCATGCCGGTTCGTTCCCTCAGTCCCCCTTTAACGACACACGTGGTGCATAAGGAATGATGTCCCTTTGTTAGTGGCTAGGAACTGGAATTTTTGCAGCATGGCCCTCAGAGTGGATTTCGACACGCTTATACCAATAAGCTAGTGCAGGTGAGGCATGGTGAAACATGAACCATGAGCCGACCTGTGGATGCAACGTGTTTGGATATAATTCTCAACCTAACAGGCCCTACTTAGGCATGGCTCAATTAAATGCGCTGAACAAAGAGTTTCGACCTCGCGTCGCTTACAATTAGATTTTAGAAAAATATAATCGTCTCACATGTGTTCCATTTAACAGTCATGACGTATGAAGCAATAAAATAGATACAACGTTAAATTAATGTTCATACAAAGAGGTAATTCAAACCGACAGAGCGCTTCGCAATTTACAATTAAAATTACACGCAATAATTGAATTACATGAAGAATTCATATCGAGCGCAGCATTCTGGCTCTTAGTGAATTAAACAATATAAATTAAAGTACAGAAATGGAAAAATGGTTACAATAAATTTATATTCCGTAACTTATAGGTTTTCAGCTATTTCTCTGAACCATGCTCAAGTGTATATGGAAATCATATAATACATAGCACAAATACATACTTAAACAATACATAGGCAAATACTATTAAATAAAATGATACCTTTGAGAGAAGTCGAAGGGTACCTTGATTCTCTATGGCGCCGGCTGCCTCTCACGACCCGAGTAAGCTGATGGAATTAGCTAAAATGTGCTCGAAGTGAGGGAGCGGAAGCGTGTAGGTACATATATAGAAAGGTATATTGCGTATCACGTGACTGTTCGCAAGGCATGTGGTTGGTTCGAGAACTGGACAATGGTCCTAAAGTTACATAACATCTTGACCTGTTCTAGAAGCACCTAGAAAAAGGAAGCTTTGAACAAAGGGCCAAGGGTTTCAAATATTCGAATTTGAAGTAAACAAGGCAATGTGGGTCATCAGGTCGGACATTTTTATCAGACTTGTGACACCCCCTTGCTTTTGAGGCGTTTATCTTACCAAAGATAAAATGCCTCCTACAAATTATGTATGATAAAATGTAGAAGTCCACAATGAAGAAAAATTTACACAAAAAAATTTCGACATTCCTAGAAATAAAGTGTGCAACTATATTTCATATTTACAGGAAGGAATCCGTAGGGTTCAGTTAATTGATTAAACAACATTCTATCAGTACCGGCACTTGATGGCATCAAGCACGACTCATGTAATCTGCGCCAACATTCAAAGACCCTTTGATGTAATGAATATTTGCGTCATACTGTGTCAGAAACAAAGACCAACGCATTAAACGGCTGTTCGTAAATTGCGCCTGTCCGAGAAAGGCTAACGGCTGGTGATCGCACTCAATGACAAAGGTTTTTCCGTACAAATAGTTTTCGAACTTTTTTATGGCCCAAACTATTGCAAGACATTCCTTTTCACTGGTGGAATATTTCTGTTCAGTAGTTGTGAGTTTACGGCTTGCATATGCAACTGGGTGTTTGGTGTCATTGTGTTCTTGTAATAACACTGCTCCTAATCCTGTGTTGCTAGCATCAGTCCTTAACAAGAATGGTTTTGTCAAATCTGGCAGTTTAACAACTAAATCTGAAGTCAGTCTAGATTTCAGTGTGTCAAAAGCGTTTTGGCATGCATCAGTCCACACTACTTTTGTAGGCATATTCTTACGTGTCAAGTCAGTCAGAGGACATGCAATGGCACTAAAATCTGGTACGAATTTTCTGTAGTAGTTAGCAAGACCAAGGAAACTTCTAACTTGTGTTTTTGTTAGCGGTTGTGAAGTGTCCTTAAGTTGTGCTATCTTAGCTTCACTTGGCGACATAGTTCCATGACTCAACTTGTGTCCCAAGAAGTCTAAGGAGAATTGTGCTATTTCACACTTCGTAGGGCGGGCGGTGAGGTTGGCTTGCTTTAATCTGGCTAGCACATCTCGTAAGAGTGTTAAGTGCTCCTCCCATGTCTGGGTGCCTAGAATTAAATCATCCATGAAGTTCTCAACTCCACGTCCGTACAGTGGTTCTAACAATGACCGCATCATTTTAGAAAAAATGCTTGGAGCGTTTGAAACTCCGAAAGGCATAACTTTCCATGTGTAGTTTCCTACTGGTGTAGTGAAAGCTAGTATGTGTCGATCAGTGTCCTTGACCTTGATTTGCCAAAAACCGCGTGACAAATCTATTTTGGTATAGTAATGAGCGTTAGCTAACTTAGTGAAGATGAGATCCGGATCAGGAAGAGGTTCGGCACAAAACTCTGTCACTTGATTGAGTTTGCGGTAGTCTACGCAAAAACGGAACGAGTTATCACGTTTTTTAATCAACACGATGGGTGATCCGTAGGCACTGTCAGTCTTCTCTATGACCCCTAGATCTAACATAGTCTTAATCTCACGTCTAACGTCGTCTATCTTAGCGTGTGGCAACGGATACGGCTTCAAACGTATCGGTTTGTTGTCAGTCAGCTTCAGTGAAAATTCTATTAAGTCTGTCAACCCTGGTTTGTCTGTCAGAGTAGATGAGAACTCATTAAGCAATTCATTCACTTCTTTTTTCTGTCTTTCTGTCAAGGCTTCATTTACCCTAACGTCTTTGACAGTTTCGTCCGTCTGTAGAGGACAGTTTGGTAAAGTACCAGTGACGCAATCAGTCTCCCCCTCGTCTTCTGTAACTATCGTCGCTACGACAAAATCAGCTTGAGTGGTTTGATCCTCACGGCTTATGTACTTTTTGAGTAGGTTAACATGAAAGATTTTCTCTCTCTTTCCTGTCTGCACCTTATAGTTCAGTCCCCCTAGCTTGGCGGTAACTACAAAGGGCCCCTTCCATTTCATCTGAAGTTTGTTATGTGCTTCAGGAAGCAACAGTAACACCTTGTCATTAACTTCAAATTCTCTAGGTTTGGTGTGCTTATTGTAATATTCTGCCTGTCTAGACTGAGCTATCGTCAGGTTTTCCCGTGCTATCTTGCCTATAGTTTCAAGACGGTTTCTTAAGTCAGTGACGTATGTATAAGTTGTCTTAACTTCGTCATCTGTCTTTTCATCAGTCCAAAGTGCCTTCAAAATCATCATCGGTCCGCGTACAGTACGTCCGTAAAGTAGCTCAAATGGTGAAAACCCGGTGGAAGATTGTGGCACCTCCCTATATGCAAATAGTAGGGCAGGGATGTATCTGTCCCAGTCTTTCGGTTTATCTGTGGCGAGCTTTTTAAGTGCTGTTTTTAATGTCCCATTGTATTTTTCAATCAGACCATTTGCCTGGGGGTGGTATGGTGTGCAAGTAAGATGTTTGATGGAAAGTAAACGATTTACTTCCTTCATTACGTTGCCTATGAATTGACTCCCCTGATCTGTCAAAATTTCAGTAGGAATTCCAACACGACTCCAAAGACCGAAAAGGGCTTCGGCGACAGTTTCAGTATCAATATTTTTCAATGGTACTGCGTCGGCGAATCTTGTTGCGTAATCAATAGTGGTCAGCACGTATCGATTACCTCTCGTTGATGTGGGTATTATAGGCCCAATCAAATCCAATGCTACGCGCTTGTAGGGTTCACTGATCAGTTCAGGCTCTCCTAACGGTGCGGGTCTGATTGAATTTTTAGACTGTGTTCTCTGGCATGTGTCGCAACTTAACACGAATCTACGGATATCGGCAGTGATGTCCGGCCAATAAAACTCACTTGTAATACGACTAGTTGTTTTTTGTACACCCATGTGTGCACCAAAAAGACTCTCATGACCTAATCGTAATACGTCATTTCGTTTGGTTTGTGGAACGACTAATTGTTTCCGAAATTCGTCTCCCACTTTCGAATAGCGGTACAATAAACCCTTTTTCAGAATAATGCACGCTTTCTTATTCGAATCGTCAGTGTTGACGTCACTAACAGGTACAGCTTGTCTGCGTAACTTGTCTAGTGTTTCGTCCTCAGCTTGTAATATTTTAATCTCGCTAACTGTTGCTTTATCTACGGCTGGTGCGGCAGACATCGGTGCAGTTACAGATTTGTCTTTACTACTCGCTGCTCTGGTTACAGCGTTAACCAGTGGTGGTTCGATTGAAGTTTGTTTTTTGCACGGCAAAACATACTTGCAACCAAGGATCACGTCATGCGGTGAGTTTTCCATAACTGCCGCTTTGACTGTTCCTTCTACAAAGTCTGAAACAATCGAGACTTCAGCTACTGGTAAAATGTCTTGTTCGCCGTTTGCAAAGGTGACAGAGATTGTCTCCCCTGTGTAGTCGGTACGGTTAACTAATGATGCATTTACAATAGCGTCTAGCTCACACCCTGTATCAAGCAAAGCGATTGTGTCGTGACCGTTTGCCTGTACTGGTGTTCGATTCGACTTTTCTGTTTTAGGTGTATGACTTTCTACTGCGTAAACTTTAGCTGTTTTCTTTTCAGGACATGTTCGTGAAAAATGGCCACTATCACCACAAGTGTAACATGCAAGATTCTTTTTATCTTTCTGTTTGTCGGACTTGTTTTTAGTGTCGGGTTTAGATGTTTTATCATCACGCTCACTAGGTGCCTTCCCGTCATTTTTCTTATCCTTTCGAGTCTGCGGTTCGTTCGGTCGAGACTTGTTGTTCGCGTGTGCGTTCGAGAATTGAGAATATGCGTCATCAAAGCGATCGGCGGCGTTGCCTATCTCCTCTAGCGTAGATTTTTCCCTTATTGCTAAGTGAATCAGTAGATCTGATTTGTATGACCCGAGAATGTGGTCTTTTATCATTTCATCCCTAAGACCTGCGTACGTCTGTGGAGTTTCGGCTAGATCTATCCATCTTTGGAACAAGTCAGCTACGCGTCGTATGTACTGTGCGTGCGTCTCTGAACTGGCTTTAGTGGCCTGTTTAAACTTACGTCGGTATGTATCTGCTGTGAGTTTGTAACGTTTCAATAATGCGGCCTTGACTGTGTCGTAATTATCTGACTCAGAATCGCTAAGCTTATTGAACTCGTTTTTCGCACTGCCCTGCAATAACCCCGATAAATTTATCGCCCAATGTTCCGCTGGAATGTTTGTTGCTCTGGCTAACTTTTCAAACGTTTTTAAATACGCGTCTATTTGATCTTTGTTCTCATCAAATGGGACCATATTTATCTTTGGAATGATATTTTCAATTCTACTGTGATTATTTCCATCGCTAGAACGCGAATCACCACTGCTTCTGCGGTCACGGTTTGGATTGGTAACTTCTAGTTTCTTTACTTCCCATTCTAACCGTTTTATTTCCGCGTCTGCGGCGATGCGTTTGGCTTCCGTGTCTGCATTGGCTGCTATGCGTTTAGCCTCAGTTTCAGCTTCTAACCTTTTAGCTTCGGCTAGTCTATCAGCTTCTAACTTCTTAGCTTCGCGGGCAGCTAACCGTTCTTCCCTTTCTATCTCTTGCCTTTCTTTGTCCGCTTTTTCTACTCTCTCCTTTTCTCTTTCTTTCTCCTTTTCCGCTTTCTCCGCTCTCTCTTTCTCTAGAGCTAACTCAGTTTTGATGTAGTTTGTCAGTTCGTCACCTTGATATCCTATCATGATACCGGCTTCTTTCAGGTCTTCGATAACCTGTTTGCGATCCATTTTACTGTCTTAGCGCGCTGGCTACAATAAGAATGTATCTCGTGAATTGTGTGTTTTAACCGTCGGCGATAACTACGCTTATCCCGAAAATAACTTTTAGGCTACAACCTTACAAAAATTATTTAATTTACTCAGAACACCTTCCGAAATAAATTACGCGTTAACTCTTTACACGTTTCACCTGCTTGTCACAGTGTCCGCTGTTCCAAGACTTTCGTAATGTCACGGCTCCTACCATACAACATTACACATTATATCTAGCACCCTAAATATAATAGTCCGAAGTCTGTTACTACCGATAACTCTCCTAGCTGGCGGTATAACCTTCGACTCCTCACAATGAAGTACTCAGTAACACAATACTAAATAAATCATTCAATAGCTAACATGACATATTTAACTACGCTTAAATATATCAACATTAACTAACATGCACGCTACTCTGCAAAAGAATACATGCACATGTCACAACAAAAGCAAAGAAAATCAGTGATACAAAAATCAAAAGAACAATTGGCAATTCTGTTCGTTCGTTCGTTTCTAGGTTATGATACGCCCTATGTATGAAAAATGTTATAATTTACAATTTAATACATATCAATCCCGGACGAGCCCCCACTTGTTACGTTTCCAGTATTTATTTAAAGACCCTGCTTAGAATAATTAAAAGACTTTAAATATAATTAATTCTTCCCCTCATATTCTACGCAGACTGGTTGCTCAATTTATTATCTGACTAATTAAAAGTGCGTCTTGTAGTTCAGACGACAAATTTACAGACTAATAAACTGCGAACTTTTAGCTAGATTTGAAAACAGTTAAATCCCTCTAAATTAATATGCACTCGTCATCAATCTTTCTGCTCATCCGCCCCCATTCAAATCTAAGAATTAATCTAATTGGTCTATTGTGCATAGAAATCAACTACTAAGAGGTATTAACAAGAAAATTAAGATTTAATAAAGTTTAACAAATTAACAATAAATCGAATGCAACGCGAATAGTCTTCACTCTGTCTTTACGCGCCTATGCCTGATTTTTGTCAATCTAAATTGCCAGAAAAGTGTTCCTTTGAGATCTGTACACTTGATTTTGCACTTAGCTCTATTCTTGTATCCTTGGTCTCAACACTCAGTCATGCCGGTTCGTTCCCTCAGTCCCCCTTTAACGACACACGTGGTGCATAAGGAATGATGTCCCTTTGTTAGTGGCTAGGAACTGGAATTTTTGCAGCATGGCCCTCAGAGTGGATTTCGACACGCTTATACCAATAAGCTAGTGCAGGTGAGGCATGGTGAAACATGAACCATGAGCCGACCTGTGGATGCAACGTGTTTGGATATAATTCTCAACCTAACAGGCCCTACTTAGGCATGGCTCAATTAAATGCGCTGAACAAAGAGTTTCGACCTCGCGTCGCTTACAATTAGATTTTAGAAAAATATAATCGTCTCACATGTGTTCCATTTAACAGTCATGACGTATGAAGCAATAAAATAGATACAACGTTAAATTAATGTTCATACAAAGAGGTAATTCAAACCGACAGAGCGCTTCGCAATTTACAATTAAAATTACACGCAATAATTGAATTACATGAAGAATTCATATCGAGCGCAGCATTCTGGCTCTTAGTGAATTAAACAATATAAATTAAAGTACAGAAATGGAAAAATGGTTACAATAAATTTATATTCCGTAACTTATAGGTTTTCAGCTATTTCTCTGAACCATGCTCAAGTGTATATGGAAATCATATAATACATAGCACAAATACATACTTAAACAATACATAGGCAAATACTATTAAATAAAATGATACCTTTGAGAGAAGTCGAAGGGTACCTTGATTCTCTATGGCGCCGGCTGCCTCTCACGACCCGAGTAAGCTGATGGAATTAGCTAAAATGTGCTCGAAGTGAGGGAGCGGAAGCGTGTAGGTACATATATAGAAAGGTATATTGCGTATCACGTGACTGTTCGCAAGGCATGTGGTTGGTTCGAGAACTGGACAATGGTCCTAAAGTTACATAACATCTTGACCTGTTCTAGAAGCACCTAGAAAAAGGAAGCTTTGAACAAAGGGCCAAGGGTTTCAAATATTCGAATTTGAAGTAAACAAGGCAATGTGGGTCATCAGGTCGGACATTTTTATCAGACTTGTGACACAGAGTTGTAAACAAAACTTGTCTAAACAGCTATAAACTTAAACACCATGACTGTGTGCAGAGTTGTAAACTAAACCTGTCAAGACAATGTGAGGACTGTTGTGAACTAAAACATTTCACAACAGTATGCAGATCTGTTGTAAGGTAAAATATACAAAGACAGTGTGTATATCTGTTGTAAGGTAAAATATACAAAGACTGTAAATTATTGTATACTACAACGCATTGCGACAATGAGCGGAATTGTATAAACCAAAATGCATTATGACAGTACTAGTCAATCGCAAACTGAAACTTTGGAAATCAGTAACCATGGACGCGCTTCCATGCTACCAACCGTAAAATATTACAAAGATAAAACCGGCCCAATCAATCGCAATGAACGAAGACGCAGAGGGGGGTAACTCTATTCACTCCAAATGTCCTTCATCTCATCGCTATTCCACATCAAGAACATACTCCCTACCAAAAAACAACATTGCACCCCGTCCCTACACCCTCGTATCACAACTCATAATAAACGTACCATATCAGCTTCACGCGTGATGAGACAGATACGGACGGTTACCAATATGGTAGAACAGGTGCCAACAACTCGTGCCCGGAATTAACTTCACAATCACAAACAAGCACATAGTGTGCGGCCAGTTATTGAGTTCTCTCTCTCTCTCTCTCTTTTTTTTGTCTTCTGAATTATTTATTTGCGAATGCTTTGCCCAGATGAAAGTGAAGCGAGAGTTGCTACGAATCGACCACCATTATTAATGCCCTTTACCACCTTCTTTCTATCTTCGGGGGGTGGGGTGGACCTTGAAACTGGCAACTCCAAAGCTTTGGGGGTCAATGATCGCAAGTGGTTGAAATATTATATATAATTACTGATCTTCTATTTAAAGTATTTTGTTAAAAAAAAAAAATTGCTGAACTCGGGTCTACTACTCTATTATATCTTTAATATATATCTTTCTTTTATTTTCTCCCTAATGTCACTAGTCACTTAAGAGTACGATGATACCCATTCGAGACCCCCAGTTCCAGTTCGCGTGTTAATTAGCTGAAACATCTCATTTCCTTGAGAACAAAGAGGCCCTTCTTTTTACTCGGATTTCCTTCTAAATCAAGTTTTATTCTCAAACAAGTCTTCTTCTCACTGGCCTTCCGAGTTAGTTACGCATGTTACCACTACCAACAACGAAAAATCATTCTAACCATTAAAAACAGCGATATAACTGAAGATGAGATGTTGACACAAAATAAACTGTTTCTTGATGTGGAGTAGACGGACTATATTTCGGATGAGCAGTCACTTCTACGTAATACAGTGCTTCCGCCTTCCAGGAAATTTGGGAATAATTATATTATCATGGCGATCAGTATGGCTTCATGGCCTACTAAGCTAGAAAGAAGTCAGAATAGAATTTTAGTAGAAAAAATACATTTATTACAGCGGAATACACAGGGTTTTGTTTGTTGTTTTTTTTAACTGAAGCTGTTGACGATAAATAATAATAATTAGAAAGAAAGAAATGCAAATTTAAAGTATTTAACCAGATCGAAAATTGGGTTCAACAGCAAAGCGCTCTTGCCACAAGGCTGAAACAGATCTCTTGTATTGAGACCTCTATTTCGTTCATGGCGCACAAAGAGGATTATACACACAAATGGATTTACAAGTAATTCCAAATCTTACAATATGTATTTTTCGAACAAAAGGTATAACCTTTCGGTTAAAGGATGAGAAATTGTCAGCTATAAGTCGGATTGTCTGAACTGTCCTGGGGGGGGGGGGGTAGCGGCAGCAGTGCAACCAATAACATATAAACTGAAGAATCGGTAAGAGAATGAGAGCAAACAGCTGATTTATTCACGACTGACATTTTACTGCATGCTGCTGACTAGAATTAATCCGTCTATTAATTTTCAAAGGAAAAACAGAAAGAAGATAAAAACAGAAAATACAGAATTAAGACATATGATCAAACTGCCATCCGACATTTTTGTGTGTTCATTTTACTTTCTTGAAAGAAGTCTGAAAAATGCCAGCCTGACCAGAATGATGTGATGTAGGTATGTTTTAATGTACGGACTCGGTGTATAAAAATAATAAATACTCTTTATGTGAACGATCGTATATGAGATTTGAAAAAAATATATCTGCCGACTTAGCATTATACAGGCGATAATGAAAAAAGAAACTTGTTTTTCGCAACCACAATATAAGATTACATCATTCTGAATGCGATTTAGATTACATGTGCATGCATTTAAATGGCTATTTTAATCACGTGGTTTACACATGCAAATGTCACTACACAATTGAATCTTACACGGTGCTTTTCTCTTACCACTTATTTTTACTTTTCGTGCAGTTAAACCTCAGAACATTCACACACTGCCTTTTCGTGCAGTTAAACCACAGAACATTCACACACTGCCTTTTCGTGCACTTAAACTACAGAACATTCACATTTTTAATACGTTTTCACCCCTGAATCAAGGCCATTCTTTAAATATTTCATGGAAAAATTTATTAACTTTACCTATGTTATTATGTAGACCAAACACCTCTGTCTAGGGAATTCTAGCCTAACGCTGAAGGCAGTCAAATCCTTATTGCCCCTCCCCCCCACCAAAAAAAAAAGTTCATTCTTAACATTAAAAACACATGCGATGTAACTGAAGACGAGGCGTTAACACAAGACAAACTTAAAGACAAACTTAAGAAAAAAAAATTAAGGTCAAGTAGTAATACTACATCACTTCTATGGTAATACAGTACTTCCGCCTTCAAGAAAATTTGGAAATAATTAGCATGACGAAAAGTATGGCTTCGTGGCCTACAAGCAAAAGGCAGGTCGAATGAACATTTTAGTTGAAAAAATTATACTTATTCGCCTACTTGTGGAATACAATCCCCCTCCTCCTCCCCCCCCCCCCCAGCTCTTGGCACTTTAAAAAAAAAAACGATCTCACTGATGCCAAATACACTTGCGACCTGTATCAAGTGTTTGGTTATTTTAATATAATACAATTAGAAATGCTAATGACATTTCAAAAACACTGAGTTTTAGTAAGTATTCTCTAAAGTTTACTAAAGGAAATGAATATGGCAAGCAGAGTGATCTTTCTTATTTATAACATAATGCTGAAGTTAGCGCAACATAAAGTAATGTTCAGTGAGGAGTGTTAAGAGATAACACATATTTAAGTACTGTTCAATGAGCACTGTTAAGAGATAACACATATTTAAGTAATGTTCAATGAGCAGTGTTAAGAGATAACACATATTTAAGTAATGTTCAGTGAGCACTATTAAGAGATAACACATATTTAAGTAATGTTCAATGAGCAGTGTTAAGAGATAACACATATTTAAGTACTGTTCAATGAGCACTGTTAAGAGATAACACATATTTAAGTACTGTTCAATGAGCACTGTTAAGAGATAACACATATTTAAGTACTGTTCAATGAGCACTGTTAAGAGATAACAGATATTTAAGTACTGTTCAATGAGCAGTGTTAAGAGATAACAGTACCTTTTTTCTTCTTAAAACAAAACAAAACAAAACAAACGCGATTCAGTCCGTCGTCTTAAAAACACTTTGTTAAAAAATAATATATCGACACAGATCAAAATATTTGCAGCGGATCTCTAATTTAAGGGGTCAAACAGTGTGTGTGTGTATGTGTGTGTGTGTGTGTGTGTTTGTGCGAGCGCGTCTGCATTAGTCTGGTAAAAGTAGAGAAATATCTAACAAAAATTCGTATTTTTACAACGCTCAATATACGTTAGGCAAGAAGAATGGCAAGCGACGTTTTATAGGTTTTTCCCCTTTCGTTTCTTTATTCTTTCTGATTTGGCAGACGGCGAGTGTAAGGATTTTGGACCTAGAAAAGAGAGATTTCACTCCGATATGTAGGAAGGATGAAATCTGGAGATTTCTTGGGTATCTGTCAGTGCACAGTTTGGGTGGAATGCTACTGTGCAAAGGCAGCGGCTAAATTTCTTCATAGGCCATGGGGAAGTACCCGATCAGATAGCCAGTTGTTGCTTAGTGAATTGAATTCAATCTTCAACAACTGGAACTATCTTGAAAATAAATTATAAATGTTAAGAGTGGATTACCTTGGCGGCTTCAACATCTTACTTGGGCTAAACATAAACCCTACCACTATGAGCAAGGGAGTGATCTCTAAGAGCAGGGCTTCTTGAGCAAGTGGTTCTTAACTTCTTTTACCACCAGCCCATGCGGCTTATGTCCCATTTTAAAAGCCTATTCGTTTGTTTGTTTTCCAACCCAGGTACCAAATTATACGGGTGCATATTGAGTATAAATAAATTTTCTACACAATCACTATCAATATCCTTTTCGATATACGTAGACTTGTGCATAATTTTCATTACACATTTTTGTGGGAGAAACAAAGGACTTACTATATCCAGTGTGAGCTTTGAAGATTATTGAAATATTTCTGCTCTCACCCAATAAATGATAGGTGACCGAAAATTTACTGAAAATTAAAAAGATGTACGCATTCAAGAAGATGGCATTGCACTGCAAGGAAAATAGACGATGTACACTCGATGTGGAGTTGCTGGTACAAAATTAAAAATAGAGACAACACTGGGCTTAACCTGAGTATTGCACAAGATGTTCAAACCTTATTACTGCACACGCTGTTCAAACCTAGTGGTCAGATGGCAGAGACCTACAATTACAACTGTAACTTCAAGGGAGATGTTAAAGGTTTCGTTTAGATACCCATAATTACAAGTGTAACATCAAGGAAAATGTTACAGTGTCTCACTTCGAAGATAAACTTAGGGGTATTATCGTTAAAGGCGCGTCTCAATCAACTAGATAATAACATATTCTCAATTTTATGGGTGCAGTCAAGTAAATATTAAGTACCTATTCTCATAGATCCTGTCAAATAGATATTAGTAACCTATTCTAACGAATGCGGCCAAACAGATATTAATAACCTATACTAAAAAGATATTAAATTATTGTCATAGAAACAGTCAAAAGGGCAGTAATAATCTACTCTCATGTTTGCAGACCCCTGTAAAACTGATCATCTATTCTTTCGGATGCATTCAACTGTACCAATTATCTGCAATTTTGAACAGTAGAATGGACACGTTTGCTCTCTTGGGTGCAAACAAATGGACTGTACAATCTGGACACAGTAAGAGATGCACAATCAGATACTAATAATCTGATCTTTGAAATGAAGCAAGTAGAAACTAGTGCCTTCTAATTTCATGGGTTATGTACCATTACTGTAATAATCTGTTCTTTGAAATGAAGCAAATAGAAACTAGTGCCTTCTAATTTCATGGGTTATGTACCATTACTGTAATAATCTATTCTTTGAAATGAAGCAAGTAGAAACTAGTGCCTTCTAATTTCAGGGTTATGTACCATTACTGTAATAATCTGTTCTTTGAAAGACAAGCGGATACTATGGGGTCTAATATATTTCCATGGACACGGACACACACGAACTATCTAGTCTCACGGAAGCAGACATTACACTGAATATTAACTAAGTACGGTTCATTGTTCATGGAAACAAAGTCTTCGAGTGCAAGAGAAAACAAAACGAGGGGATGGTGGCTAGGGCGCGGGGAGGGGGGATTTTAAGCGTGCACTGGTCCCGGAAGCTGCCTAATAACATATCCTCACAAGTACAGTCGCAATACTAAACTATTTTTAAATTCATACGCCAAATTAGAGTAAAGGCCAGCGTTTATGTCAATAAACTTGGTGCTCCCGTCGACATTTGTTCTCGTAGAGAACGCTTTGATAAAAAAATAATAACAATTTGTAAAATGTCATTGCATTACGCAGTACCAACATTCGCCATTGCTGAACAGAATGACAATTCCGAGTACCGATTGGGCGTTTCGTCGGCTAAGTGCGGGGTGGGAGTGGTGTGTGCGTGTGTGTGTGGGGGGGGGGCAATGGCAAAGACTGCTGTCACGAACGACGGCTCTATCGAGACGTCAGCTCATCCAATCGCTACAGGCGTGAGAGAGAGCCACTCTCATGGCTGACACTTTGACACCTTTGATACGCCAGTGCCAGTTTGGCACCTTCAGACCACTGACGCATCCCGTCTCACTCCTGTTGCTACTGGTGATGATTGTGATGTGCTTTGCTTGCGAAGCAGGAAATAAAAAGTATAGATGAGTTCACTGGGTTTTTTTTTTTTACAGTTCATCTTTTGCTTGCAAGAGTATCACTTCAATGTCAATTAAAAAGCCATTTCAAACACTGTTTAGCTAAAGGAATACATCAAATCGTAACCTAACGTTACAGTTCTAGACCTTACTTATGAATGATTACAAAAAGTCAATTGTAACTAATATTTATATTTATATTACAGGCTGTGGCGAGTTAAAATATTAATTGTAGTGTATAGTTAACGTCGATATGAATAAAGACTTTGGAGTAAGGCTAAATTTAATGTAAATTATTTTTTAACAAAACGTGTGTGCGAGAGAGGGGGAGGGGAGATGAGAGAAATATAAAATCTGCAAAGGGAAAGAACACGGTTTGTTGTGTTACATTCAGCATAGTGTTGTGTTTTACATTCACAATCTAGGTTAAGTAGCTTGAAGTGTTGTTTTATATTCATCATATATGTAGGTAAGGCTTAAAGAGTTGTGTTTTACCTTCACATTCTAGGTATGTAACTTAAAGAGTTGTGTTTTATATTCACCATATAGGTACGTAGCTTACTTTTGTTTTCATTCGTGCTTTTGCTAACTAGCAACAAAAAGTGCACTTATCTATGAGGTAAACGTGTCTGCCAACCTTTAGTAAGCAGTATATAGTTTTATAATGTCGAAAAGCTACAAGCCGGGGAAATTATTTTCTTTTAATTCGCAATTGTAATGTCGAAAAGTTACAAGCCTAGGAAATTATTTTCTTTTAATTCGTAAAGAGCAGTAATTAATTTATTCAAAATGACCGGAGATGCAGTGAAAGTCTGAGTTATCTGAGTTATTACAGCATCCTGATTTTTCGGGTCTGACAGTGACGTAGCAAGCTTTTGGGGGCCCTTGTGCAGGGCTTTCGGGGGGGGGGGGGGGGTTCGATTTCAAACGAAAAAAATGCTGTTGTATAGAGGCGAGAGAGAGATCCCGCTTGCTGCCAGGGTCCCTCCTGACCACCGGGGCCCTTGTGCACTTCACAATCCATTGCTGCGCCATTCGGGTCCGACAGTGAATAAGGGACGTTAAAAAAGAATCGATTAATCTTTCAAACGCGATAATGTCGAACATATACGTCACGTGTCAACTCGTTGGGCCCGCTGTGTATTTGGTGATTAGTACTAAATCTAGACAAATTACTTCAAAATTTATTCTGCCTGGGTTTTTTATCAACCAGCCTAGAAATTAAAACGCGAACTAAAGGGCACATAATCTGTAACGACAGAAACTATCTGTTTCTAATAATTATATATGCGTCCGTTATTTCTTCCCGTACGCAAGCCCGGTTTCGTTTCTGGCCTAACAAATCAGTTATGCTTGAGTTTTGCTACTGATTTCCAATTTCTGTCTGGCCTAACAAATCAGTTATGCTTGAGTTTTGCTACTGATTTCCAATTTCTGTCTGGCCTAACAAATCAGTTATACTTGAGTTTTACTACTGATTTTCAATTTCTTTTGTCTGGCCTAAACAGCAACAATCTGACTTCTCCCTTCCAAACACACAGACATAACTACTTACTTAACTGACAACTAGCAAATTACCTATTACCTAAGAAAGCCTATTTGTCTGCGTCTTTGAATCGTTTAATCAGTAACACAACGTAAGCAGTATTTATATATAAAATATATGCAAGGAAATATCTATCTATCTATATATATTGCTTTATGCAAGGAAATATCTATCTATCTATCTATCTATCTATCTATATTGCTTTATGCAAGGAAATATCAGTGCTTGGCTTATATAAAACCTTTGTAATAAACGCACAATTATACTGCATGAAATTGTTTTGTTCCTGTGAGTTTTTGTTCTCGTGATTAGGACGTGTGTAATATAGTTTGTATCCATGTGGCAGGATGTAAAAGCCATGACAATATGAAAATAACGATCCATCTTTTTCGGTTAAAGATGCATATCGAAGTCATAGTTTGAGTGGAAGCTAGATAAACCAATTGGACAGAGCAAATATGATCAATGTCAAGGGAGAAAAAATTAATTTGTGAGTGGAAATATTAAGTCATGAGGTTTAGAAAACCTGAAACGGATGAACAAAGTCTTTGACTATAGGGAAAGGTGGATAAGATGAAACTGTTTTTTAAAATGTCGATATTTCTTAAAATAATTTATAAATAGTGACCAAATTTACTGGAAATATAATGACTTATGAAATATATATAATCCCAAAAGATGAAGTGAAACATCAAAATAGTTTGCGAGATATTTTGCTTTTTTAATAAATTTTTTTTTAAATTACCCATCTTTCCTGTATGCTGGGGCAAGGTAGGCCTTACACGTGGGGCATAATGGACAATGGGAATAGGATGGGTCATCCTTTGAAAGGAAAAAATCCTCATCACAGTAAGTTATTGATTTGTGTTTACCAATGTTTCAATTCATGGCAGTAGATGTCATAATTAGAAAATCATCAGTACAAAATAATTTCTGATTAATCATAACAAACAAAATATGACATCACTTTATTCACACAATAAAACACAATCAGCACTCGTTTTTAAAAGAATATTTCCTTTGAAAGCAAAAAATACCATGTAGGTGAAAATAAGATATAAATGCAAAATTTTGGAACCCTATTACATGCAAAGATCACAAAGTTTGCACCAGAAGCACCAGCACATTTTTCATGGCAACACATTTTGCACTTAGAGCATTTACCCAGTCTCCTGTTGGAGTGTCAACACACAAGAGCAGAACAAACTAGCAAGATTTTTCTATTCATGTTTTTGTAACCTTGCTTTTTCCTTTTCCAAATATGTTTCCGTTAGCATCATTTTTCTGTGATGCTATTTCCTTTCATACCTTGTTAGCAGTAACTCTCTTGAATGGACTGCTTGTTAACAGCTCACTGACCTACTTTCCACTTGATAGTAGAATGATTCCTCTGTCATTTAGGCAGAGAATGGCTTTCCCTTGCAGGACAATAGATAATCTGTGAAAATGGTGTTCATGCTGATCACAATTAACAGAGGCAATACTGGTTTCAGTCTGGTCCTGATGCAGAAGGTTATGATTCTTGGGTTCCCTCTCTCACTTCTGCTGCAGCACAGTCCTTATTTGCATTAAAGGGATGTATGCCATAACTTCTAAAAACCATATATGACTTTGTGTGCTTCTTTTTTTTTAATAGTCAGCATTTTGGGATAAAAGAAAGGGATCTGTCTAGGACTGAATTTTGTGAGAAGTGTGTATGGGTAGTCAGCATGTTGAGTTCCTGAGCCTTTTCTAAAGCAGTCAACTGCAATGAGAGATATAATTATCAAGTATTTCATTTCACATGTGCTGCAAAGTGTTCAAGCCACTGAAGAAATAATCCTTCTGTTATCCAGTCACTATCAGAAACCAGGTGCCTGCTTTATAAGTTGTTTTCATTTGAAAATTATTGCAGGAGGAACATCCATGACTGCAGCAATGAAACAGCACACAACTGCTGATGTTTCTCCTTTTTCAGCAGATGCAACTATCTCAGCTTGCTTAGATCTGATCTTTTAAACCTTTTAAAGTTTAGTTGGCACTGTTAACAATCCAGATTCATCAACATTAGATATCCTATCGGGTGAAATTAAACATTTTAAACTGACCCCATAGCAAATCAAAGAAATAGTTTACTTGAACTCTGTTCAAACCTGTCAATCTGGCAAGACTAGTTTCTCTGGTGTTCCTACTGCCAGATATTGGTGTTGAAATAAATAGCCATGGAGCCAGTAAGTTGGATAAACTTGTTGGCAGGTGGAAAAGGAGGATGTTACATTTATTTCAGTTTAGCATTTTTGTTTTACATTTTGCATTTAATTTTCAAAAAATGATATCATCATTTTGCATTATTCTTTAATTTGAAACTAAAATCATTTTGAAAGATTTAATTATATATAACATATATCACTCAAAATATATTTGTATATTTAATTTAAATATGTTGTAAATGGGGGGGGGGGGGTAATAGTAACCAAAATATTTCATATTTACAACAGTTTTTGAGAACAATTCAATTAAATAAAAAAAATTACAATTACTATACATTCTGAAAAAAAACATCATGTACTAAATGGAATAATAACAAAATGATTAACAAAAAGTACATGTTGCTGAATTAAATATATAATTAGTAAACTTAATTTCCTTCAAAAAATGTCTGACACTTGAATCATCGGACAAATGCAATGCTACAAATTTCAAATTCCAGTTATCTCAGGAATGATCTCAAGAAGGTATAATGACAGTGTCAAAGATTAGTTATTTGAAAAATCATGTCAAAAGTTATTGCTGTATTTACTTTTAAAATAATAAATAATGAAATCACCAATCATTAATCAATCAAAACAAATATAATGTGTGCATTGCAAAGGAAGTGATAGTATTTAATATACTAGGCAATTATTTTATACCATTTATTTTTAAATTAATATAACTTCACCCAGTATATATGTGGATAATTCTACTAACGAAAACAGTGACAACCATGATCTACTGTTTTAATTATTATAAATGATTGTGGAAACTCTACAAATGTGTCTTCAGTCCAAATAATCAAGTTCATAGTTGTGTGTGATTGATAATTATCAGATTATAATTTGTGTATGCATGTTAGTTTGTAAATGTAATATAGTCTAAAAGTATAAATGTTAATCTGTTAGTTAATCTGAAGATGTGCCTTTAAAATTTTAGTGCAAAGAGTCATTGGTCTATTGCTGTCCAAAGCAACACATATCAAAACTCATTAACTAAATAAGCTATATTTATTAGTGTTGGTGATCTCTGATATATGTTTACTGCCTTCCCACCAGTGATGTGTAATTTTGCCACATCTCATCCATGACTATATAAGTATATATTAAAAACTATTCTTCTTAATTATACTTATACAGTTATAGTATACTATGGAGAGCAGTGATGTTTATAAGCAACAAAATTTAAACTATGTCATCAGAAGAAACCAAGGAGAAAGAAAAACAGCAATAAAATAATTTACTTGAGAGAGTGGTAACATATGCACTGAGAATACAGATTTCAAACTAATAAGCTAGAAAATGAAGTGAACTTTAGATGAACTTAAATCTGTTTAGGAACAAAATTACCAATCCTTGCCCTCCACCCATTTGCTTTACTGCTCTAGCAAAGATTACCTGAAGCCTGCTAAACCAGTGTCAAAGGAGACCAAATAAATCTTAAGAAACACAGTAGTACCTCTCTTGTCTGGGTCAAATGCAATAGCTAAGTCTAAGAATGGAAACAAATCAATGAAATCTTGACAAATCCAAAGAGTCATTCAAACTTAGATGAGAATTTTTTTGAACTTTAAATTATCAAATATGATGAAAGAAATTATATAAATTAAAGTACGAGGTATGTTCTTTTATGAGTAGTTTTCTCACACCCCATTAACCTGACTCACTAATATATATATATATATATATATACACTTAACAGAATCAATAAGATTAATTAAAGTATTATATTTCATTAGACTCAGTAGGGTTCACAAAAGTGTTAAATCTCATTAGAATTAGCAAGATTTAAAGTATTACATACATACCATTAGAATCTGTAAGATTCATTAAACTAATATTTCATTAGCAGAATAAGTAAGATTCCTTCAAGTAATGTATTCTATAAAAATCAATAGGAGTCAATTTGCCCTTAATAGGATAGGATATGTCAGAATTATATACTGCAATTATACATTATTCTTCAGTTTGGCGATACTTTTAAACTTTGGTTTGCTTCACTGCATGCCTCAAGCTTTCAAAGTCATGGTGACATCATACATCAAAATAACAGTAAAATAGTTCCCAACAATGATCAAAGTCTGAGATCCTACTTTCCAAGCTGCTTTAAATGAGAGTGGTAGTGAGTTGTGCCTTAATCATCTCCATGGCAACAAGATAATAATACAAAATGGCTATATGCAGTTAAATTAAACAAGATAATAATACAAAATGGCTATTTGCAGTTAAATTAGAACTAACTTACACAACAAAAATAATGAATTACCTGTCATTATTTCATTTTAAAATGTGGATTTTATTATATTTCTTTATGAACATTTAGTCAGTATAGAAGCCAATGCCTTTAACTGTAGTAGAGATTCACTTAAGTAGAACAGTTTAGAGATTATGATTTTAAGCCATGTAATGTTTTTCTGCACCAGTTCCCACTAGCAGGTAAATGTAGGTCAAGTAATAAGCCTAAGCCACAGGATGTGATGTACAGCAGGGAAACTTGGCAAGGTTTTATTATTGGGTCTCTGCAAGTTTCTTATTAACTGAAAAATTATGTCCAAAACTAAGGCTATGGAACTTGGCAAAGCTATTACAGTATTAGTATTACTACTGTGTCTGTGCAAGTTTCTTATTCACTGAAGATTTATGACCAAAACAAAGGTTGTGGAGTGACTAGAGACTCAAGATGACAAATTTCATAGATGGTAATCTAAGTAATACAGACCAAATAAATAAAATTTGAAATTGTAATTAAAAACTTGTAAACTTTGGCTTATTTCACAGCATGCCTCAAAATCAAATCTGGAGGCATCTTAGCAAAGCAGCAAATTAATAAAAATTCATTTAGTTCCAGACACAATTCATTTTAATTCCCAACAAAAATAATGTAAAAATGATAACTTTCTCCTGTAACATTTAAATTAGTGATTGTATGCCAAAGGAAAAAGAAGTGGCAATGTAAGAAATCTGCTGATATAATCCTAAAATTTATTTAAGACAAATACAGAAGATAGCATTAAATGGACACAATATTCATTGTACCATATAATTAATTTTTAAAAAAGCTGAAAATTAAAATATTTACAAGATATATGTATACATTTTCAAGAATTGTAACCTAACAACAAAATTTTAAATAGGTTAATAACAGTTTTATAATTTATTAATTAATTTATAAATTAAAGTGAAAAATTAATGAAATGTAATTTTATTTTAAGTGAAATAAATAGGAATTAAATATTTTTATGTAGATTTTATTTTATCCATTAAAGAAAGAAGACTTTTTTTAACTTTCAAGAATAAGCAATTATATTTAATCAAAGATTCTAAACTTCACAATTCTATGTACACATAAAGCTGAACATTTAACTTTCATTCATGTTTACAAAGATAAGCCAGTGCACTGTGTTTAAGTTAACAGTTTTCTTTCATCTAACTACATGTATTCTCAATTATTTTCAATGTGACAAAGACCCACCACCACCCAAACTTCAATACCCTGAAAAAACACTAAAGAAAACAATCAAATGAAGTGCTATAAATTATTAAGTACTCGTGTAAGGGAAAATAAAAATTCCAGATATGTACTAATAATGTAGGACAGTATACTGAATAAATATAAATTATTAGATAAACTGAATAGCTTATACAAGAATGCACATTACAAATGAGAATTTCATGGATAGTGCAGTTTTACTCAAAATTAGTATAACATTTCATAAAAAAAACATTGGAGAATGGGGACTAAGGTTTTGATAAGATTTGCTGTGTAATAATTTTATTACAAGGTTTCTTCCTGTAATTTTTAAACAGGTGTCTATAAATAAAATACAATATATAGCAAGCACTTATGCCACATCACAAATGTACTATATTTATCACAAGGTAAAGCAATCATTTATTCCATCACACATTTCTTGTATCAAATACAGTAGGTAAGGCAATCAATTATTCCATCGCACATTTCTTGTATCTAATACATTAACTAAGTAAGGCAATCAACTATTTTATTACACATTTACTCTATTTAATACAGAATATGGCAATCAATTATACTATCATGCATTTACTGTATTTAATACAAGATAAGGCAATCTTTTATTTTATCACATATTTACTGAATTTTACACAAAGTAAGGTAATCTTCACTATTCTATCACACGTTTACTGTATGTAAAATATATAAGGAAATCTTCACTACTCTATCACACGTTTATTGTATGTAAAATATATAAGGAAAATCATCATTATTCAATCACAGTTAAAGAAACAGAAATATCTGTACTAAAGAGCAAATATATAACCATTAAATTATTAATTAAAGCCTACTTTAACTCTATTAAATGTACAATTGGACAGTCCAAGTGACTTAATTAAAATTATTTTGCAAGGATTTTAACAAATATTTATTAGCTCAAGAAATTTATTTGCCAAATGGTTTATCAAACCAGTCGCTTAGTGAAATGGCATTTTTCACACATACAAAACTATGTTGTTATAAACTATATTACAAATTAATAGTCAGAATAGTAATCTTCCAATTTCAAATATACTTTCATTTGTTAACATTTAAAATGTGTGGTAAAAAATAGTCAGTGCTTTCATCTGTTTATTTCTAGCAAAATGTGTGGTAAGACAGTGCTTTCATCTGTTTATTTCTAGCAAAATGTATGGTAAGAAAACAGTGCTTTCATCTGTTTATTTCTAGCAAAATGTATGGTAAATAAACCAGTCTTTCAGCTATTAAAAATTTTTTTAGTAAAATGTGTGGAACAATTAGTTATTGCACAGATCTGTTGAAAACATTAGCAAAATGTACTAAAACAGCCAGGTGTGTAAAATTCAAAGAGTTTTAATAAAATACTATCTAGCTCAGAGAGTTTTAATAAAATGCTATCTCGATCTGTGCTCCACAAGGAATGTAATGTTAAATTGAGAATAAAAATCCCTCAAAACCTGTTTTCCCATGTAAATATATTTTGAAACAAAACAAAATGACTTACCTCTCTTCCCCAAAGTCCATACTTTCCAGTTCGTTGGTGACATCTTCAATTTCACGCTTCAGCTCCTGTTTAGAAATAGCAATTTATCATTTCATAATTGTTTATTAAATTTAAAATAAAGTACAAAATGTGTACCTATTACTTTATTTTACTGCATTTTACAAAAAAGACTATTATATTACTAGTAATAACTAACACTTTTAAGATGCTCAAATGAAAATATATGCACAAAAATATGCTGTTCTGATGATGCTATAATTATTATTATTAGTTAAAATGTTAATAAAAACTATCCCAGTTTAGACAAATTTTCAATTTTTAAGTCACTATTTAATGCATTCTAATTAGTCAATCAAGGCTCGCTAGATGGATTAGTAATTTTGATTTCAAATCAATAAATATCTAATAAAATATTAGTATGTTGAGACACTGATGCAAATACATAATGATGTGCCATTCCACTTCAATCCACTGTCTCATTTATTTATATAGCACATTAGCAGTATTAAATTCAGTAACATGAGTAAGTATGCTTGTTACAGCTAAACTAAGACTAAGACTTTAAGAGTTGAAATGCTTAGGAAATGGCCTTTACCTTTGCATTAAATTAAAATTAAGAATATTAAATGTCTATCAGTTTACTAAAACTAGTAAATTCATGAAAGTCTGAAACAGGCAGCAACACTGAAATTGGTACATCCACTAAATTCTCCATAAAACATACTCAAAAACTGTGAGTAAATTCACAACTATAATAAAAATCTAGAATGCTAAGTATTAAAATGCACCTGAAAATTTTAAATGCTTTATACATATTGATATAAATGCACATATTACAAATGCACACACACTTAATTCTTATATCTGAATTTATATGAGGTTTTTTTTTTTAAATTTCTGCAGTATCTCCTGCTCTTCTAGTGTTGGAAAAATATGTGCCTAGTTAGAAATTTCACATAATAAAATCCATAAGTAATGGTGGCATACAAGGATATGGCTAGGATACAAAATAATATTTTATTTCTTTCAAATAGTGCAAATTTAATAAGTTTTTTCTTTCCCACTTTCTATATATTATTATTAATTCTCTCTATATATCTATTTTTTTAATTCAGCCATTGTTTTAATAATTTTTTTCACACTTAATTACCTGGATTTCAAGCAGAAGTTGTCTCTTCTTTTCTTGAATGTTTTGCAAAATCTGCTGCTCCTCTGATGTTAGATCTGTGATAGAGTAAATTAGAATCTATATTTATAAAACAGATTACTTTTAGTTTTACAGTGATAAAATAATTCAGAGCAACATGAAAGTTTGAAACAGACACAAAGTGATATAACGTAAATAATTTAATGAATGCATATACTTTGCCCCTTGAAACCATGATCCCCCCCCCCCCCCCCCCGCCCAATCTAACAAATAATAAGTAAATAATCCTCAGAAAGCATTGCAAATGATTTAGGACATGCAACATGAACAATACATTGAAATGAATGCCTGAAGTTACAACACATAGACAACAAACGGAATGAATATGTGAATAGTTACAACACATGTAAAACACAATGAAATAATGCCTGAATAGTTATAACACATACACAACATAATCAAATGAATACTTGATTAGTTACAACACACACACACACACAAAAATCAATGTCTGAACAGTTACAATATATGCAGGGCACAATTAAATGAATGCCTGAATAGAGCCATTGGCACAACACAATGAAATGAATGTCCAGATAGTTATAAAAGACACAACACACTTATAAGAATGCCTGAATACATATGCATACTACTAGTACTAGTACTACAATGATATAATGAAATACCTGAACACTTAACTTTCAATAAAATACAAGTGAAAATAATTGTGAAAACTGAAAGATAGATAAATAAGGTTTCTCACTGATTTACTTTAGTATTAGATTAAATGTACTGACAGCAATATTCATCAAGATTTAAAAAAAATAAATATACCAAACATCAACAACTTTAGAGAGAGTGAAACTTGAAGTTTATATATTTACTAATTTAGTGAATATTTTTCAATAAAATTGTTGCTATATCCCTTTACTCTAATTACAGTTTACAGTTACATCTTATACATAGTACTGGTAACCTTTTAGTTTTAATGTGTCAGAGCACATTATTACTACTACAATACTACAATATACGGGCGAACAATTCTATTTATGTTTTAAACACTTATAAAAGGAATGCGTCTGTATGTGTGCTGGCTCAAGGTAGGTCAAGGTAAGTAAAGCCTGACTTTAGAATTATGCTTTTTGGCAGAAGTGACAATTGGATACATGATCCTACATCAAAATAATATCAGGTAAAATATTACCCATGGCTTGGCATGCTGCATTGTTGGATAAAAATAGTGCACAAAGAGGTTAGCATTAAAAACAAAAAAAAGACAAGGAAAAAAAATAAAAACTTCTTTTGCTGGTGCACAAATTCAATAACACTTAACATTAGTGCAACACAATTACTTTAGAACATAACATACAATAAAATGAGGAAGAAAAGTTTATATATTGGGCTGCAGAGAATAATCATTAAGTTGATTAACAAGAACATCCTAAAATCAACATAGACTATTTTATATTATGTCAAAGATAGTACTAGTACATATCCTACTTTCTTCAGGACATCAACTCATATCAGGTTAACATACTACTAGTACTAAACTACTAAAAGTACTATATCACAAAATATTGTACTTTTAAAAGGAAAATTACATTATGTCTAGAACTGTGCTACCTCTACAAAAATAAAATGATAGTACACCTGTATATGAACTTTTAAAAATTAGTACTAATATTAATTATTATGTAACCATAGTATATCACTATAGGTTCTACTTTTTAAAAAGTAGGTCTAGAATTGTAGTATTTATACAAAAAGTAGAGATAGCAGCACATGTTCTTTATCATTTACTAGTATATACACTCTCTCTTGTTTTTCTATTAGTATTACATTCAAGGAAATATTTGTAATATGTCGTAACTGTACATTCGGTTCAGCATTATTGTATTTTGTATTATTTTTAAAATGAAATTGTATATTATTATTAATAGATTATTGTAGCAAGTATTGTATATGTAATTTTTTAAATGTGTATTTTAGATTAAATATACTAATATATATATATATATATAATATAAATATACTAATGAGTGATAGAAAAAGTATATATCTTTCCATTTTCATCTGGGCTAGGATTGTACTACTAGGTAGTTGTGTTTTAAAATGTGTATATTAAATTTAGTGCACATGGCAACACTATTTTAATATTAAAAGTGGTGGTGCTTATCTTATCTATACACAGAAGGTTTAACACTCTACTTGTTAGAAGAGTAAAATCTATAACTGAAACATTTTACTGTATTTTTTTTTTTTATACATTTCCTTTTTAGGTCATGTAAGTATATTGCTACTACTACAAAAGTACTAGTAGTAGTACTATTAGTAGTACTACATTGTACTAGTAAAATAGGAATACACAGTCTACCTCTCTACTACCGAATTAGTCATACTTCAACCAGTAATATATATATATATATACACTAAGTAATATTAACAGTGGCTAATTATTTATCAATACAAGACACAAGGAAAATTAAGTAAAGCTTACTTGTAGTAGTTGTACAGCAACAAATTTTGATTAGGTGTTAATCTTATATTAATAGTGAATATCATATATTAATTTTATTACTCAACATATCAATAAATAGTGTTTATTGTTTTGATTTCTTAATATATGAATGGAAAAGTTCACAAATTTTCATATTTAGTGATACTGATAGTTTATGAAGGTACTGGTCATAAAGACATGAATACTGATATTCTGGCAAATACATGAGACCAACAGCCAGTAAAAATTAACATTTGCTGCTAATGCTATGAAACTGCTAAAGTTAATCTTACAATATAAAGAGCTTGTTAGCTTATGCATGTGGCCATTTAATTTTTAAGTGAAGTATATTTGAAAACTGCATGTCCATTGAGAAATATGTCAAACAAACAAACAAAAAAAAAGGAATAAAAGAATGCCATCAGATTCAAGATGTTTATTTAACTGCAATAAATTGTAAATATATAAAAAAAAAAAAAAAATAAAAAAACTATTCCCCAGTTCTGTCTCACCATGCCACAACAATAATACATCACGAGGCAAGCACTGAAGCAGCTCAAGCATGTTTCATAAAAATTAGAAAATTCATAGGCAATTTCACTTTTTCTTACATTGTCATCAATTGATCAAATAAATTATTTTATTTATTAAAATCAGTCATGACTCATGGTCAACATTTCTTATTAAAAGTAGCATCCCCCACCCCACCCCCCGCCAAATTTAAAATGGTTTATCTAAATTAATAAGATGTTGCAATGATTTGTGAACTAAAGCATTGATATTTAAATTAACTCTTACTCTTAGAATTAAATTCATACAATGATTTGTGAACAAGAAAATGGAGGATAGAAGAACTTAATTTCAAAACAACTCTTAAATTAATGCAATGATATATGAATTAAAAAAACCTGGGACAGGTGGAAGAACTTCCCTGTAAAAAAAAAAAATCTCTTACTACAGCACAAATTATCATATCTGTCAAGACATTAAATACAAACAATAAAATCCTGATTCTCTCAGTACCTAATAAAGTATATACCACTTTTACCAGTAAATAACCTATGATAAGGTTATCATGCAGCAATTATATTTACCAAACCTGCACAGCTGAGGTTATTTTATTTCTTTCCAAAAGATATTAATATAATTTAATAACAGCCATCAGTGACTCTTAATACAAATAAAAGGGGAAAAATATAAACAAATGAATAAAACAATGTAACTTGAGTCAATTTAAAAAAAAATTTAACTATATACATTAGTATTATTATGAGTATTATTACCATGTTAGCAATAAGTTATGGTTTGTATTAATTTTTTAAAAGAAATAACTAATATAAATTAAACTAATCATAATAAAGGAATTTAGCTGAATAATATCAGATTCTTAGATGCACTTTAAAATAAAAATAAGAGACATTTATTTTTTACCGTAACTAATACAAGTACTATAATGTTAAAAATGAATGAAAAAGATCCAACCTCAACAGGAAAAAAGTTTCCTTTCAATAAAAATTTTAATTTAATTTTATGTTTTTATGTCCATTTCTAAGAATAATATTCAGTGTGTCTTTCAGAGATAGTATCCTGGTTTTAGTGCATCCTGCAGCCAAATTCAGTAAAGATGCATATTATAGTAATATATTTATACAAAGCAACTTAAAGTTTAATACAAACATAGCTAAGTTAAATTGTTTATGAGAGCAATTAAAAAAAAAAAAAGAAAAGAAAAACCATCACAAACCAAAAACACTTCAATACAAAGTATTTAATATCCTAAAAGATTTTCAGGTTGTTATAGTTCATCTTTAATAATAATAATATGGGTGCTTTATAATGTTTGATTTACCTCCTATTTCAACAATGATTAACTCAAACTCACTATAAAACTTATAATATATATATAGGAGTTGGTGTATCATGATGGAGCAGATCCTTTACTTATTATAATCTTAATCCCAACCTTATACCATGACAAATTAGGCTAGTAATTAGTATCAATCACCATCAACCCTTTCCACATCCCTCTCTGTGAGGTAGAAAGGGTGGAAATATTTTTACTGAAAATGGTCAAATGTATTTCTGCATGAACTGAAAGAATTGATGAAAGAAATGTCATATTAACAGGTTGTTAGATGGTACCTTTTTGACATGATTGTCATGTCACAGGTAGCCAGCTGATTTAAGCATCAAATTATCACTGATTTCTTTGGCTTTGATACTGAGCAAAATCACCTCAGGGCCTTTAAGCTTTCCTGCCAACAAGTCACTTTTGATAAAGTCCCTTTATTTTTCACTCTCTCTAATGGAAAATGGTTTGTTGCTGTATGATTTTTCTGACTTTCTTGTATCTATCACAGTATCAGCTTATTATGTACTTTGAGATATTTTGTGAATTTTCATATACTTAAACTCAAATTAATTTCTTTGTTCCTTCATATGTGATTAATAGATAGAAACTGTTGTTATTGGTAGATGGTTTAAATTATTATTTTGGACAGAATCAAAATATGTGCAGCATCCAGGATATAATGATGGTGCAGTAACCTCTTACTGGAGCAGGATTATGAGTAGTATCTTGCATTCTGGAACTAATTGCACCTAACTATTACCATTTTGTTACCAGACTAAATTCACCTAAGAGTAAGATAAGAGGTCTCCAGTGGAATTGTACAACTACAAGTACAAGGCTTTTTTTTTATAACTTCTTGTGTGCAGTCTATTTCATTGTCCTTGTGTGCAAATGTATGTCTGCCATGTGATACTGGCGAATGTTGTGAAACACTGTACTTAAAATCTGAAGAAGTGCTCTAACAAATATTTACTGTTATTGTCATATTCTGTAGGTGGAAAATTTCTTACTAAAGTAAAGGAGAAGACAAATCAGTCTTTAATCTATATTTAGCGAACTATCCATTATTTGTCCCCTATAACTATAAGTCTGGGTCGTTATGAAATTCTTCTATATTCTTTTTGGAAGGAGAACATTATTTGGATATCCCTGACCAATCATTATTGATGTTAGTATGTATTCATTGGTTTATATTCATTTCATCAATATATTGGATTTTTCCAGTGGACCTATTCAAAGGACCCTTCCAGAAATATTAAAAATAAACTGTTTTATTTTTATTCTATGTATTTTATTTACATTTTTCACAATATGTGTTGATAGAGTTCTAACTTTTGCAATATTATAATAAGTAATCTTCTTCACTCTGCAGGCAGACCAAATTTTCTAAATCTATTTTTTTTATCTGACTTATCTGTCTGATTACAAGTAAGGAAACATCTTAAGAATAAAAATAATGCAAATATTTTGAGTGAAATTGCAATTTTATAATTTTGTATATATTGTTGATAACATTTGTGACATTAGTAAATAAGTTGTTATTCTTTCTTGTTTATAACAAACATATTCTTATTTTGGGGAATGATAACATACAGGGTCCAAAATTAATAAAAATATCCTTTCAAATCCAGCAGTTTGTTCCTGATGTTCATCTTTTGGACATAATCAAAGTATCTGATATTGATATATAATTAATAGAGTCTTCAGATAGCAACCCGGTTAAGAGCATTATTTGCAATGTGTTGTCTGAGATTTGCCCCCTCTGGTATTATTATTAATTGCCTTGAATAAATATCCAAAGTATTAATTATAATATAGGAAATCATTTAGTCAAGGAAGGAAGACTGTCACATAACTAGATACTAATACTATTGATACAGTTATCTTTAAAAAAAAAATTTTTGCTATTATGTAACACTAACAGTAAATCTAATTTACATTCCTATTAAATTATTAAAAACAAAAGTATATGTATTATCCAGGAAACTAAAGTCAACGCTTAGTATATGTGCAGTAAAAATGGAGTTAATACAATCGAAATGTGTTTATACTCCCACCCACCCCCGCTTTATTTTATTGCATTTAAATTATGATTATCATCTTTCCAATTTCTATTTTAAAACATAAAATAAAAATAGTCTGTAATTAAGCATATGAACTTTTTAAAAAGGAATAATAATAGCCTAAATGTACACACAAAATATGTGCAATGTAACTTTTTTTAAAATGTATCAAGGTACACAAATTTAAAAAAACCAATATACTATAGTTTACTCTGTCAACATTCTAGTATTCCAGCATTTATGTGTGAACAAGGTTTACAAATTTATAATAATTATTAATATTAGTAATAAGGTAATTTAGATATAAATGTTAGTCATTAGTGTAATCCCCAGTATTGATTAGTTGTCATTCTTAATTTAGTATTTATATAAATATCAATTTCGTTAAAACTAGAAACAGAAGCAAAATATAAACAATGTTAAAATTAAAAAAATGTTTAAGCCTTGAAATACCAGGTGTGCATTCACGATACAGACAAAAATTAACTGTATGTGATCTACTGCTTCGACTTTTGCGGGTGACTAATAGTAATACATGATGAGGTAAACAGAATCTGAGAATGATGTAGTCGGAATAACTCAATAAGTAAGGAGAGTAACCAAAACAACTTCCCAAACCAAAAACAAGTCCGATCCACACCTATGCAAATATTAAACTACTTTAGTACTTGAAATATTATCAGAAAATTAACTCTGGTTAAATAAGAGCATCACATCGTGTACAATTCACTAACAAAAAAAAAAAAAGAGAAGCAGCTTAAGGTTTGAGCAATACCAATGCATCATCGTGATGATCACGTAGTCAAGTATTACTAAGAATGTGCATATATGTATTATTCAAATATTAAAATATTTACCTCATAATCTTGTAAAATTGTAAAATGTAAAATTGAAAAAAATAGTGAATATGTTTCATACCTTCAATGTTAAAACTACAGACCCCTTGTTCCATGTTGGATATCTTTAGAATATACTGGCACTACCCACTTCCGTCAAACTAGACCCACCACCATTTTGATATCAATGCAAATCACGCAATGTCTCGTGTGGCGAGAACTATGAAATGCCACTATATCGTGCATGCATTTATTTCTTGATATAACTTCTTCCTTTGTAGAAGAAAGTGTTTTTTGATCAGTAAGACTAGTATGTTTGTATGAGTTAAAGTATGTCACAGTTAACCTCGTGATTTCAAGGGGAGGAAATATGAAGACGGACACGCCTCCCGACTCAGACCAAAGAGTCCAACGGCACGTGTAAGTATTGTTTTGTTGTTGTTTTAGACTGCAGTACTTCAATATCTGTGAGTATTTTAATTTTACAATTATTATTACACTAACACGTTGCCATCAGAGTTTGCTTTTTCTGTACTGTACGATTGTATAGGATCTTTAGAGTGAGTCGGAAATGGGGTGGTTCCTTTATCAAGTCATTCAGAAACAACTGCTTCAGTGGTTGTTTACTTACCTATAAAGTATAATTTGAGAATCATATCCGGATCCATTTCTGATAGAAGAAGAGTCCAACTTTTTTCAGTACGGGATTTTTTAAATAAAAGAAAAAAATATAAAGCTTTAGTTTGCAGATCACAACACATTTATCTTTAGAGACTTAGACTTAAATAATGTATCGATTGTATTTATAATTTAGGCTATAATAGTATAATTTATTTGCCAGTACTATTCTCAAATTCTGTTAACTGTATTACTAGTACTACTTTCTCTTTTCAGGCAAAACATCTGCAACTTCTGTACATATTTTTCTTATAGTTATACCCTTGTAGTTATAGACAAACCGTGATAAACCAAATCAAAATCCAATAAACTAACTTGTGATTAAGGAATTTACACACACAAATAAGACCCTTAGTGTTATTACACAAGCAAAACTTGTGTGCAGGGGAGATGTGCAGTGAGGTAGCCTAATCAAACTGTTAATGTGGATTTGAGGAGTTTTGCTGCTTCTTATTATAAAACTAGTATAGTCATTTTGTCATGAAACTAGAACAAGCAACAATCAAGAACTAGAACAAGTAGAAGAAAGCAACAATCGTGGACCTAGAATTGGGCAACTGTCATGGAACTAGAACAAAGTGTGACATGGGCACATACTTAGTTAATGAGAAGGATTATTTTTATTAATTAATCTTTCAGCCTGCTGACTAAAAATGTTAATGTTGTATAGGCCTATATGGCTATATTGTAAAACAGAATAAGTTTTAACATTAACATTGTGTTATTTTAAGAATTTCATGTCCAGACTGTTTTGTAAAGCCATCTATTTATTAAAAATAAATTTAGGAAGTCTAATTTCTTTTACAAATTTTTAAAAAATCTTACATTTATTTTTTAAATTTATGTTTGCTGTTTCAAAACATAGGTATAGGTTTTATAAAATAATCTTTTTAAGTTGTAATCAAGTTAATCATATAAATTTAACATTTTGCTTTTGTTGCAACTTAGTCTTATCTAATAATAATAATAGTAATAATAATGACTGCAGATAAAATCTTTTAAAATGTAATAAAGTATGTGAATGGAGAGATGGATGGTTCACTAGATCAGTAGATGGATAAAAAATTAAATTAAAACTTTTGAAGATATGCAGCCTTGTAGTTGTACTAGCAATTTGAATTTTATAGATAATAACAGTTAGTGTAAGCCATGTACTGCATTTTCACTTAAAGTTCAGACTTAGGGAAATATGCTTTTATGTATATACTATTATTTACTATTATACAATTATTGAGCTCAGAGTAAGTTGTTACATTCTGCTAGGTAGTTTCAGCATTTCTGTTTTGCAGGAATAACTGCACACATTTGTTGGTGATTTTCTATAGCGAATTGTGATACTTTAATACTGTTATTTCTTGATGCAACTTGGATAAAATTAAAGATTATTTCTTTGTTAAATTCTCTGTTGTATTTTATTTAATGTGACTTAAACCATGTTTGAAAGAAAAATAATTTCACTTACTATGCATTGGATGCATTTTTGCTAAACATGGGGCCTTGCAGCTGTACATTGACATGATTGAAAAATTTGCTTTGGTTCAAATTTCTTTTTGCGCATGACTGCACATGTGACTTTTACTGATATCAGTAAGAACAAAAATAAAGCTGCATCCCTAAGCTTTCTCCAGTTTTTATTTATTAGCATAACTTTAAAACTCTCAAGATTTGGTAATCAGTTAAAAACTTGACTATTTTGAAATCATTACTGTTACTGCATTTGAATAATTTTTTCCCTGCGAAAACCTTCAATGAGGAGAGCATTCATTCCTCTACCAAACTAATATTTTAAATATTATATAGCTTTGGATGCGGTTTAGCATAATAAGTTTCTGTTAGGTAATTGAAAAGTCATCAGCTTATATTCTAGCAATGGCCATCTTGCATGTGTTAGAAAATTTAGAGCTGTCACCACCACCTTTCTCTCTCAGTTGAAAGGGGAGGTAATGGCTAGCCAACTGGATATCATGTAGATGGTGTGATGAGTTGTGAAACCTTTCTAACTTTCTGTGCATTCATATTTTCAGTTTCTTTATCTAATCAACTTAAATTATTTGATACTAGATACTCAACAAATTAGAATTTTAATATTAAAACTATGGTGAACCTGTTTGTACTATATATTATACATAAAAAATAAAGCAAATTGCAATAATACAAGTTTTACAAAATTTATAAATTTAAAGTGATTTTTTAAATAAATTATTATATAATAATTATTTTTTAAAGTCAGCAAATAATGATTATATTGGCTAAATAGAGTGTGAATTCCTCTTTCTTTTAATATTTGAATCATATCTGTAATAACTAATATGTATGGCTCCAGAGAAATGTGTATTAACATTTTTTATTTTTTTTTGTCATCTGAAGAATGTGTTAAATTTGCTTGTTTGATGATGTTTGAGACCTCGTATATAACTGGCTTATACTTGTTATGGATCAATGTCTTTGGGAAAAAATGGGCTAAATCTCCTTGATACTTTATTGTTTTAAATACAGAAAGAATACATTTTAAGCTACTTATTTGAATATTATAATATAATATATTACAAGTGTGTTTACTGTTACATAATGAAGAGCTATTTTTGCACAATTTGTAATATACATTCTCTGAAAAGAACTTCTGCATTTTTATCATTTACTGATTTAGATTAATTTAGATTATACCCTTCTGTTATAATTTTAACTTTGCCATTTCATAAGTGAATATTTTTACTTTTTACTGTTTATCAAAAGTGAGCATTTATTCATCTTGTAAATTGATGATGACTAACTTGTATACTTAAATGATGATATTTCATAAACTATATGAGGTTTTCTCATAGAATTTTGCAAGTAACCTTATAAATTATATCATTTAATATATTATGTAAACACATTTGTTTTACTCTGAATCAAATTGGTTGGGATTACCTAATTCTAATACTATTACTAGCATAAATGTTTTATATCAAATGTATCTGTTTGGCTTGTGTTTTCCAACCAAGATGTTTACATCTTGTGCCAAAAATTGCTCTTATTTTTATTTTATTGTTAATGTTAGTATTATAATAATTTACTAATTTCTAAGACACAAAATATAAATAACATTAAATCCGTAAATAAGGCATTAAATTAATGACACTGAAACATTAGATTAATATCAGAAGACCACTATACTAGTTTGTTTTTTTTATTCTTCTATAATTAATTGAAATAGCACATAGCATGATTTACTCATGGCTTTACTGTTCTATAAAGTATAATTGAAATAGCACATAACATTTACTGATGTCAGTGCTAAGATTCATTCATTCATTTGTGTTCGTAAAGCATAGTTATAAGTTAATAAAGTAATATACTAATAATGTTACTTTTGTTAATTTTAACTTGTGTTAGCATTCATTCAGGTAAATAACATAATAAATAATATACTAATAGTACATTAGTAGTAATAATACTACTTTATTTTAGCTTGGAACAAATTTTGTTTTTGTTAAGATTATCTACCTTTACATAAGAACATCCCCTGTTCCATTGAATTTTAAATAAGGATATCTGCAGTCATTTAACAACAAATGCCTCAAAATATTTAAGAGTGAAAATAAACTTTTAAGAAATTGTTATATGTCTAGTTGTTATTCAGATATGATAGAAATTACAATAGATTTTAAAATAAATAAATCGGTTTGTGAATGAATATATAAACTATTACAGGTTCTAAGAAGGCTCAGAATGTGATCACTGTTGAAAGAGTAACCACTTTACCATGCTGACTCTTGATGCAGATCTGACTTGGCTGGTGGCAGCAGTTGGTTTGCCATTTAGTCTAGTCATCACCATAGTAGTATGTCTCCCATGCTTCAGGAAACAAACTCGTTTTTCTGTGAGTATATTGTTATTTTTATCAGTAAAGGTGTCTATTTATTTCTTATGTGTGCATTTATAGAAAACCAGCACTATTCTCAGGATTGTGCTCGGCTAATAATATCTCTCAATAGATTTTACTGACCCTAGACTAATACTCAGTAGACTAAACTGACTTTAACTTAAGCTGATAGTACATAGTAGACTTTATCTGCCAACTTCTCATTGATGTATTTTTTTTAATTTGTGAGCAAGCGAGTGGAACTGTGCAAAATTGCATTAAATTTGCTATGGTTGGCTTGTTTCAATGGCAGTGGCCATTTTCTGAATCTCCATGTTTACCTCCATATTTTGACAAAGTGCATTTTCGTAATGGAACTCTTGCAGAGGAAAAGTGTAATCCCCAAGCATGCATGAAGTAAACATAGGCCAAAACATAAACAAGGAAGTATGTGATCATCATAGCGTTGCCAGTTGTGCTTGTTTCTGTGCTGTGCAAATAATTAACTAAGCTTAATTAACTATAGCTCTTGCAGTTGTAAAAATGTTTTAATTAATTATATGGATGATCTTTTAAGGCTATTTGTTGGAAATATAGATAGAGTTGGTGATAGGTTAAATTATTGTTAGGGTTAATTTAGCTTGTAAAAATAGGCCAAGACTCAGGGACCATGTTTCAGAATACCATAATACTCCTGTTTTTATTTCATTAATCTTTTACTCAACTTTATGGGAACATTATCACAGCTCCCAAGAGTACTAAATAATAGATTGCTGCTGTAACTAGCACCTTGTGCGACAAGAGTCTGGTATTTCATTGAAAGATTTGCAGACATACTTTTTAAAGCTATGTTGTCAAGATCAGACATTGTCACCAAGTTCTTTGATCCAATGTTAGCAATTTGATACAGTCCTGCCTTGTACAGTTTGAAACTGCTTAGCATGCTATACTTGAAGATTTTCTTAACAAAGAGTTGGACTTAGTTTACTTTGGGTACTATTCATCAAAATATTCTGTGACAAAGGACTTTCTTCTTTCTTTGTCTTCTGAAGCCAAGGAAAATAATTCAGATCCAAGACTGCACTTCATCCCAGTGGGATGAACATAGAAATGAACCAGTTTGTCACCGCAGTTTATTCTCACCAAGAAATGAACCAGTTTTGTCACCGCAAACAGTTTACTGTCCATAAACTCCTAGAAATGAACCAGTTTCATCAATGCAAACAGTTTACTGTCCATAAACTCCTAGAAATGAACTGTTTCATCAGTGCTAACAGTTTACTGTCCATAAACTCCCAGAAATGAACAGTTTCATCAATGCAAACGGCTTACTGTCTATTGACAAACTTCTGTCTCATCCTGCACTGGTACTTGAGAAAAGGAAAAACTGGCAATTGGGGTAGTTGGTACAGGCTGACTACAAATGATGGCCGCAGGATACACTACTGTGAAGATAATTGGCCTAAGTTGACCAGCAGATTCATCACAGAATGACAAGAGTGAAATAGATTGAAAAGTTGAGGCAACTTTTTCTATTTCGTCTGTCGGAATTGGAACTGAATCACAAAGACAGGCCATGATTCATCTTATAGAGAGAGGTGCAAGCTCTTGTAATGAGTCAAGAAAACGGGCCACAAAGTCTTGTAGTACGTTGTACTGAATCACGAAGACAAGCCATGATTCATCTTATAGAAGGAGGTCCAAGTTCTTGTAATGAATCAGCAAGACAGGCTACAATTCATATTTCACAGGTAAATACCAGGTCTGGTAGCCAGGAAGGAATGCAGGCCACAATTCATATTTCACATATAGATCCCAATTGTGGTAGTGAGTCAAGAAACAGGACACAACTTGTCTTAGACAGGTCCAAGTTATTGTAGTCAATCAAGAAGACAGGATAGAACTCGTCGTAGACAGGTCCAAGTTATCGTAGTCAGTCAAGGACACAACTTGTCGTACTCCAAGTTATTGTAGTAAATCATGAAGACAGGGCACAACTCAGATGAATTGCACAAGTAGACACTTCTCAAAAGTTAGCAAAACAAAATAATTGTCTGCAATTACCTATATTAAAATGTTTCAAGAGGCATAGAGCAACTGAGCTAACAGGCCAATAAACATAGCTCAAGGTGGTTGTTTACATGTATATGGTTTCCTGCCTTCTTGGTCAATTGTATTTTATTCACCAAAGAAAAACTAGCCAGTCATTTCACTCAAATTTGCTACTGTTGTAACTCTGAAAAGAAAACAATCCTTGAAGTCATTTACTCCACTCTTACTCAGTGTCCAGTCAGTAATATTATCAGCCAATGTGTCTGGACTTGGCTATCCAGAAGTTTGTAGAGTCTGATGATTAAATTAATAGTGCATATTGCTGGGATGTTCTGTTGATATAGAATCTGTTACCAGATATCCAAGAATTGTAGAATATTATACTTTTCTATAGAATAGTGCTCCCACTCATGAGATGGTCACACTGCTGATGAATGATACTCTAGATGTCATACTGCTGATGATTGAGACTAGATGTCATACCTCTTGCATTTTGGCTTCCAAATAGCCCAGATTTAAATTATTTGGACTGTTAAATTGGAGGGAGGGAGGAGTAATGTGAGGAAAATCGTCTGGGGTGTTGAGTAACTGTATAAGGCTAAGAGTAAGATCAATTTTATCATAATCGATACGGCAATCAGTCAGTGCCATGTGTGTCTTAGATTCTGTCAATAGTCTTGACATACCTATTCTTTGAATCCTTTGAATAGGGATAAGAATGCCTTTCTTGTGGTCTTCCAAATGACAGTGTTCATTTCTAACTTAGTCGTATCTCTTGTTGTTTATTGAGTTCATTCTGTCATAGAGTTAAATAATTCTAAATTGTATTTATATAGAAGTAAATAGTAGTTAATCGCTTCTTTTCATTGACAGCTTCAGTTTTTGCATTGTTTAAAAAAAAAACTGTAATTTTTATTTTTATTACAGGATTTCAGTAGAAATGCTACTGCTTCAAGCAACAACGAACATGGCCGTGTTAACACAACATTTACTATGGAAATTCCTGATATGGATGACAACTCAGATGGACCCATAACAATTGAGCCATTACCACATATTGTTTCAAGAGCTAAAGCACATCCTGTGGCCTTGCGACCCAGAATTACTTGTGTAGAAAGAACTCACCAAGATTTGTCTTTAAAGTTGATGTGTATGTTCAGTTTTTAAAAAAAAAATTTTTTTTTATTAATATCCTTACTTTTTTTAAATAATATTTTTTCTGTTTTCATTTTCAAAGTTGTTACTTATTTTAAAGGCCTGTAGTATAGTTACATTGTCATCTAGTAGGTAATCTCTTTCGAACTGTTATCATCAGATATTATACTATGTATAATTTTATTATTTGTAAATGTTTGAATATTTATTTTATTAGCACATCATCCGTTTCCTCGCAGTCGTTTGACATACCTCAAAGAGCTTGGAACTGGATGGTTTGGAAAGGTACCCTTATATATGTATATATTATTTATCATTTATGTAAATGTAGACCTAAATTAATGCCTTTTGAAGTACTGATTGACATATACAAATATTAAATGAACAGTTTCATTTCAGTAAGGTATTTTTCCTATTATAGAACCAGATGAGCATGCTGTAGAAGCATGTGAAGATTATTTATGCATACAAGGCAGAGTTAAAGATCCACTCATCTTGGGGGAGAGGGGGGGGGAGTGAATAAGTTAAATGACTGAGAGCTTAGCAGTAGCAGGACTCATAGTTATCACTGTTGTCTTCTTAATATCATTTTCATTGCAATATGGGCAGACATTCATCTAGATAAGACTGTGTAGTTGAACTTTTCTGAATGATGTCAGCACTCCACCAAAAGTCATTTTTTCAGTTGCTTTGGGGTTTGTTTTTTTTTTTTAATCATTCCTGTTCTTTCAGTTTCATCTGTCTCTCAAATTTAAAAAAAAAATGTGGTGGTGGGGGGTGTCTTAGTGACACCTGAGCTGTTTGACTATTCTGACATCATGACTGATTGTGTATTTTTTCCTATATTTAACCCAAAGGGCATTTTTACTCCCACCCATTTGTACTATATGTTGACAATGCAAGAGTGAAAGGCTATATATATTTTGTGAATGCTGGGGGAAGTTAGAAAGAAAACATCTAGCTAATCCTGTGTCTAGTAACAGCACTCCAGGCCTGGTCAGAAATCTTGATATTCCTAATATTATCTTCAGGAAGGGATACAATTAAGCAAATACAGCAAAAAGACTACTAAAAAGAGGCGAAACCCCAAATGGGACCTGTTGTTAGTGAGCTTTTGTTACATTTGGAGGTGGATTGTACCCTTAGTTTTGACTTGTGAGCATAAATAACTTATTTGTCCTTCTGTAGTTTGTTTGTCAGGTAAAAATTCAGAAAAAAATTATTTTACATTGAAAAACTCATTTTTTCACTGTCAGTCTTAACTCCATCACCTTCCGTGGATACAAAATGTATGGGTTAGTAATATAGATCACATTCATTGGGAGATAACTCTGCCAGATTTGTTAAGTATCACTTTGTTCAGTTTTATTCTATCTTTTACTCCTGGTTGTAAGCAGATTGTTATGATGGGATAGAAATACTGTAAGATCTCCAAAAAATGGATTTTTTAAAGTAAATCCCAGGAGTGGAAGGTCTTTTAAAAACAGAAAAGCTGCTTTTAAAATGTGTCAAGTAATATAAGCATTCACTTCAGCCAGCATTGGCAGTGATAGGCAACAGTCAAGAACAAAAATGATAATGTAGAAACAGTTCAATCAATTTAAATGTAAATCAATTTATTAGTCATAGATGTATATCGAAAGATGCACTATCTGCTCCTGATGTTAACAGAAGAATTTGAGATAACTTCATGGTATAGAATTTGGTAGATATAGTTATACAGTGTTTTAAGTTTTATTTGCCTACACATTTATAGAGAAAGTAAATTGGTTCTCGTCATTTAAACATTTGTTAATTTTGTATGTGATAAATGAAGTATATGAATGAATGATGAATGGACATGTGCATTGAGTTATGATTGAAATCAGATAGGCAGCCACTAGTAAGTGATTAGAATGTAGTAAATCAGAAATGTTGCATTTATTAATTTTTTTAATTGATTTCACCATTTATACTGGCTAGAAAAAGTAGGTTAGACTTTAAAGATATCTGCTGATGGACTACTGGATGTCTGATGACATTTTGTATTAGTAGGATGCTTTGTGTTATCTTTTACATTATAAGTTTAAACCTTTGTCAGTCGATTTTTATTACTCATGAACTCTGCTGTTCGATTCTTGTTGTACATGTTTTTCTTTCTATTGCTGTATGTGCACTTTCCATGGGATAATTGTTCTTGCTTTAAATAACAGTTTTAAAGATTGCATTAGTAAATTTTATTCATAGAAGGGGTTATAATGATGGATTGCTATACATTTGTCTAAGATTGTTTCCTGATGGGAGATGTTCTGTTCATATTTACTTTTTTAGCAAGTTGTTGATTCCAGAAAATTAAAGCAAAACTATACTAAAACACTGGAATAAACCCAAATTCATTCTTCCTGTCACCAGGTAATCGAGTCAGATGCTGAGAAAATTACAACAGGAGTATCTACCAGCAGAGTTGTGGTGAAAATGCTTAGGGATGATGCCTCTAAAGAGGAACAACTATTATTTTTAGAAGAAGTTGCACCATTTAGGTTGGATTTCATTGTATTGCATCTATACATGCATAACTCTGTGTGTGTGTGTGTGTGTGTGTGTGTGCACACAAGCATACATATCTAAGAGCATGTGTAATATTTCAGTATGTGTGTGTGTGTGTTCTTATGTTTATATATATGTGATAAATTTACTTAACTTTTTGTATAATTTAATTTTTTTGTCAAAGTTTTGTTTTCTTCCTGATTTTGTTCTCTTCCTGATTTTGCTCTCTTCCTGATTTTGCTCTTCCTGATTTTGCCCTAAACCTTGGATATTTTAAAAAAATCAATGCTGTATAATTGTTTTATATTTCTTCCTGATTTTGCTCAATTTTTATTTTATTTTTATCACAACTGTGTAACAGTTTTGTTTTTCCTCTGATTTTACCATAAACATTTTAATTTTTTTTTTATCCAAGCTGTATAACAGTTTTTTTTATTTTTTTCCCTTGATTTTATCCTAAGTATTTGGTATTTGTTTCAGAAAGAAAAAATAGTCATATTTCAGTCTGCAATGCTCCCAATATTAGCATTCAACAGTAACAGTAAAAGCATTTTGCTTATCTAGCACTTACTGTTTTAATTTACATGTACATATATGTCAGTATCCATTATAAGATTTGTTATACAGTAAAAATACAGTTATAATGCATTAATATTCTGTTTGCAGTGTTCACCAGTAAAGAGCTAGGATTTTATTTTCTAATTGTACTACAGAATTTTGTTGTTCCATCTGAAAAGTGTTGTGATGAGCTCAGTTATACAATTCTAAGTATGGACTTTAGTGAAATAAAGGATCTCTAATTTAGTCGTTATGGTCACGTTTTAAACACTCTTTTGGATTGGGTGGGTGGGGAATTATTAAATAATATTATTGTTATTGTTTTCATAGTAGCACTGGGTCTTTTAAAATTGTATTTTATTGCTTTTGCAGAGAGCTAGAACATGCAAATGTCCTTCGTTTGTTGGGACAGTGCACTGATATGCAGCCCATGTTGCTCATCCTGGAATCTGCCCCACTAGTAAGTAAATTATTTGCTGTTTTGTCAGTGTTGTGTTTACAGCTTAACATTGTCTAGTAAGTGAATTCTTTGTTGTGTTTACAGCTTAACATTGACTAGTAAGTGAATTCTTTGCTGTTTTGTCAGTGTTTCAACCAATAACATCGTAATAGCCTGTTTTTAACACTGGGTCACCCAAGCTATGTTCCCTGTATGGAAAGCCTGGCCCTTCAGCTCTGAAATAATGAATATACCATTCAGGGGTGGGGGCTGAGAAATGAATGTATCATTCCACAAATGCTGAGAAATGAATATATCATACCATAAGGGCTTAGAAATGAATATACCTCACCATGAGGGCTGAGAAATGAATATATCACACAATAAAGACTGAGAAATAAATATATCATACCATAAGGGCTTAGAAATGAATATACCTCACCATGAGGGCTGATAAATGAATATATCACACAATAAAGACTGAGAAATGAATATATCATACCCTAAGGGCTTAGAAATGAATATACCTCACCATGAGGGCTGATAAATGAATATATCACACAATAAAGACTGAGAAATGAATATATCATACCCTAAGGGCTTAGAAATGAATATACCTCACCATGAGGGCTGATAAATGAATATATCACACAATAAAGACTGAGAAATGAATATATCATACCCTAAGGGCTTAGAAATGAATATACCTCACCATGAGGGCTGATAAATGAATATATCACACAATAAAGACTGAGAAATGAATATATCATACCCTAAGGGCTTAGAAATGAATATACCTCACCATGAGGGCTGATAAATGAATATATCACACAATAAAGACTGAGAAATGAATATATCATACCCTAAGGGCTTAGAAATGAATATACCTCACCATGAGGGCTGATAAATGAATATATCACACAATAAAGACTGAGAAATGAATATATCATACCCTAAGGGCTTAGAAATGAATATACCTCACCATGAGGGCTGATAAATGAATATATCACACAACAAAGACTGATAAATGAATATATCACACAACAAAGACTGATAAATGAATATATCACACAACAAAGACTGATAAATGAATATATCACACAACAAAGACTGATAAATGAATATATCACACAATAAAGGCTGAGAAGTGAATCTACCACTAATGTTCCCTCTAATATTTTTCTTGTGTGCACGAAACTGGCAGTTGTTTGAGCTTGCTACCAAAACTTGTGCGCAGAATTTTGAAACTGCTGCACGGCATTTTCTAATGAGCTGTATGGCCGCACGCCTTAGAGGGAACATTTACATACCACACCACGAGGACTGAGAGATAAATACACACAATTATTCTGGACACAGTATGCCTGGTATGAACTTTGTCCAAGAAGAAAAACCAAAACAGTTATTGTTAAATGTTAAATTTTAATCTTATTTTAACTTTTAGTATATTCAGTGAAGCAACAGAGGTTTAATATTTTAACTTTAAAGATGCTGAAAGATAATATGTTCATTTTAAAGATGCTAAAGTGCATCTACTTCATGTTATTAATAAAATTTAAGTCATGACAGAGATCTGTGGTAACAAACTAAGGACAGGTTTTTTTTTTTAAATGATCACATTAATTCTATGTTTGGGTGATTTCTGATAATTAAATAATCTTTTTGGTAAATATATTCTTCTAAACCATTGCAACATGAAAATTCAAAATGCTTTATAGGTGCACAATTCAGAAACAACTACAAGAGTCAACAAATTGGTTAATCACCCTTCATCAGGATGATGCAGTTACAACAATAGCAAATGATCATTGAAATGAGTAAGCCTTTTAGTGTGTGATAAGTGTACCTAATTAGAAGCTGTCATCCATTAACACATAGCAGTCTTACTGTTTAAATTGTTACATATTTTTATATCAATTTTCTTCCTTGAAAGAATCATGACAGATACTCTGGAAGACCATGAAGGAACTGTCGATGTTGGAGACAGAACAATAACACACTTACATTTTAGCAAAACTGGACAGGACAGCTACTGCTTTTGGCACGGAAATCAGTGCAGAGAAGACCAAATTGATGACCAACAACACCAGTGGCATCAGCACTGACATGATTGGTGATCAGAAACTGGAAACAGTTAATAAATTCAAATACTTAGGAGCCATCATGACAGTTGAGGGATCAAAACCAGAAATACTGTCCAGGATTGTGCTGGATAACAGCAATGGCAAGGCTGAAGACAGTTTGAAAAGACAGTATTATCTCAGTCAGCTCAAAGATCAGACTGATGCACTCCTTGTGTTCTTATATGCATGTGATTTCATGGACCTTCACAGTGGATCTCGAAAGGAGGGTACAAGCTACTGAAATGAGATGCTTTTGAAGGTTGTTTGGCATTTCGTATACAGATCATGTCATGAATGACGAATTGAGAAACAGAATTAGACAAGCCATTGGGCCCCAGGAAGAACTATTGGCCATTGTGAAAAAGTGCAAAATGAAATGGTATGGGCATGTCAAGCGATCAACAGGGCTTGCCATGACATTCATGCAAGGTACTGTGCAAGGAGGGTGAAGGAGAGGAAGACAGAGGAAAAAGATGGGAGGATATCTCAGAGTGAACAGGACTGAAGCTGAGTGATACAGTAAGATTAGCAGAGAACAGAATGGAATGTAGGAAGCTAGTTGTCAGGTCATCAGTGGTGCCCCAACGGTCAGCAAGACTAAGGGATAGATAAATATTTTTATAATTACACTTACCATTTTTCTTTTTCTGTCTTATATTTTGTTGAATACAGGTCTTTCACCTTGAACTTACCTGAATACAAGCTGCCATCAATTAATACCTAGCAATCATGCTATTTACATTACGGCAATTTTCATACATCTTTGTTTTTCTTTGATTTATATTTGTTGGTTATGGGGTAGTCATGATAAACATAACTGAATAGTTGCTGTCATCTATTAACACCTAGTCATGCTATTTTAGGGTTATACTAACCATCCTTGTTTGTCTTTATCTTATATTTGTTGAACACAGGGCAGTCATGATAAACTGAATAGAATTTGCCTGGTATTGTTGCTTAGCAGCTGTATTGTTTATATTGCTATTTTACAGTTACACTTACCATCTTCGTTATTCTTTGTCTTCAGGGCAACCTGAAGCAGTACCTACGCAATCATCGCCATCAGCTTTCAAATCTTATTGCTAAAAACAGACTCATACAGTTTGCTATTGATGCTTCATGTGGTTTGGCCTGCCTTCATCGCCATAACTATGTTCACAGGTACATTTTTCTTTTGACTATTAATAATTTTACAAAATCCCGTGACATATCTTGTTAAGATTATGAATATAATAATTAAAAGGAAGTGATTGAAATATTTGCATATATTTAAAATCTATAATTCTTTACAGTTGTAAGTATTTAATCAAATAATATAAATTTTTAATAGAAAATAAGTATACAGTAATCTTCTAATCTGTTCCACCAAAAGCAGGAAAAAGTTAAATGAAAAAATGTCAAAGAGAAAATATTTTAAACATAAAAATGAACTCAAACCTCACATTAAATGCTGTAATTCTTCTAGTTTGAAATTTTTTTTAATTTTCTTTTAATTCTACTGTATTTACGCCATTTTTTAGCTGGAGATTTTGTATTTGAATATATTATATCAAATTTGCTGAAGAAAAGAAAGTGAAAAAGATAACTAATGCAAAACTTTAATGTTTGATTATGATAATTCTCTTGTTTTGGTGGGGAGGGGATGTGTGGTTAATTAAGCTATATATAGAATATCATATTTTTTATGTAACAAAGGGGAAAATGAAAATGTATAAATACCAAATATGTTCTTGTTAATAAAGTAAACCTAAGTATAATGTGTTTTAATTCAGCATTAATATTAATGACTAGGAGTTGTAAGACTTTCTTTGTATGCATTGCATATTCCTTGAACAGCCAGACAATTGCCCTACAAATGTAGTTAGAAATGCATTAATTATCCCTTTCATAGAAGTTCACATTTTTACAGAGATTTGGCAACAAGAAACTGTCTTGTCTTGGCAAACGGCACGCTCAAGGTTGGTGACTATGGCATAGCGGAGGAGATATTTAAGGTTTGTACTATTTAATTACATTACCAGTTTGTTCAGGGTTTGTACTGTTTAATTACATTACCTCTTTGTTCAGGATTTGTACTATTTAATTACATTACCAGTTTGATCAGGGTTTGTACTTTTGTACTGTTTAATTACATTACCTGTTTGATCAGGGTGTGTACTGTTTTGTTACATTACCAGTTTTTTCAAAGTGTGTACTATTTAATTACATAACCATACTAGTTGTTTAAGGTGTGTACTGCTTAGATAAGTTATCACTTTGTTCAAATGTCTACTGCATTAAGTAATGACTTTGTTCAAGTTCATTTCTTAGTTAAGTTATCACTTTTTAAGTGTACTGCTTAATAAGCTATCCCTTTGTTCAAGGTATTTATTGTTTAAATAGGTTTATCAGTTTGTTCAAGTGGGTACTTCTTAGAGAATTATCAGTTCATGTGTAAATTTCCTAGCTAGATTATCATTTCATGTGTTTTACTGCTTTCAAGCTTGTTCAAATGTGTACTGTTTAGATAGGTTATCCATTCAGATATTTGTTAATTTTTTTTAGGAAATACAGGTATTAATGTTTCATTTCCATTGTTAGTATTTTAAATCTCTCTCTTTGCTTCCTGTTCTCCGTATTTTGAGTTCTTGTATTTTTGGTTTTGTTTAGTTCATCTCTTCTGATTTTCTTAGCTTGCATTTTATCCTTTTTCCAATTAAGTTTGCATTCTGTGTTTATACTGATTGATATATTTGTTGTTGCTTCTAAGGAGAACTCATAGTTGCAAATGCTTTTGAATTACTTTGATAAATGTTAGAACTCTTTATTCTTGTTTTTCAGTTTTAGTATTGTATCAGATTTTAAAAACACAATTTTGTTAATAAAAACTAGCAGTTCCTTATTTGAATAAAACTTTTCAAATGAATTCAATATAGTAGTATTTCCATTGTGACAGAAGGAAATTTATTGTTATTTAGTTTTTATTCTCTTTGACTTAAAAGATGGGGATTAGCAAATAATAGCGTTTTAAAAAGAAAAAAAATTTAAAATGTAAAATTGATAAGAAGATAATCTGTCGCAATGTAGGTATAGTCAATTTGTACACTTAAGAAAAAGCATGAAATTGTTCATTTATAAACTCTTGAGATTACTGCCAAGAAATCCAGCATGGCAGCTGTTAATCTTGGTTATAAAATAAAGTCAATGGTTATTTACATTTACAGAACCTTGAATGATAAATTAGCACAATAGAATTTTTTTAAAGACCATAGACAGCATAATCCAGTGGGGGAAAAAATTTCCTTATTCTTTTCACTTTTGAGATTATTATGTACAGTGTACTTGCATTTTTCAACTCTTCTCTTTCAGGATTTTATATTTCCTTAATGTACAAAATGCATTTTTATGTTAATAAAGAAGATGTTGCCGATGAAGAAACAGTACATATTTTCAAACATTAATAAAATAAAAACTAAACAAGATATTCTAAATCTGGCAACTGTTATTGCTTTCTTATACAAAGGGCAACTTAATTTCCAAATTTGAAGGCTGTGGGTTGATAAATATATTTTCCTTCTTGGCATATAGTATAGTGTAGCCTTAAGTCATACAGGATAGAAAATTTATTTTAATGCCACACATTGCCTTAAATTTTGTCCTTGTTCATCAGATAAAAAGACTTGTTTTCCTTATGCTTTTTATTTTTTTTTAATCACAAAGAAAATTATCTGTGTATTTATTCTTTTTACAACCTCATATTGGTGATCCATATATATTCTGATTTTATCATCTCAAGTTACAAATCAGTTTTAATTTTAACCTCTCAAATTGAGATCAGAATATATTTGGGTCATGTTTGGACTTATAATCCATTTATATTGTATTTTCCCATGATATAAGTTTTTAATTTTAGAATTGTTGAAATTATTTTATTATTGTTTCTTCTTGACAACTTCAGGAAGACTATTATAGCAGTAGCAATGAACTTTTGCCAATCCGTTGGATGGCCCCCGAGACACTCAAGCAAGAGAATGGTAATTGGACTGGACATAACTTTACCAAAGAATCAGATATTTGGTAAGAAGCAATGTTTGTAGAGTTGAAAGTTATAGCTTGTGAGGGCAACAGTGTACACAGTATTAAATAAAAATGCATGCAATAATATTAATTATAATTGTAATAATAGCATGGACATAGGATTGTCTTATATAAATCTCCCATCTAATTTTAGATGGGAGATTTGTGTGTTTGTTACAATATATTTGAATTGTTCATGCTGGTTTGAAGTTACTCCTTAGTGCGTGTTTTTCTGCAAATGAAGCTGACCATATGATACACACAATATCTCCCCTGATTAATATCGAGAGAGCAATAAGTCCCAACTGATCATAAAATCAACCTTCCTCACTCACTCTCTGTCTAGCAGAGTAGAGTACCAATAAGTCTCAAAGTAAATTAATAAACTACATTGCTGATTCTGTCCCAACAATTAAATGCATGAATAATCTCCCCTGCTCATATTGAGCAGTGCGTAGAATCCCAACTGATCATAAAATAAATGACTAATCTTCTCTGTTCACACTATCCAGCATCATCATTACATATGAGCAAGCAATTATCTCATCCTCTCTTCGAAAGAAAACACTAGTATTATTTGCCACAGCTTATTTTTTCTGCCAATTGTACTGCTCAATTCAGCAGCATCGTGTACTTATTATTATAGGGTAAACCACCACCCAAAAAATTGCAGGTGACATTATATATCAGCTACAAAACAGACATGTTTCAGACTAAATGTTTGTTTATTATTCATATTTTTTGCATAAGTGTGATATACATACATATATTGTTTATAATTGTGTATCATCCTAGTTGGGTACAGCAATATATATGATGTGCATAACTAGCATAATGATACACAATTATTTCACCTGTTATTTCTTTCTTTATAATGGGCCCCTTCTTCCTCCTCATTTCCCTCTCCCCACATATATATATATGGAAACATAGCATATTAGTTGGTGAGTAAATGAATGTTGGCATTTCATAAACTAATATGTTTTGTATATCAGAATGAGTATTTAACTTTGATTAAATAGTTTCCTTTTTTTTTTCGTTAATTGAATTTTATAGTAACTTGTAACATTATTAACACAATTCTATTAACACTGATAAGTTCTCCAGATTTTGTAATTTGTAACACATTCATCATATTTATTTGTTAAATGTATATTTCATACTTATAAATTCACTATTATTTTAAAAGCCTGCGTTACATTTTGTAAAATTAATGTTTTTAAAATATATTTTGATAATTCAGGTCATTGGGTGTGTTGGTCTGGGAGATTACTATGCTGGGTGAACGCCCATACAACATGCTTACCGATGAGGCTGTCCTCCAAGGAGTTATTTTGGATGATATGATCCGATTGCCTGAACCAGATAATAATATTCCACAAACGGACAAACTGTAAGTTCCAGGAAGCAAACAATAATAGTGAAGCAAGCACTTTAGCTTATTATTTTTTAATAATTTTAGATCTCCCAAACAAAAGCAACAACAACAGAAAAAAAAGAAAAGAGTGTATAAAGCCTAAATTATCTCACTTTTACTAAAAGACTCTGTCATATTTTAAATGACTTGAATTATCTTTTGAGGGGTGTTGTGCATTTGAATGCTAATAAATCTGAAGACTGTGCAAATCAGTATAGGCTTAGATAAAGGAATGTTTGAGTATTGAGACCTACCATCAACTCCTTCATTATATATTGTGGTGCCTTAAGAATTATATATTTAGTAAATTGCATATAGTGTTTTATTTTGTTATTAGGTATGAAATTATGCAGCAATGCTGGGTGGAGGCAAAACAACGCATCAAAGTGGATGATGTACACCGCCTTCTAAAGCAGATTTCCACCACAGAAGGCTCCAGCACATTTCCTTTCTCTGACTTTGAGAAGAAATGGGAACATCTAGTTCCCAATCAGCGTCACATGTCCATTGACAGCATAGACATTGATGATGTTCGCGACAGCCGCCAGGTTTCTGTCTCCAGTGAAGACATAGATTTTCTTGAACCCACCTTATCTCAGACACATTCTCAAGAGGTTTTGGCTGTTTCGGAAGAGAAAACTGCCTCCATAGCATTACCGAGGATGGACAAGGAGAAAGTTACTGCTGTTCCTGAAGCTGCAGAGCATTTCAGTCTGAAGTCAGACTTTGCCCGTCCTGCAGTTACGCTTGTGGAAGTACCGAGCAATACTGTGATTGAGTTCACAGATTTCACTTCCCATAATGCTACTGATAGTGTTACTACTATTGCAACTGCCCCGGTTGTGCCCAGGGTCTCAGCACCAGATATAGTTTTCAGTGCATTGAGCACATCAGTTGATTCCACTGCCTTAGAAGTGGCTGCAGGCCAAAATGTGATAGAAAGTAAAATTGTTGAAAACTCTTCTGAATTAAAAAAAATGGATAATAGCATCAATGAAAGCAGCAAAGGGATAAGTCCTGGGGATGGTTTCATAGATTTGGCAACTCCCAACAAGCCCAAACCCAAGGAGCGCAAGACGAGCACACCCATAAGCAAAGAACAGTCCCCCTTTGCATCTTCCATTGATTCTGTTTCTGCTACATTCCTCACAGCTCAGAACTCTAGTTCTAACAGTAGTGAAAACTATGCAACAGCCAATGACAGTACAACGAGAACAGAACAAGATAGCTTACTATTTACAGACTTTTCTGACATTCCAGATTTTAAAGGAACTCCTTTTGTTACTGATAGTAGTCTCCAGGAGTTTGATTCGTTTGAAACTACTGCAGTAATTTTACCTGATGACACTGTAACACCAATACAGCATCAGGAGAATTCTCCTAGTGGGAAGGAGAAATTTGATGCAAATTTTGATTGGTTGAACCAGGGCACTCCTACAAGCAGTACATCTTCACCCACAGATACAGTCGACCGAGACGATAGCTTTGGTGAATTCACTGTTGCATCAGACTCTGGTACAGCTGAAAATCAACTTCCCCTTCAAAGTTCTCAAGAGCCAACGATAACTATAACTGAAGGTTTTAATTTTGAAGATGCCAAAAGTGTTTCAGCTTTTGATTTTTCCCAAAGTTTAAATGCTGACTCATTTTTTCAACCTGATAAGCCTTCCTTGGAGAAAAAGCAAGAAATAGGGGTCCAGGAAGGAAAACCATTCCTTGATTCTAGCTTAGAGATTTCTCCTTTGGGTTCCTATAATATGCCCACATCTTCCATTGACCCCAGCCATCCCAGCATGGGTGTCCAAAGTTTTGAAAATGACTTCTCTTCGCTTGGTTCTTTCAGTGCCAACATTAATGCGGCTACTCATGATCAAACTCCAGTGATTTCAGCTACTCTTGATCAGACCTTTTTCTCTTTGCAGCCAGAAGATAGCAACGCAATTTTACCAGATCTTCAGAATGAATTGACTACAGATTCAAGTGGATTGAACATGGATGATTTTGGATTTGAATCTTTCAGCTCTCAGCCATCTACTTCATTTTTAGCTCCATCTGGCAAGATCGATGCTATAGTTATGAAGCATGATAATGTTGATCATACAATGGATGTGAGTCAGTCACCTTTTGATGATATATCTCCAAAGGCAAATATCAAGGAGCAAAATTTATTTGGAGATTTCAATACCAGTTACTCAGAGCCTGTTTTAGAAAGCACTCCAGTTCAGCCATCTGCTTATAACATGGATGCGTCCACTAAGAATGTTTCTGACATTTTTGGTTTTGTTGGCCAAGATTCATTTGACATCAAGGGACCCGAGAACTTTGACCATTTGGAAGACAGCAACCTTTCATTGCCTGTTGATGCATCCTCTGCAAGTTTTGACCTCTTTGGTGGGTTTGCTTCCTCCCCAGCACCAGCTACGAGTCTGGGAGATCTGTCAAAGCATTTCAGCGGTGGCGATGGTGGTCTCTTGTTGGATTTTCAAGGAACAGAAGCAGCTGCAGCACCCAAGAAGGTAGGTAATGGTGTAGAAAGTCACAGTAGTAATGCTAGTACAGCATCTTCTGAGGCTGAATCCAGTTCCCAGGGCACAGATTCAGACAGCACTGCTTCAGACAGCGGCAGGGAGTATATCTGTGAAGACCCATGGTCTAGTGATTTAATGTTTGCATCTAATGGCCACATGTCTGATAGTGAAGAAGAGGCCTTACAAGCTGCATCAGAGATCTACCTTTCCAAAGGTCTGAAACTGTCCAGGACTTTTGAGACCTCTGTTCTGGAATCCATTCCAGAGGACCCTATGCCTCCCTGTTCAGAAGATTCAGTTCCGACGCCATCAGAGACCAGTTCAATGGATGCACGGTTCGAGGAAACTTTTGAGTGGGATGACTTCTTGGGTGATTCACTGGTCGGCAAGGATCAAGCACTAGAGGACTCACCACGGCAGAGTTTTGAGGTCTCTGATTGGTCTTTAGATGTGGACAGTGAGAGTATGCAGAGCAATGCAAGCATGTTTTCTCAGCGATCTGATGATCTCCAAAGAAACATTCGATCTGATCACCACAGTGTCAATTATGGTGAAACATCTAATACATTTGTGACACTTTCAGATTCAGACTTTGTGAGTCATGGCCAGAATCAGACATCTAAATCCTACATATATGATCTCCTTGCTAACAGGACTAAGGGGCTTTCCCTAGCAACCAGCAGTCCCATATATTCTCATGGCCAAAGCCGGTTCTATTCTCTTTATGAAGATGATTTTGACTTAGAATCAGACTCTCAATCTGAGAGCAATGATAGCCCACCATTGCCATATTCAGCATTTGAATCTCACAACTTTGAGGTGCCTCACTCTCACAGTGTGGTTGCATCGCCATATGCTGCGACAAACCCTTCTTACACCCTTAACCATGATGCTGACGAGGACATACAGGTATGCCATGATTCCCAGAGCTAGACTTGTCATGCCATTGTCAACTTGTCATGCCATTGCCAACTTGTCATGCCTCTGTCACAGCATGCTGTGTTGTGGTGCAGTTTCTGGGTTTGCTACCTACAGAATAGACAGCTTTTGTTTTTATTTATGGAATTTTATTTTTTGTTTCAATGGACCTGATCATTTTGTCTTATTTCCTGCATCTTTATTTTTGTAATTTATTTGATTACATTTCAGATAAAAATGCATGCAATTATGAGATTCGTTTTACACGTTACTAGTTCCATAGTTACTTTTAGGTTGTCATTTACTTTTGTTACCAGTCATTTTAATGTTTACTAGTTATTTTTATGTTAAAAGTTACTGTTAAGATTTTATTTTTTAATTAGTCGTAGCTTGTCATAAGTTATTTAATCAGTTGATATGTGATATATTCTCCCAAAGGAGAATGCTTTTCTCACGGTACTGGTAGGAGATTAATGAAGCAAACCCACAATTCATGTACTGTTAGGTAAATAATGGAAACTAAGATACAGGCACGTTGTACGTGCAAAACAATTGTTGCAATGAACAAGAAATTATGGAATGCAAGTTGCTGCCCACTCTTTTAGTGAATAAAGGCCTGTTTCATTTCTAATTGTGACTTGGAAATTTGCATGAAATCTGATTTATGTTTAAATTTTATGCACTAGACCCAGCTTTTGACAGTTACTTTTTCTTAGGCAGATAATTAAGAAGAGATAAACAGCATCATTCACTCTCGATGGGAAGATGTTTTCGCCGCTCTTATTATTTGTCTCAGTTTTACTGCAATTTTAAACAAAATGTAATTTACATCTCTTTGTCATAAATGACTTTCTGAACTAGCCTATAAGACCTACCATTTGTGGGCTACTCTGCTGCAATATTTTGCATATATTTTTAGATTGTATTTCCTTGATAAGACAAGTTCTTTTCAGAGCTTTGTGGTAGCTTTTGGTTTGCCCATTTTGCAAAGATTATCTCCCTTATATATGCTTGCTTTGTATTTGATTTCATGGTACGCTTGCAGAAGTGGAATTTTTACTCTTTCTTCACATCTTGGCTGTTTATTTGTGCACATATGTTTGTGCCATCAGAAAAGAAAAGGTTTTCCCACTGGTGGCTTGATCACTGATTACTTTTAAGTGGGTGTACTATCTCTTCTAACATTGATTTTCTTTTGCATTTTTAATGAAGCAAATGCTATACTAGTGAAATGCTGCAGCCAGAGAAACACTGTAGCTGTGCTCAGCTTGATTGGTCGTGCCAATCTAATGATAGTCTGAACAGTAGTTCATGTTTCTTGGTTCTTAGTAGAATATGCTAATTTAGTAATTACTGATTTTTTTCTCTGCATGTGCTGTTCTTTAATTTTAAGTCAGATAATCTTATTTTCATTTTCATTTAAAAGTGAGTCAGCCATTTTTCTCTATTAAATCTCAGTTTTTATTTCTTTAATTATGGAATTGCTACTTGTCAGTGCTATTTTCTATTTGAACAGTACAGTTATTGGAGATTAGATTTCCAAATGAAAATCTAGACTACTATTTTATAGAAAAATATTCTATAATTGTAAATAGTTTTGTCATAAAAGAATTAGCGAGTTCATATAATGACTATAATTTAAATAAAGTTAGATGAGAAGTGCATACAGATTTAGGCTTCAAGTCTAATAAAATGGTTTACTTTATACAGTCTAGTAATAGTAATATCATTTATTTTGTTTTCAGTGTCATTTACTTTACATTTGCATCATAGTGAATATCTGCAAGTAGGAAAATAACAGCTATAGCATATACTCTTTTTCTATAAGATTGAACCATAAATGCATACTTACTTTCAGAGCATACAGTACAGGGACATTATTATTCTAACAAACTACAAGTAAACCTATCTGAACTAAGAACAGCATGCACACTGTTACCAATCATCTTTGGGGTGGGGTGTAGAGAGTCTGTTCACTTCTCAAGATGGGCCAGGCTGATTCTCTCTATAAACTCAGAGCATTGCAATAACCCTCACTGTTTACATTTATTGATTGAATCAAAGACTGGAAGAGTGCACTCTTCACACTTTAAATAATTAAACAATATATTTTAATTTTCTGCTCTGATGACATCTTCAATGAAAATAATTACAACAACAAAACACTTTAAGCAAATAACACCTTAAGCAACTAGTGTGGCATGCTCACATTAATCACATGCTGGACAATAGTTGTGTACACACAAATGATATCTAAGAAAATGTGTGTGGCTTAATTTCACTCATACGCACAACAGGAGTTTTGATAACTAATGGATTGATTGTGGCCTATTCACACACTCTACGATTAACTAATAACTAATGGACTCAGTTTGGCCTAATCACACGCTCACTAAGGGTTTTGAAAACTAATGACTGTGTGGCCTAATCACACACTCTTTATACAACAAACATTCAAGTTTGTAGTTTGGCCTAATGACACACTAGCCACATTCTCAACAATGCTTTAGAAATAATTAAATAGTTGGTTCTCCTATCATACACTCATAACATTCACAATACTTCAAAATATCAACCTCTGGTTTAGTGCTAAAGAACTACAGTTACTGTTTCATGACATGCTGATAACTTTTTCAGTACTTACTGTATCATGAAATTCACAACTGATAGAATTTGACTGACTTGAGGTATACAGATAATATAGTACAGACATACTTAAGTAAATGTACTGCCTAATTTGATTACTACTCACATATATTTAAATAAAGTCAGTCATCTTTTGGGATTTGATCCAATTTTTCTTTTACTATTTCTGGAAGTATTTAATCACTGTAAATGAAATAGTATCTGCATCAGTAATTTCTCAATAAATATATGACCACAAATATATCCTTAAAATCAAACTATCCATAAATACATTAATATTATAATAAATAACTGAATGCTTTTAGTGGCCCTTGTCACAATAAATATATATACTGAGAAACATACATTTATATTAATGCTCTATAACTGGCTGTTATCTGATAGATAGATAGATATAGATAGATATTTGTAGTATTTAGTATTCAGATGTGAAAATGAGTGGGCAGGAAATGGCAGACTTCTGTCCCTTGGTAGTGTAGCAGATAGAAGTCAGTAGATGAACCTGAACATAACCATCTAGAATGGCAGTTTGGGGATTGAGACACTTTGCTTGTCACACTGGTAATGGAATCATTAGTTCACATCAGCTTGAGTTCATCGCCATGTTGTGTCTGACGTGCACACTGGTGGACAGATAGATGCTTGCACACAAAGAAAGACGTTCTCATATGAGGTGTAAATGAATAAGACATTGCTCTCTGTTAGTCTACAGTCACGATTCTTTTAATAAAGATTTTACTGGTGCTTCAATTAGTGATTATTATGTGGATTAATGCCACTTAGTTTGGTCACTACTTATTATATGGAAATTCAAGTTTCATAACATGAGTAACTGGTGAATTGCAAACAATTGAGCATCTGGATTCTGGATAATTGGTTACTCTCGTTCTGACAGAAGAATGCAGTGACCTGTGGCAGTCTTTTCAAAGCATTGTTTGGTAAATGCATAGCTTTGCATTCTTAGTATATGGCTGACCTCACAATGATTGATCTTTTGTGGTGGTGATGAAAGAGTTTCGAAAGAAATCAGTGACTCCTTGTCTCCATGTATTGGTGTTTGCCACCCATGACACAGCTACATATCACGAACAGTATACACTTGGGCACTAAGGTAGTAGCAACATAACCATACAGACTATAGAAACATACTTTTTATTTTAGTTCTTAATTCTTCGCTGTTGTTGTAAGTCACCATTTTAATAATGTCCAAACATATCTAAGTCATGCTGTATTGCGCTTCTAAATAATCAAATACTATTTTAATAGTTAGGTATTTTTTGGTATATACTTTTCTTTTCATTCATAATGGTCACATTTCTGATGACAAATAGTTGTTTTTTTGTGTGTTTTTTTTTTTAAGACTAGCCAGCATACAGTGTAAAAGCCATTATGTGCAGTTGAACAGCATTATAAGTGTGGTCTTAGACCCTTTAGTCTTGTATGAACATTCCAATGTTTGCCTTCCTACCAAGAAGAGTTTTTCAAAAGTAACTGAACATATCCTTTAACTGTTTTGGGTTTTTTTTTAATATACTGGAATTTGTGCAAAAAAGGTTTTTTCTTATTATGAAACTTTGCAAATGTCAGGCAAGAATTCCCAAGACTGCTTGAAGTAAAGCATTTTTGTTTGACACTGTACATAAAAGCATTTGAAATCATTTCAGTCAAGCTATGGATTGTTGTCTTTTCATGCATGCTGACTTGACTTTGTACCATGCAGCTTTTAGTTTTAGCACTACTGAAAGTTTCTGAGAAGTGAGCCATTTCTAAACATTTTTGAGCAGAGACATGTGGTTCATAACTCTTGACTTTGCAGTTTATTAGACCATCTCCAGGCTTGTTTTAGCCTGTAACAGATATTTCAGTTAATTAATATATATTATTTATTATTTAGAAGATTAGTTATTAGTTGTATTTTAAATACTTGTGATAATTTACAGGTCTTGTGGTAAAAGAAGTATCTCAAACATTTTTAAACATATTTTTGAACAATCCTCATTAAGTCATTTGTTTAAAGTAAACTCAAAACTGTCACCAGTTTTCATGCTTGCTCAGATTTCACATCAGAATTTCATTATTTTGTATAAAACTATTTTTAAAAAATTATTTTTTAACCTCTTTAAGAGAGATGCACAGAATTTAGGTTGTTTTGTTTTTTTTTAATTAAAAATTTGCAATTGTTTTGGTTGCTAGGAAATTGCATTTTTAATACCTAAATTTAATTTTGATGTCTTAAGTTATTTTTGATTGCTAAATTTATGGCTTTTTCAAAGTCCTACTCCTAGTTCTGTATAGATAGATTTTTTTTAAAATCATGGTTTATTTAATGGGAAATTAAGTACCACAAAAATAGTGTAGGTAAATGTAACAGTCACACTTGAATGGAGCTGCATACATTATTTAGGTCAGGCCATGCAAATGTATGTCCTGGAGGTCTATCAGTCACACTGAAGCTTAAAAACTGATAATGTATTTTAAAATGAACATGGGACATTTTGTTTTATATTTTCTGTTTTCTCACACTCACAAAGAAGTAGGTTTATACAAGGTTTCATTTTAATTCTGTATACCTAGTTGCTGTCAATTTGTAAGGAGTCGCATATATATATTCACAGATCAGATTACTTTGTTGTCAGTTTAGTTGAAGTGCTGTCAACATTTTCAAGCTGACAACCAGAATTTTACCATTACAGAGAACAAAATCAATTTTCATTAGGCAGCTGTTCTGCATTTGGCTAAAAAAAAAAAACCATTCAATAATTAGTACTCAAGACCTTAGTTGATGCAATATTAAACAGTGTAAAGGTGTAAAAAGTATGTGTACAATTAGTCAGAGTGTAATTTAGTACTGACTTCTTGTTTGTAATGTTTATACATATACTTTAGGGTGTTTCAAAAGTAGGTAATAAAACTTTGAAAAATATAAAAGTAGCTATACGTAAAAATAATTAATTTTACTATGTATAATATTAATATAGTAATGTAATCCATGAACAGTGTCAGTAATTAAAATTTCAGGAGACAAAATATCAGTGGATATGAGATTGGTCTTATGGTCGCAGGAGGCAGAAAAGGCTTTCTATATAAATTTTATATATATTTAGCATTATGCTTGTTAGTTTTTCATGGAGGTCCTTTAGCACTTGCAGAATTGGATAAATTATTTTGGTTTTTATTTGCTAGTTAATTGCTGAGCAGAGAAGTGCCATGAACCAAGATCATGAGATTGGCAATCTTAGATGACCAAACTGAATTTTGAGAGTGATTAAATTATAAAAGTTGTTTGTAAACCTGTGTGTGTGTATGTATGCGTGCATTCATGTGTTTTTCAAAAACAATAAAAGAGCTGCCAGTACAGCACACTGGCATACATCTCCACAAAAATAGAACCATCATTCTGGTAAACAGATTTAGACTCTAGTTGTTTTAGCTTTAGCACTGATATTTTTGTACTTGATATTTGTATTGTTCAAGAGAATGTTATTGCAAAGACAGTCAGACTTGGTTCTGCCAGTACAACAGAGTGGTAAATCATTCAGATATAATTTTTTTTGTGGAGTCGTATTGAAGATAGTACTCTGCTAACCCAAGCACTGACTTCTCAGCCATGAAGATTTATGTTTAAGGTATTCATGAGCTTTGTCTAGCAAGTTAATTGATTAGTAGACTACCAAATATTGAAGCTATTGTTAATGTATATTGGATTATTGGACATTATTTATGTATATGGATAGATAAGCATGACTGGCAAAATACAGGTAACTATATTTTAATAATTATATTTTAATTGAAAATTTGGCACTGCAACTATTTGCTTTCTAACAATTCTCACTAAGATTAGTTTTATTACTTTTAATAAATGAATTTTCTTCAGATATTGCAATCAAGCTTTTTTTCACACTTAATACATTTTTTATGCTCACTTATTATCTAATCACTTATATATAATAATGTACTCAGTCTCAGTCTTCTGTGAATAACCCTAAATCTTTTAATTATAAACCACTATTGAAAGGCTTAAAGCTAAAACCAGATGTGTTTAAAGTCTTTATTTGTTTGCTCATGTTGTGCTTGTACTGCCTTGCTACTTTTGCACCAGTGTTATTTTTCTAGATGAGTTTTGAGTGTAGTGAGCCTTTCTTGCTAATGAATTTAGTTGCTAGCACCAGTGTGATGTTTCTAGATGAGTTTTTAGTGGTATGAGCCTTTTTTGCTAATGAATTTAGTTGCTAGCATCAGTGGCAGCTTATTAGGTTGCTGTTGTACACCAATATTTTGACCAGTAGAGGTAATGCTTCTGTTTATGTTGAAAGTAAATTTATTTTGATAGTACACTAATATTTTGACCAGTAGAGATGATGCTTCTATGTTTGTAGAACATATTTGTTGCTAGCATCAGTGGCAATATACTTTCATTGCTGTTATACACTCATGGAAGTAATGCTTTTCAGTAATTATATACACATGGGGAGATAATGCTTTTCATTAATTATAAAGAAAGTAATTCTAATTGTGACATTACACCACCAGTGACTACTTTAATCAGGATTTTTAGTTTTCCCGCTTGACACAGGGTGCAGTCCTTAACAAGAACAAGAAGTTGTTTTGCAGACTGACAAAAACATATTTTTATCATTGAAAAATTCAATTCCCTAACCCCAATTTTTAGATTTGTTAAGAATTCAGTCAATCCTTGTTACAGGTATTCCTTCTAGTTCTCTTACACTTGGAATTTGGATTAAAAAAGTGAAATGAATGACAGCAAGATTTTTTGGTTCATAAGAAGTAATAGAGTGTAGAGTGTTTGCATTTCAGATTGTTATGATAAGAAGTAATAAAATGTAGTGTTTGCATTTCAGATTGTTATGATAAGAAGTAATAGAATGTAGTGTTTGCTTTCCAGATTGTTACTAAGTTGATCTTGCAACAAATAGGGGAGTAAATATAATAAAGAATAATGTTAAAAGACTGCAATTATCTATGGTCCTTGGCAGAGAAGCCATTTACATTTTCACTGCTATAAGGTTAAAGCTGGAATGTACCAACACATTGAGAAAATTTCTGGAAAATTTGCTTATCATTTTTGGCCTGAACCTCCTTGACGAGGTAGACCACTTGATTAGTAAAGAGTGTTCCCAAAATACTCAAAGAAGCAAATTAACAGTAGCAACAAAATTGAACCTGGACAGATAAGGAAAGAAAATGACAAACTTGCTTTGGCAAGTGAAAGTATTTAGTTAAAATTAAATAGAATATACAGATATTTCTTATGAAGAAATTAGAAAATAAAAAATGTCACATTTATTAATGTGACATTTGATTTGCAATACAAATACATTAGTTCATTTGATCCATAGTGAAAATACTTGTTCATTTTATTTTGGGAAATTTGTGCCCTGAATAAGAAATGAAAGGGTAAAGAACTCTAAAGTGACTATACATGTATAAAAGGTAGGCTTGGGTATCCATGTTGTTTTCTCACTTCTTTGTAATCCAATCTTTTTTCACTTGTGGTTCTTATTTGAAAACAACTGAATAAGTGTATATATAATTTTTAGAGAGAGAGAGCCATTTTCCTGAAGTAAAGAATACCTGAATATGAGGTCTACAGTTTTGGTCTAAACTGATCAGTGTGCATTGGATTAATTACATATCTTTCACATTTATAGGCTTGAGTGCCACATAAATAGTCTTACTAATATTTTACTTCTTGTCCTGAACAAAATGAATTCATAACTTGTTGACAGATTTCATGTATCAGAGTAAACATATTTGAGTGAAACTGATCTTTTGACTGCCATACTCTTAATACATCCATCATTTGGGCTAGAATGACTTGAACGAATATTGCCCATTCTCTAATATATCATTCATGTCAAAAGCTCTTGGGAAAGTTTTTTTGTCTTAGCATCTCATTTATCATTTAAATGTCCAGGATCTTTTCATGCAGTTTATTGACTATCACAATATCACCTTTGTAAAAATAATGTGGATGACCTCACTACACTGGATGATGGAAAGATTCACATACTTTTTTTTATTTATTTGTAGCCTTATCTACATATATTCACTCTAATCACTCTATTTCACCATCTCTTTCATGTATTTGGCAACCCTGGTACTGATTTATTCAGGCCTTGTCATATATGTCTGAAAGAAAACTAATTGCGTCAGTAAATTGAATCTTTCAAGTCCTGTCTTTGTTATGGTGTACCACAAAGCCCTGCTCTCAGACCAGTTCTTTTTAATTTTTGTGTTAAGTATACACAGCCCCCCACACAGTGTTGTAAGTCACTCATCCTTCCTTACCACTTGCATGCTGCTAATACTCTACTTACAAGCTCCCCCCTAAGGAAATTGATTTCATCCATCCAAAGTACACAGCAATGTGTTATTTTTTTTCTCATGCTGAATCTTTGATCATTAGTAATAAGTTACAGATAGTCAATAACCAAGCTGTTTCTGCTGTACTTTCTAAAATCTTACCTCTGCCAGAGTCAGTGAATGTGGGTAACACTCATTAAATTTATTCTTTTATCTGGATGTACTTTTTGACAACTCACTCTCTAGAACAAAATGTCTTCAATATTGGATGAGCAACATATCTAGAGTTGAGACAAATCAGCACTATTCACTGATTTCTCAGTGTTCTTGCTACAAAAAATTTACATGTACTGTCTTGATTATTGTACTCACTTTTCTCTGGTATACTGTTGTGTTTTGTGAAGAAACTTGAGAAGGTTCAAAAGCATTGCAACTAAGATTACTTTCAGAGCTCCAAGAAACATTCATATTTCTCCACCTCTTCCCAAGTTTCACTTGCTACCTGTTTACAGCTGATTACAATACAAAGGTCACATTTTAAAAAAAAAGTGTGCTTCACTGTGGTTCATAACCTTAGCGCCTGTCAGAATTCTGACAGAAGTTTGCACTTATCATCATACACCCATCTTTCTTGTCAGGATTTGTCATCCTGGAATTTGCTACCTTTCAATCTGACACACACAGACATTATGGTCTTTTACAAAAGGGTTTTCAAGGCCATTTCTTCAGCAAGAATAGCACTGACTCTCATGCATCTTTGTTCAAACTGTATATTTTTTGTAAATTAGTTTGAATTAATTTTGTTTTATCTTTAATTTTCTTATGTGTTTAAGACCTTGTGTATATTATGTATAATTATTGTACAGTGCTTAGGGCTTTTATAAGATGTCATATTTTATTTAATTTTGCTAAGATTATTATTATAATTATATTATAAATAAATTACAACCATTGTGTTTGTAGCGGGCTTTGAGGGAAACTGATCTGTTGGCTTATAGTATACACTTTATAAAAACTATTTGTTAAGAAGCCAATAATAGCATCTCATAAAGTGGTGGAGCATTGCTAGGTGATGTTTCATTTCTTTAACTTTATCCCCACTTAAAGCAACACTGGCAATGTTACACAAGTCAGAGCCATATTAGCTGAAGCAGTGTCTGTCACAACATTGGTGTATTATTTATAAAAATGAGGATTTCTATTAATTTCAAGGTGTGTGTATCGAAACAAAGTTTGCATCTGCAGAAAATTATAGGCTACAGTTAGATGTTGTATGATTGATTAAATGTTTAATAATTTATTCTAAGTGAATTGCTATTTGATTTTATTAGACCAGGCTATGAAGAAACATTGTCATACATGTATTTGTTTTTATAACACAAAACAAAACTATAATTTCAGTTTTTTCAAATATTCTGGCAAAGCTTTATAGTAAAAGATGAGTAGAAATCGAAAAGATGTCCTTATTAAGAAAAGAGTTTTACAGTAGTGTCGTGCATATTAGGCTTTCGCATTTTGTTAGCAGAGTACTGATAATTATCCAATATTCACATTATAATTTGTCATTTAATGAGTCTCTGTAAAGAATTCTTTCTGTAGAAGTTAGCAGAATACTGATAATTATCTAATATTTGCATAATAATTTGTCATTTTGCGAGTCTTTGTAAATACATCTTTCTGTAGAAGTTATAACTAAATCCTTATATCTACATGTACTTTACATTCTCGAATTAGAGTAAACAGGTGGTGGAAGGAATTATTTATTTATTTAGTTGTTTTCTTGTTATAATTTTTCACAGTGGCATATGTAATCTTGCTTTTGATGATGTGTTATCTGGCAGCCTCAAAACACAGCCATTCCCATAATAGCATATGTTATGATTTGTTGTTCATGCACTTCATATGTGCAATATCAGTTATGCAGATATTTTGTTTGTCATGTTTAAAAGCATATCCATGTGCGCTTTGTTAGAAATTGTGCAGGAATACACTCTTCGCTTGTATTGCATTGATTAAAATTTGTATGGATATAGTCAAAACATGAATACGGTTCTTTCAGCTTATTTATACTGTATTCCTCTTCAGTTGGTCTTAATTTTTTTTTTTCAGTTTTACAATTACTTGCCTAGTTCAGTAGTATATTAAAGCATATTTTCACTGGGTACATTATTTGCTTGTTTTGTAATTTATACTTTTAAAGACAAACACTTTCCATTAATTTGTGTTTTGAAAGGCATGCATATTCAGAATTTATTTACATATTTTTAGTGAGTCTTCCACTTATTTATTTTGCATGTTGCAAACTTTTTCAAATCATAAGTGTTTGTGTGAAAAAGATCTCATTAATTGCTTCTTTATCAGCATTACACCAGACCTTCATATCTGATGTCATTATCTTACCAATGAAACAATTCAGTAAATTAAAAATAAATAGTCAGGATCGTTCTGTGTATTTTGTTATGCTTTGGTAAAATAATTTCAACAAATTATATAAATAAATGATTAGGTTTGTGAAGCATATGCATTATATACATTCTGAAATGTTATCTGCATAGTTATTAGTATTATTTACTTTCAAATCATGATGCAAAGCCATTTTATTAATGTTTTATTTAAAAACTTGTTTTTTAATTGCTATAAAAGATGTATATTGATTTCTGTTAAAATATTCAGCCACTAATTTGGGAAGTTCAGTGGCTGTACAGGCATTAGACTTGAATGTAGGTCATTGGTTCAAGATCAGCATTAGAAATGTTATTAATTGCTAGCAAGTCATTGTAGCTTACCTTTAATACATGTTTATCCATTTTCCTTAATTTCTTTATTTGTAATAATAGAAATCCTTTCTTTTGTTTGAAAGTCAGGATGGTGTGATTTCAGATATAAATTAAATATGACATTTTTATTGAAGCTAAATTTAGGTTTGGGTCTTTGTTCTGGCAGCAGATTGAGAGTAAGTTCTTGTAGGGCGATTCAGTCAATAAAAGTAGTTCTCCATTGTTTGAGTTTTCACTTTTTATCTGTAGGCCATCACTGTATTTAGAATATGTTTTGTAAGTCACTTCATTCACTACAAAACTGTTCTCCATTTATTTTTTGGCCATCACTATACTTAAGATTACGTTCCTATAGATTACTAGAGTTCTCCATTTATTCTTTGGCCATCACTGTACTTAAAGAGTACATTCCTATAGATTACTACAGTTCTCCATTTATTCTTTGGCCGTCACTCTTCTTAAGATTATGTTCTTTTATGTTACTATAAAACAGTTTTCCATTCATTCTATTGTCATCACTATACTTAAAGTATGTTTTCATAGGTTACTGCAAAACAGTTTGCCATTCATTCTGTGGTCAACATTATAGTTATGTTCTTGTAGATTACTACAAAACATTTCTTCATTGTTTCTATTAGTTTTTGTTTTTATTTTTGTTGGCCATCAGTTTATGTTCTTGTAAGTCACTTCAAAACAGTTTCCTCATTTTAATAGCATGAATGAAATTGAATCAATTTCTGTCAATTATTTATTCTGGGAACACGAAGAATTGGGCGAGGGGAGGTTGTTTTAAACAGTAAATAAATTATATACTTTTATTTAATAAGCAGCATATTTTTTTATATTTTTCCCAAAAAAGCAAATTTTTCCTTTTAATTAGAATATTTAATCTTAAAACTGAAGAAATAAAATAAAGATTTATTTGAAATATCTCCTTTTAACAGAAAACTAATGTCAAGATTTGTGCATGGTGTGTTTATATTTCTTTGTAACCTTTCAGACTGTCTAATTTATTAAGATTTTAGTATTAACATTTATAATTTGACTGGAAATGAATTAATTGGAATAGAATCATTTTCATACTTTAATACAATTTACTTGCAATAACGTAAATGTTTCCACTAAAATAAATGTGTTAGATAACAAAAATTTTAACACTACAAATGCTTATTACAGTCATGCAAATAAAGCATTTTTTTTAAATTTTTCTTTGAAATTTAGGATGAAGATGCGGTTTCTAAAGTGACCAGTGTAACTGATAAATCCCTGGAAAACTGTTTTGATTTTGCATCCTTTGAGCCATCCCATTTGAATACTCCAGCAAGTGGAAATGGAGATCTGGGCAGCAGCTCTCCTTCTGAAGTGAATGGTGCTTCATTGATTGACTTTTGAGTGATTGAATCATTTCATTTTATATTGAAAAGGTAACAATTTTGACCAAGTGTTCCATCTGCTGAAATGAGTGCATCTTATAATTCCACGAGATGCATGTTCTTGTGGAAATTGTTGAAGATATTTCAGACATGATATTGTAAAATTTAATATGGCACTTAGATATTTTATTTATATGTAAAAGGGAACGAAAAAATGTGACATAATCTGTTGATGAATGCACTGTCAGATTTAAATCTTTTTTATTTGAAAGAGGTAAGCTAGCTTGTTATAATTATTGAAGTGCACTTTGAATTTTAATTTTTTCTTTACAATGAAATACAAAATATGTTTAATTGGATGTATAATAATCATTTTTTGGAATAACTATAGACATCAAATTAGAAGGAAAAAATTTCAAGGTGGAAATGTTAACACATCATTAAAGTTTAATTCAACTGGTGACTAATTTGACCAATTGTATTTTCATTTGACATCTATTTTCCACTTTCTCTGTGTGTGTGTGTGTAGTTAATATACAATTTTAAAAAATAATAATAATTGATATAATTGTGGTCATATAATAAAGAATAATAGGCATTGGGAAGGGGATTGCAGTTGCTTTGTTTTTTCAAGGACTCCGTTAAAAAATTGTGACCCACTATATATTATCAAATATATAAATGTGGTTATTCAAATAATGGGAGGAAGGGAAGGTCTAGAAGAGTTGGATTTGGAATTATTCAGTTCTCTGGTAAATGGGGAATTTTTATTATTTTTTTTAAATCTCTTATTTACTAACTTATATTAATCCTGAGGCAACACAGTTTAAGTTAAACTTAAGTTAAGTTAAATTAAATTAAGTTAAATTAAAAGTTTATATTGTCTCTTTTTGCTTAGGACATGGAGCAAGATACATATTTTCTCATTAAAATAAGTTTGAAATTGATCTTATATATAGTCCATTGTCCTTCATCAATAGATGAGTTCTTCTCATCCCATTTCCATTACTGCCCTTGTCACATTTCTGTTCTAGCATAACTATAAAACTTTGTCTTCATTTAAGGGAAATCACTTAGTTTGAAGAGTGTTCACATAGTTAACTATTCTTTTATTTAAACAAACAACAAATCAGGAGTAATAATTATTTTTGTTGACTTTTAGTATATATTTAAATTCATCAGTAATGAAATTAATGTATCCTTACTAAAATAATGTATTTAAAGTAAGCATCAGAAGAAATCAGCATTAAATTCTCAATGTCTCTTATAAGCTTCCAGATAGTGTATATGCTACACAGTTTAAGAAGTATTTAAATTTTTTGTTTTCTCTCTCTATTTTTTTATGGCCCTTCATAAACATAATTATGTTTATAGCAAGTTTGCATTAAATCTTCCTTGTAGTCAAGATAAATCAGGCGTTCTAAAGCAACTTTGTCAGCTGATAAACTAGGACATAATTTGAAAAATGTAAGAGCTAAATGTTTACAAAGTGGAGTGTACGGACGGAATACATACGTGAGGTGATAATTTGTATATTGAAAATAGTAAGTGTTCTGGATCCTTAGACTCTGGTTGAACTGAATAACAAGAACTAGTCTCACTTGTATGTGTTCTTGCAAGAAATTTGCATAATTACTTTTGTGCAAGAAAGAAAAGATTATATTAAACAAAACTTTTAACTATGAAGCCTCTTGGGTGTGAAGATTTTAAAATTCAATCTGTTCCCAAAAAAAATAGCTATTACAGATTTTCCGTTCATTTATTTAAACTGTTCAAATGATACCATGACTTTTGCTATATATACTTACCACAAATATATATATATATGTTTATTGCAGCTGTGATCAAAGTTTTAACGATATTTTTTTGTAATACTTATTGGGAGTGTGCTGTTTTAAGCTTTTTGTAAGAATTTATAATAGTCTAGCTTTTATTGATTATATTGACATATCTAGCTTTCTGTTATGACCTCACCTCAGTTGTTGTTGAACAGAAAAGCAAAACATTAATAAGCTTACAGTTTAATCTACACTTAACGGATACTGCTCTTTACAGATGCTTGAATCCTAGAAATCAGTATGAAGTTTTCACTTCATAACTTTTTATATTATGCTTTAAAGTGAAGATTTTTCTTTGTGTGTATGTTTGCACACACACCAGTGATTTTAATATTATTAAATAAATTTATTCAAACATATTTAATAAAATATAGTGTTAACATTCTCTTCATACACAACTTCTACTGAATGCCATTGAAATTACAGTTATATTTTAATTTTTCTTTCTTTCTGGTTTTCCTTTTAAAAACAAGCTTTTTTTTCCCTTCAAATTATATTATAAAATCTAATTTATTTTTGTCATATTTGAAAAAGAAGTATTTTGCTTAAATTATATAGTGATAAAATTATGTTGGTTGAAGAATACTGACATAATATTCACAACAGGCTTAGCATTTACAATTATTTGCTTTATAATAGACACCCAGTTGTGTTCATAACAAGTGAGTTATTTTAATTAGGCTTTAATTATAAAAGAAGTTGAATATATTTTTTGTTTTGTTAATCTATGCAATAGTTGTTTTTGGTTCACATTATAGCTTGCTCTAATTTGATAGACAAAACACAAATTTAAATTAAATAACTGCATATGGGCTGTCATAATAGAATTAGATAATCTAAATAGTTTTTAAAAATTGTAATATATTAATTTAGTTGCACATACTATGTGGTAATAGATTAGATATTTATTTTTTTAAACTGCAACTTAGTTTGTGTGTACAGTGTGAGAATTGAATGAGATAATTTAAATAGTTGTTTTAAAAAAATTATAATATATTAATTTACCTGTTTAACTGGATTAGATCATTTAAATACTTGCTAACAAAAATGTAATTCTTGATGCAGTGAGATTTATTTTTAAATATGTACTATAATTACATTTTAAACAAATCAAAGATTTTATGAATTGAACATGAATTGATGTTATGAATTGCTTTAAATAAATAAATCATTAAATGAAACTGTGATGCTAATTGCTATTTAAAAAAAACAACATTTGTGTTAATACCCCCCCCCCCCATCCCCAGAAAATAAAATTGTAGCTAAGTTTGTTTTCAATCAAAATTAGAAGCACAGTAAAATTCAGCAATGCTTGACTATTGGATGAGACCTTTAAAATGACCTATGGTATACCTTAGTTTCATCATTTTCAATGTCTTTAAGTAACATGTATAAAATAAAAAATATGTAATATAAATAACCAGTTGGATAATAAACAGTTTTAAGTAAGACTAAGAAATAAATGGAGTGCACTTAAATGAAGAAAGAGACATTTTGTGGCTACAAAAGAAAATTGTGGACTGTAAGCAAAAACTTGTTTACTAAATCTCATTCACCAAGTCTAGATGCTGGACTGTCAGACATTGCTGGATGACTAGAAATTTATTAGTCTTCATTCAGTATACATTGAAAACCAGAAATGTATCTCAGAGATGAAAGGAATAGTGAGTTTTGAAATTGAGAAGGCCCAACAAACAAAGACTTTGATTTCAGTTTTTATCATTACTACTAAAAATACATTATGAAAAAGGTTGTTCATCATTAATACTAACAATATATTATGAAAACATTATTCATCAACAAACATTGAAAGGTGACATTAAACTAAAGCAAATCAGTAGTATTTTCTTTATTATTTCACCAATTGCACTATTACCAGTTTTTCTTTCTTGACATAAAATTTAACAAATTTAATTTTTTATCCTCAAACATTGGCATGTGAGGGAAGCCTTAAAATGAAAGAAACAAAGCAGTAGGAAATAAGGGGAAAAAAATGCATTTCTAAACCCCCAGCAAGTGAGCCCTTCCATGGAAGTATCTTGCGTCTCAAGAATATAATATTTTCAGTCAAAGTTTATGTTTCTTGTGTAATTATATTTTTTACACAGTGCATTCTTTTTGTTTTGAAACTGATTTACTTGAAATTGGGTGAGGAGTGTTTAAAAGTTATATAAATATTATTTAAATCGTACTTTTATACTTTTTTAAATACATTATAACATATATTTATTTTACTTTTCTTTATTTACCTTCAAATCTATACTGAATAATTTCATGATTTATTCCTTTATATAACCAGAGTTGACCTATTTTTGTTGCATATTCTCGAACGACACTCCATGTAAATTCAGCCATATCGGTCAGTGTGTTGTTGAAATTTAAATTTTGGTCCGTCCTCAAAGACTATTAGGAAAGTTTTTCTTGAAACATTTTTATGTTTAAACACTTAAAAGAGTGTAGTTAATTTTTTAAATGTTCTTTTAAAAACTGTTTAGAATTCGGGATGGAACAAGAAAGAGAAAGTATGTATCACTCTGCTGTAATTTGCTGAGAGTTTGTATCCAACTATGCCACTAGTATGTGTTTATAGTTATGTCATTTTTATGCTGAGAATTTTGAAATCATGGTCTTCATTGTTAATGTTAAAATTATTTTTTTTTTTTAATGAACCTTATTTCTACTTGATAAATAAATCTACATTGAAATTGAATTAAAATTCTTTTAGACTATTTGTGATTTCTAATATTAAAAATATATGTATATGTGATAATTTGCACAATCAGAAAAGTATATTAACATTGCAAATTCAATGCTTTTTTGGAAGATATATTTTAATTATTTTAGTTTTGATTAAGGAAAATGTGCAAAGCATTATTGCCAATCATTGTTACTAGTATATGTAATAAAATGTACACTGTAACATAATCAACCTTATTCTTATGTAGTTAAAAATCATCTTAGGTTCTGAGGATATAAATGATATAGATTGGCATGTAAAATTTGTTGGGTTTTTTTTAACAGAGTTTGAGGACTTAATTATTTACCTAGATTTTAAAGCATTTACAGTGTTTGCTGTTAAAATGGATGAATGCTTTTGTCCCTGAATTATCATTGAGTGTCTCACATGTAACTCTTTTATCATGCGTGCAATTGGTTGTGTATTATACCTAATAATAACATATCATAAATGCTTATTGAAATAAATAACTTGCATTGAACACTATTGTTTGAATATTTTAGCATAATTTTGGTCAGCGGTGAAGGAAAATATGTAAGAATTTGGGATTGAACTATACATGTATACATACCTGCACAGCTAAACATTTGCAGCAGTACAAGAAAAGATTTTATACCATTGAAAGAAAAGAAAGAATGTTGGAGTTAGAGTTGTGTGCTTATTCATGCATGTAAGCACACACACTGTTATTTCTTCACACTTGGCATATGAAATTGTGTTTGAGCATGTAATGTATTATCTAAATTATTTTTTAATAATTATGATTTAATTGATATACGCTGGAATAGCTGTATTAAAAGATAGTACATATTTCTTGCCACAAAGACATAAAAATTACAATTTTATTTATTTAGTTAGTTTAAGTTTGGATTGTAAGGCTGAAATTAAAAACAAACAAACCCCCCAGAATAATTACCATGTAGATATCATACTTGATGATCTGCCCATTAAATAAATGTTGGAAGTGGACATTAAACAAAAATCAATCAAAGAAGGCTTTATTGCAACAGTTTGATAAACATATATCAGTTAAATACAACTCCATTGTATCGGTATGATAAACAAACCCATCAATTATAGTTGGGGTGTTTTTTTTGCATCAGTCTGATACAAATCAATCATGAAGGTTTATGGCACCAGTCTCAGTTAATACACATTCAGTGTAGAAAAAGCTAATGCTTTGAGCCCAGTTGTACTAGATTTGTTCTTTTAAAAATGTGTACATACACCATTGATAAATGCAAGCTCTGCTAATCTAGTCATTCTTTACTCGTAAACATCGTCAATCGGTCACACATATCACAGTTTGCACAACTACTTTCATGACCATAAAAGAATAGTTCTCTTTATTTTATTTTCTCAAGGATCCAGCACAACTCCCCACCCAAAAAAAAAAAAAGAGTGTTCACTTGAAATCTGCTTTGTTGAATGCACTTCCATGTAGAATCTTTGCTAAACTACTAAAAGAGAAGTATAGTCTATGGAAGGAGTGCTGACTATTGTTAAGCAAAGTGACCAATAGTTAGAATGGGAAGAAAAACTTAGAAACATTTGTTACACTATATATTTTCTGATGTAAAATAGAAGAATGTTTAGTATGTTAAAATGACTTTGTTGCAAAGCTGAATTTATATTTCAATGTTCATGTATTTGTATTAGTCTCGTGTGTATAGGGATAACATTTTTTACAGAGGTGTAAGTTGATCATGAAAGGAGGGGAGAGAGAGAGAGAGAAGGTAGAAATTAACACAAGAGATTTATACTGCACCATATATTGTATTTCAGTGTAGCATGCTCCAATGCACACTTCAATCCTATCCCATATGTGTTCATTTCCTGCATGCTAGGACTGAGGTTCTAGACTAGATGTTCCCAGGAGTCTGCTTCCTGCGTTGTTTAAAAATTCGTGTAGACAAGGGTCCTACCGAATTTGCCAGCTGTTGGAGTTGTAGTTATTGTTTGTTGGTGTTATGCCAAGGAAGTGAACCAGTTCTCCTCACCAAATAGAAGAAAATAGGAAGGATGTGTTGTTATTTGTGCAATATTGGAAGAAGTTGCCCCCTGATAAAAACTGTCAGCAGAGATGACTTTTAGATGACTTATTCTTATGTATTACGCATACCCTATGTACAATTATATGCAACATCTTGAACATCCGACTACAAAGGGTCAACACCGTGCCAAGTGATGTCACTGCCTCCTTGCAAGCAGACATAACCAGATCATTCTTTATCATATACTTTTCTTTTCTCAAAACTGTATGATTTTGAAAAATAGTAGCAATAGATAGGACTGTAATCATTTTAAAGTGAAATCTGACTTTCGTCTAAACATTCCATTAGACAGTTATTCAGGATCTACTGTTTCACTTTGTAAACTAACCTTATTTATTTGTTTTCTTTGATGATTGTTATATTTAATAAATATTGTTAATTCTTGTAATCAACTTCTTGCGTGCATTAACTAGCCTGCAGATAGAGGACAGGTTGGTGCAGAAGTAATTAAAGATGGATCAAACCTATCCCTTAAGTGAGAAGTTATCATTGGTAGAAAATTTGTGACAAGAAGAATTATTATTTATGTTGTATGTGCTTAGAACAAGAGTTCTGAAAGCACCAGCCAGATCTGCAAGATGGAAGTGGAGAAGTGTTGTCTAATTAGGGTTAACATACATGTAACCTGTCCAGCTGTATTAATATGATTATTAATTATTAAAGATTGATATTAATATTAATACTAACAGATAGAGGGTGCTATCACAAATTCTTCAGGTTTATTAATATTTAGAACTAGATAATCAGCCAAGATAACAAAAGCTATCAACAAATTAATTTGGTATTGTCAAATCATGAACTGCCATCATTTTGCAGTGGAGACACAGGCTAACCCTATACACATATGACAGCATCAATGGGCTGTATAGATATGCAGTCAGAATCCATTCCTAAGCATGAGATGGCTTAGACAAGATAAATCTATCACCATGCAGGCACTGGTGGATTGCACATATATGATCTGTGATCACTCACTCCTAGGTCATGCCTGACAGCATTTGTGATCTCCACTGAAATTTGAACAAAATCTATTACTGCACAGGCCTCACTAGCAATGTGCCAAATAGATCGTCTCACTTTGGCTTAAGCTGTTAAAATTGAAAACACTATACTAAAACTGTTTCAGTACAAAAGTGAAAATGCAATACATAAATATTCAGTTCAGTTTATCATATGGTAAATGTGTGCTCTTTTGTGACTAAAACATGCTGGTGATTAAACCACTTGACCATTGCTCTGAAAAATCTCTTCAAAGGCTTTTCAAGAGTATTCAGTCCAAACACACGAAGTGGAGACTGTCAAACAAGATGTATACAACAAATATGTTTACAAATTTGTAGTATTTTTTGCCAAAAAGTGAGATTTCTAATCACAACATGTAAAATGCTAGGAATTCAAAGTGAACGTATCACAGGCCGCTTTGCTGAAACATTGTCTAAAGTTACAACTTGTTACGTTATAAAATGCCTTGTTTTCCTTCTCGCTTCCATATTATGACCATTCCTTGAGCGTCACAAGAGGCCAGGAGACTTTCATCACAGTTAAAGCATACATCTAGCACTGGCGCAGAGTGCCCCAGAAGTTTGTTGACACAAGATTTGCTCTCTTTGGTCACATCAAAGAAATATACACACATATCTTCACTTCCAGAAACTGTAGAAAAATCAAAAAGATAAACGATATTTGATAAAGAAAGCATACTAATTCTTCAGGTTTTAAACTGGAATTCTGGGAGCTCTTAAATTTTATGGACATTCTAAATGCACAATACAAGTAACGTTGTTCTGATATCAAAACATGCAAAATTTGTTAAACTAAAAAATTCGTACTCAACTCCTTAGTGATTTCAAATTTAATACATCACTGTGTGTCTATTTTGTGAGGTACCCAGAGAATTCATGTTTTGTACCTGAAAACATGCTTAAAAATAAAAAGGAAATGTAAATTTAGAATTTACAAAATAACAAAATCTACAGTAAATCTGGAGGAATGTGACTGTAAATCTATTGAAATTTGATATGTTTTTGGATATTAAGGATTAACAGTGACAGAAAAGAAGCCCCCAAAAGAAAAAGGTTTGAAATAGGGATGTAATAGAAACAAAAAATACTCAATTTATATTACTAAATCCTTATATTAATTCTGATCACACTATGTTACCTGAAAGGGTAAATAATATGATCGTAATGTTGAATAACACTTTAAGCACTCAAAGCAAATCACATTATCAGACAAGCATCCGTACTACTGAGGCACCCTATACTAATTAACCCCTTCTAGTGTACATAGAACAACAAATGAACAAAAAGAAAGCACTAAGATACTGAGATTCTTGAACACCTATTGACTCATACCCCTAGTCTGATATGCATGAGATATAGAAATTCTTGTACACTCACTGATACCTAACCCTATCTGAAAGACATCTGTACAGAGATTCTCAGACACTCAGTGACACAGGTCCCTTTTTTCAAAGATATGATATACAGATTCTAAGACACTCACCGACACATGCCCCTTTTTCAAAGATATGATGTACAGATTCTAAGAAACTAATTGACACAGGTCCCTTTTTTCAAAGATATGATGTACAGATTCTAAGACACTGACACAGGCCCCTTTTTCAAAGATATGATGTACAGATTCTAAGACACTCACTGACACAGGCCCCTTTTTCAAAGAAATGATGTACAAATTCTAAGACACTCACTGACACAGGCCCTTTGAAAGACATAATGTACAGAGATTCTCAGACACTTACTGACACAGGCCCCTTGTCTGAAAGACATTAAGGGGCAGAATGTACTCTTGATGAATGCTGTCCGCTGTCTGATTGGAAATGTGCGTTTCAGTTGCAAGGCACCATCATCTGAGACAATTCTGAAACAGAAATGTCTGATTTGAACTGGCATTAAAGTCCAAACCCAACTATGTCAGTTTGGCTATTGTAGATATCACATGACATATCCCAAAGCATGATAAGATAATTAAATCTTTCTACCCAGGTATGGCTATGGCCATACTTGCTCACCAACTGTTTCTGCCCAAGTATAAGAATGGCTATACTAGCGCACTGACCATTTCTGCCCAAGTACGGCTGGGCTTGGACTGCATGGGTTTTTAAAAAACTCATGTTTTTATTCAGTTTGTTTTCGCTTTTGGTAAAAGCTCCTAGCTTTGCTTCCTTCTGACAACCCACACGTGATCGAGGAAGTTTTCAGCAATTTTGCAGCGTTTCTTTGAGTGATTTTAAAAGATTTTGTGCATCCATGGTGAGTCAGAAAATACTATTTTCAGCAGTCAAAGTTGATGAATTTGTCATGAACTATGACTGATGAGAGAGGTGCTGGCAGTGGATTAATTCCTTGTCTGAATCTAAATGATTTTCAGAACTGTAAATAATGTGTAAATGTGTATTGGACAGCATAAAATGTGTGTAAAAGATCTAATCAAAACAAACTTTTACTTGAAATTAAATGATCTAAAGACAATTATAAAACTTTTGAAAAAGTGTTGGATAATAATATTAATATTCAAACATACTCTTAAATTATGTTTATGATATATTCTTAACATAAAAATAGGCCTATGTGGTTCAGCATTGTGGTGTATATTCTTAACTAGTGCTGTCAACGGGTACCCGTTGCCATGCTAATACCCGGTCAGTAAAATTGTGAACAGGTACCCATTATAACATGGCCGATATGTCTATACACCAGCTAGGGCACTGCACAGCTGAGGATGAGGCACAAAAATGGGTAATGCAAAGAAAACAGAGAGGGAGAGCTAGCCAATCACGTTTCGATGAGAGAACTGACACTGGTGGCTCGATACACTCCCCCTCCAGTCACACTCACATTACTCATGTAGATTTCGGCCTGCTAAATCGTCCAGTGTTGGAAAATAATTCCTCCCCCAAACACAGTCTCCCTATGGTGGATTCATTTTAAAATAAAATCTCTCCTTTCTCACACTCTCTCTCCTTTCACACACTCTCCTTTCTGTGACCTTCTCATAAACTCTCACCTGAAAAGACAAAGTGAATTAAGGCAGCAGTTGACCAGCAAAGAGGGATCTCGTGCCTCACGACTGACCCAAGCCCTAGCTGATATGCTAGTGATGGGTCGTCCTTCACTCACAGTAAGCCTAAAGAAGCAAAGTACTTTTAAAAAATTAAACAGCAAAATGAAACCCATCTATTAAAGTAAAAGCAAATAAACCATCTTGCAACAGAGAATGTGTAACCTGCTGCCTGTCGGTGACGGTGTTTGTCACAAAGACAAAATGTTCCACTGGATCATAGGGTTGCGTTTAGTCACGCAAGCACACTGGCTCTGTGTAAAGTGAAGTTATTCATTCAAAATAACCAATCATGTTGAAGGAAAGATATATTTGGCTAAAATGTTCCATATAGATTAATACTAATTTAAGCTGAAGAAGAATATGTAAAATTTTGTTTTAATTTACTCTAATAAATGTTTCAAAATAATAAAAGAATCTTACAAATATAATAAAAGGTTTCTTTCATTAATTCGCAAAACGGTCAAAACAAAGCTTACCATTTGAAAAGTAAGAGAACATAAATATTATCATCATAAATGATTTAAATAAACAAACAAAATATGAAACTTTTCTTGAGAAAAATAAATCTTATTATATACCTGTGAGTTTTAGTGAGTTTGCCAGTAGCAACATCAACTGTGAAGGAAAAGATGGATCCACGGTCATCTCCAGCCCAAAGAATGTGTCCACTAGGGTCAAAGGCTAATGCATGCACCTTACCAGTAACCTTGCTGCTGCCTCCCTGAGAAAAGAAATATTTATACTATTTTATTTTAAAAGTCAACCAATTTTTTAATGTTCTTGCAATGGAACAAAAAAAAAAGGAAAGTTGAACTTCAAAGATATTACTTACCTTACTGCTATATGAACATAAGACCTCTCATCAACAAATTAATAGAGCCTGATTACTGAAACTAGTGTGACTAAAATGACAGAAAAGGAGAGATAGAGAGGAAATCAGTGAAAAAAAAGAGGGAAAATGAGTTGGCAATATAGATGAAAGAAAATTTACCTTGTAGCCCTTCCCAGTGGACATATTCATCACTTGTACCTGATGCCTGCTGTTACCTGTCTTAATGTATTAAAGAAATTAATCTGAAATATTGTTCCTTAAAATAATGCCACTTGTCTTTTGCAATGAGATAAACTTGACAGCTGAGAGGGCACTGAATAATGAAGGACTTCATGAAATTATGGATAAAATAAGGACATAACAAATGCACTAGCAATACAAATTATTAAAACTAGCTTCAGACAACAAAGGATACAACGAACATGTTGTTGTTGAGAGGCTGAAAAAGACAAGCTAGAAGCTGAGCCCCACTGCCATCTTCTATCACACGCATGCAGGAACCGGCTGCCACATCCCAAAGGCGAGCTGTTCCATCCTGAGACACGGACAGGATCACATCATTGGAAAGGGACCAAACAAAATCTGAAACCAATAATGCATATCGGATATTTTGTCTTCAAAGACTTTTTCTGGGACTTTAATGTAAAAAATTTCTATACATCAATGTGCAAATGGCAATCAAAACATAAAAAATGCCTATATCAGAATTTCTCTTCTCTAAATGGATGCTGTATGAATTTCATCCACATTAAAATCTATAATAAAACCTATTTAAAGATGCAAGTTTTTCTGTTTTGTTTTTTTTTAAACTTAGTACTTTTATAGTTTAAGTTCTGATAACAATCACTGAATCAGATAATGGATGAATGACCTGTATGTTTTGAAGATAAAAGATGCAATGTGTGGGTCTACTGAAAGAACAGTTTGTACAGGCACTCCTCACTTATCAACCTACCTGTTTAACGATCACTCAGATTTACAATCAGCTCTCCAGCATTGTAATTGCCTTTCTCAGTCTTATTCTCATTCTCACAACTGGTCAGTATTCACTACACGAAGCGTTCGCAATCTTCAAGACTACATATTTTGTTTATAAATTTGTTTACATGTACTTTATTGTGCAACCCATAGTACAAGATGTCTGCAAAAAGGAAGAGCATGACTTCACCTGGAGGAAGCACCAGGAACTGAAGGAAAGCTATCAATCTTGAGATGAAAATGAAGATCATAAACGACTACGAACGGGTGAAATAGTTAAAGCGATAACACGTGACTTGGAGCTGGGGCATTCGACTGTTTCGATGAACTTGGAGTTTCTTTTAGACTTGTCTTTATTCAGAATAAATAAAACTGATCAAGCTCCTCGCTTATCGACCAGTTCACTTAATGATATAGTTGTGGGAATGGAACTCAGTCATTAAGTGAAGAGGCCTGTATTGCAAACTTGATTATTATTCAATCACAGTTATTTTTCCTTTCTTCTTAATTATTACTTTCATAAAAGTAATAGTTGTTTTCTTTTCTAGTTTGGTGAAGTAGGTATGTTAATAACTGACAATACAGATAAACAATTGGGTGTGTTAATAACTGACATAAGAATAAACAAGTAGGTATGTTAATAACTGTAATATGGGTAAACAAAACTGGGATCAATACTAATCTGATGTTCAAGGCATCATCCAATGGATTTAAGCACCCTAAATAAGTTGGGCACAACTTAGTATTTATTCAATCTCTAGTCCGTAAAATAAAAACCAAACAATTTTAAACTTCAGACTTTATTAGAAGAGCACTGATCAAGTCATGTAATACTTGTGGCAATTAAAAGAAAAAAGTTACCTTGCAAGATGCACAAGAGAGTACACAAAGACACTGTAAATAAATATAAATAGTTTAAAATTATTCAACTGACCTCAAACTGATTATTTATTTTTGAAAAATTAAAAATACAAATAAGATGAATTAGCACTTACCACAAACAGCAGCAGTATGCCCCCTCAGCATGCAGATGACCGTGGCAGGTGGTGGAATGACCTGGCAAATGGACAGGGTACCATCAACTGAGGCGCAAGCTACCCGTGACTTGTCATCATTGGCAAATTTCACTGAAGTTACTGGAATGTAAAGTATATTTTAAAACTTCATAAATCCCCTTCAGAACTTTCTGCTATTCTCAAAGATATTTTAATTGTGAATGATTGCTGTTATGGATTCTAGCAGAATCTGTGTATAGTGGGTAGTTGCTATGGCATTGCTCCTGTACTTATACTGTAGAGCAGGGGTCACCAACACGGGCAGGTCGCCCGCAAAGACCACGAGTCGCCTGCAGGCCTTTTCTAAGTCTTCACATTATTAATAATGGCAAACTGGAAGAGTGTATCAAACTGGTAGCCCCTCGTATGACTCAGTATCTATGAAGTAGCTCTCAGTATCAAAAAGGTTGGTGACCCCTGCTGTAGAGATTGTGTAATAGGCTTAAACTTTATTCATTACTTCTCTCCCCTCCCTGCTCCCTCTTTTAGAAAGATCTGGAAGCACATGTATGAGGTAAACATAGCCAGCTGACCATTATTTTGATGGGTCAGCATGTGCAGAATTTGTTTCTCCTTATTTCAATTAAATAATAAAACTAGAAAATGTTAGATTCCAGAATTGGTATACCAAACATGAATAACCAGGTTTTTGCCATTTTAAGAGGATGTATTGACACTTAAGCTATAATTACCTGGAGCTGTTAAGTTTAATGCATACTGAGATAAGATAAAATACTTTATATTTTCCATTCTTATATTTTAAACTATTTTCTGTGTTGTCTGAGATTTTGAATACTTTATATTTTTCCAGGGTTATTTTTTTTTAAGGGTTTGATTATCACTAGGTGGAATGACAACAAATTAGCATAATTTCAAATTCCTTTGGGATTGAACCCTTGAAACAGCCAGCACGTGGTCAAAGAAAGAGAGCAAGCGAGTGGCTATCTCTCAGCCCTTTGTCATTAAACATTACATTCAGACCATGGGTGAAGTTGATTGCCTCGATCAGAATGCTGAGAAATAGAGGTGTGGCATTCATTCAATAGGGAAACTGCCAAAGTGTCGATGATACAGGCACTGGTAGTCGAACCAAGGAGATAGGGAGAAAAATATGCTGTTCTTGACAAGCGCATTATCCCAGAGGTATGGTTTGACTGCCTTGACCGTCTGATTGAGCCTACTGAAAAGCAGGCATGTTGAACACGATGTGGCAAGAAGTGCAGACAGTGCTGTATCAAATGCAAGATTGGTGTCCATGCCCACTGCTTTATTTCTTTTCACATTGGATCTTGGTAAGTTCAGACATGACAGCTGAGTATCTATAGCCACAAGTGTCTATATCACTCATCTGTGCTTTCATTTCTTCGTATAGCACATATACATTTTCTAGTCATCTTACACCATTATCAATTATATTATGTTCAAGCGAACTGTCAAGTTTCCACTACTTACATGCTTCTGTGTTATATGCCAGATATTGTTGATTTAATTTTTTCACAAAATATTACTTCTGAATTATCTAAAGCCAACGTAAAACATTATTTTGTTGATTTCTTAGTATTATGTGTCGTAAGATTTGCTACAATCCATATACTGATGACAAGAAAACACATATCCTCTCATGCCTTATGTCCCTCCATCGTTATAAACCCAAAACAAATATTATACTTAAAAACAAAATTTCAGCATACATAGATTAAATTACCCATACTGTCAAACAAATAATTAAGTTATCTGCACTGTTGGAAGACGAATACGAATGACAAAATTAAACTCTTGCAAAATAAATACAAATAATATAACATTAACTTTCGTAAAATTAATAGGAACGATGAAGTTATCCACACTGTCATAAAAGCACAACTTACCTGCTCCAGAATGCTGGTCAAAAATGTGATGCATACCACTAAAGGCATAATTTTCTGAAAGGCTCTTCCCTCCAGCCATAGCTCTGAAACAATTTCATAAGAAAGTATAGCAGGGTTAACTCTCCTCCAACAAAAGATTTTGGTGATTTTGTTCCTTCTTACATAACAGGGTTTATTTAGAACAAATTTCTGCCTGGGTTCTGAAGTGTATATATACTGTACTTGTTTTATTATTTTATAGGAAATTGAATAGGCTTTAATAAAAATATAATTGTAAATGTATTGTTATATATATGTACATTTTAATAAATTAAATATGAGGATTAATTTTGGTTTTTTAACAAAAATCCAGATCTTACATTTTAAAAAAGGTGTGTAATTGAAAAGTAATTGTTGTATTACAGAAATATAGCAAAATATGCAAGAGAAAACCAAATATCAGGTAAATTTGAAAGTAAACAATGACCTGGCAAGTCTTTAAGTACTACTACTAGAACCAGCAAATTCATGAGGGTTTTTTTGTAAAAGTATGCTATTTCAACATTCAAATTCAAGTTGTTAAAATATATAACAATAAAATAACCGACATTGAAATAATCTTTAAAATATGTTTACAAACTGACTAACGTGTAAAAATTACAATTCAGATACAGATTTATTGTATGCTATGTACTCAAATTTTTCCTTGAGCAAATTAATGTCTAATCATGATATACCATGCAAACTTAATGGGATGACTATGGATTATGAAAAATAGACAGATTGTTTATTTTTAAAAATGTCAGTCTTTCTTTAAAAGAGGATTTACATATATAAGCTTTGACTTTAAAATATAATTTTTTAGTTCTAAATTCAGATGTACCTTGCAAAATTATTTTGTCTCTACATGTCTTACTTGCTTGCCTCTGCATCACTTGTAGGAACCAACTCTATACTGTCATAAACATGCTTCATGGGTCCTTCATAGAGATATTTCAGTGAACTGGTACTCATGTGACGTCTGTGGTGGAACTTTCTTACATCTGTGCCTGGCTCAAAGCTCTGTAATCAAATGCTTGACCAGCTAAAACATTCACTAAGTGAAATGCTATTAATTGTAGAAATGATTTTGTTTAACAAAATTACATTTTAAAATTCTCTTTGATACTCAAGAGAAAAGCAAATATTGACATTTAGAATAAATAGATCTTAAAAGGACAAAAAGACTAATGGAAAATAAAAATAGATAATCTGTCAGATGAAAGCTATTTAGCAAAACATGACATTTGGCTTATTATATAGCTATACTGCATATCTATAAACCAATTTGAAATTTCTTGTGTAGGGTTCTTACAGGAAGCTTAACAGTCAATCTACTTATATTACTATATATCATTAGAATATAATACTCTGGAATAATTATTAGAAATAACTCTGTGTGAGGGGTGTGTGTGTGTGTGTGTGTGTGTGTGTGTGTGTGTGTGTGTGTGTGTGTGTGTGTGTGTATTTGTATGTGTGGCATATGTATGTATGTGCATGTACAATTTAAAAAGTCAAAAAGCCCACACATCACATATGTCTCAAAGAAAGCCATTACCAGAACAATCACCCAGTTATATCAAGAATGACCCACAGAACAAAAGCCCAAGAAAATCACGAGACAGTCCTAAGATTAAAAGAATGTCTTACTTTGTGTTATTTTAATTTATAACTAATTTTAATCTCATTGAAATCAACCAAAACTAATCTTCTCATTTTGAAAATTCACACAACCCAACAACACTGAACAAATGAAAAATATTCATAGCTTTTAGCTGAAACAAATTCTCATTGTCAATAGCAGACACCAAAACAAAATAATTATTTCCAAGATTAATTTTTTTTAAAGAACAAGCACTTAAATAAGATAAAGATAGTTTGGGGTTAATTTTTTTCTTTGAAGTAAACAAAACTTGAAAAGAACAGGCTGTTGATCGTTTCTGAAAGAAAGATTTTAATTTGAAATAATTTGGCCTAATATATAATGAATGAATGCACTAGAGCAGAGAAGCAAAATATGAATGCCATCCTATGGTACTGCTTTCAAGCATTAATACTTTCCTAAATACCAAGAAGAAACAGTCCAGTAACAATCAAACGTTTTTTTTTAAAGTTTTCTATACCAGTTCAACATTACACCTTCAATAATCCTAACAACCAACTCATTCTTAGTTATTCAATCAAACCTTAATAATTTTACATAAAAGCAATGTACAAACAATTATTTACCTCAGCTGTGTTGCGGCTGATGCTGCGTAAACTAAAAGATCGACTTTTCACACTTCTGCAAAAAATATATATTTATATATATATATATATAAATTATCATATAAATATGGTTTTAATTTTTTGTTAATTAGCATTACAGACATTATACACCCTCAGTGTGTGTGTGTGTGTGTGTGTGTGTGTGCAAAATAATTAAAAATTATATAAAGTGCAATAAACAATCACTTTATAAATTGTAACAGCTATAGTAATTAAATAATAAATTCAATTACAACAATTAATTTGATAGTGCCAATTTAATTATAATAATTAAACAACCAAATAGTATCCAAAATATAAGTATGTGACAGATGAAGAGCAGTGACAATGATGGAGGATTTGATAAACTTGCCAAAAATTATTTTATTTATACACTATAAGATGTATGACTGACAATAATGTTATTCAAGCATGTAATAAATTTCTTAATCTTAATTTAAACAGACTTGTACTGATTTTTTAAAATTTAAATTCTTCACCATTCAGTCATGTTTTACCTTCCTTCTCCGGAAGTTGAGAATTGATATAAAAGGATCAACTTCTGGTTAGGTAACTTGTCAGGAAAACAGGTATGATCATTAGTTTTATAGCCATTAATATAAATAAACCATTCTTATCATTAATAATAATATATATATAATAAATTATAAAGCATTGTTAGATCTAACATTTTGAAAATCATTCTGTACACTACCCTGCATCTGAAAATGATGGACTTCCATATCTGGTGTTTAAAAGCTGGGCCCTTATACGCAGGTACTCTTTTCGTGCTTGTGAATCTCTTTGCTGCAGGTGACAAAACAAAATGTCAACTTTCATTTAATATGGTTAAAAAAAACTAAAAACAGTCACAAGATAAGGTGAACAAACAAAATGTAAACAGTTACAAGATAATAAGGGTATCATGGAGATTGAGGGATTTTTTCTTAGGGGAGTTTAACTTTAGAATATTGTATAATTAGCAAATATATGCATATTATTTCTGTCAACTGAAAACTAATATGTATAAGCTTGCTACCCTGATATTCATATAAATTTGTATTATAATCCACTGAGTGATTGTGAATCTCTGTCCTTACTCTGAGTAAACAAACATGAAATAAAACTATTTTCGTATCCTATGAAATTACATCATTAAAAATATAACACTTTTAACAATTTGCATGTCTGGAAAACTTTAACTAACAAAAGAAAACAGACAAGATATGAAGATAAATGTGTAGGGAATACCAGGACAACTGGGCCTTGGGGCCGACAGTTAGGATGGGTAGTTTAGATTGTAAATAGACTTATACAGTTATAGTATAGTGTGGAGACAAAAGAATAAGATATACGCACAGATTAAGTGAAGAAATTTTATTTAACTAGAGGTTAGGGTAGGAGATGGTATCATTATTATTGTGTGTAAATGAATTTGAACACATTATAACAGATATGCATTTTATATATAACTGTGCCATGGACTTGGACAGTTGCTGTTTTTGTACTTAATTGTTTGCTGCCCTGGTTCAGAGAAGGCACTTTATAAAAATAAAACGATCACTATCACTGTGTCTTCATTTTGTGAATATGTACAAATGACGCTGCATGCAGAAGACAAGACATACATCATCATCATTGGTCTTTAACATTTGGCGTTACCAATATGATCAGGCCACCTCAATATACTCTTACAACATATGTAAGCTATTTATGATGTTAATCAATTTAATCAAAATATATCAAGATTATTAGAAATCTTAGCTGTTTTGAAATGTCAAAGATTCCAAAACTTTTCCCACCTGCACTGTTGCAACAATGAGATCTTAATGGAAATGAAAGTTATTTTTCTTATTTGGTATTTAAACTCATCACACCAAGACAAAATGACATGAGAGTTATCTTTCTGGAATATGGCGTCTTTGGAAAATGTAAGAAGTAGTTTGCGATATTATCGACATTATATTATATTTACAAATTTATTAATTCTGTTGAAACATGTTAAAAAGGAAATGAAGTCAAATTAGTTTTCCTAAAGCTGAATATTTCTCAACAAATAAATCTGAAAAACATTAGCATATATAAATACTTCTGGCAAATGAATTATTTAAAAAGTACATGGCATTTTTGTTCTGACATTTTGATGTTTGGTAAAAGAACACAAGTTTTGGATCCAATTTATGTAGAAACTAAGCATTACAAAAAGTATGCCTTTTTAAAATATTTCTTCACAAAATTTGTGAAGATAAAAGGAATATTGAATGTTGCATTAATGCATTATCACTTCTAAGAAAACCTTGATACAGTAAGTGTGTTGGATTATTTATAACAATAAAAATTAAAGAAAATGGCTGCATGTATTAAAATGGGGTGCCATTTTTTTAGTTCAAAATGGATTTGTATTAAAAATAATTACAAAATAAATAAACACTTATTTACATGATTATCTTATGTATCTCTCAAATCAATTCTGAATATATAGAATATAAACATATAATATTTGAATGCTTTATTTTTAAGAAAACACATTTCAAATCTTCATGGTACACTTGCCCAGAGAATGAGCCTTATACTTGTTATAGTATTATACTACTTACTAGCATGGCCTCTGTGACTTTCAGTTTGTCTCAAATGTAACTTTTAATATAATTTATTGTTTGGCCAATCATTTTCATGAAGACAGTATTACTCTGAGAGGCTGAATTTTAAAATCATAGGAGAAGTGTGTGTGTGTGTGTGTGTGTGTGTGTGTGTGTGTGTGTGTGTGTGTGTGTGTGTGTGTGTTTGTTTGTGTGTGTGTGTGTGTGTGTGTGTGTGTGTGTTAATGATACTCTGCCTTGGACAGTAATAAATCATAATTCTATTTTTTAAAATTTAATCATAATCTAAAGCTAATTTAGTAATTACTGCCTAGAATGAACAAATGCAAGGGAATAATTTTAAAATATTAAAATAAACCTCTATTTTACCTGGTATTTTTTTACAACCACTATTTCAAATTCATTAAAAAAATCATCTTGTAAATGACTGAACAATGGATTTATACAGCTAGAACAATCAGAAGATGAGGCATGTCAGTCAGCAAATCAAATATCACTCATGCAATTTATGAAAAATATGGATCAATTTGCACTTTCATCTGTTGCACTTTGTTACATAATGTTAATCGCATGAATTCATCACTACGATAATTAGATTTTATCAGTACATACCTCATTTTGAGCATTTTCCCGTAATAGTTGACTTCTTCGTCTAATATATAATGTACCTGTTACAAAAGAAATTATCTTATTCAAACGTAGTAATTTCCTACAGTCGTATAGGCGCTGTTGTGCATTAAAAATACAAATACAGAATAATATATTAGAAACAATATAATTTCACTGAACTGAATAGTGTCTATACAATACAAATTATTTCACTAATACCTATTTTGCAAAATATAGCAACTTACGGAACTGTGGGCAGTTTGGAGCTCGATAAGCATTGAATTTAGCGTCAACAGCTAGCACCTGTTGCCAAAGAGCAGCCATCTCTGATCTCACTGAGCTCTGCCTCATATAGCATTATAAAATATCAACATCTAAGTCAAACTGATAAAAATATTATATTTGGGAACTTAGGTAATTTATATTTAATTACTTTATATTTATCTACATTGAAAAACAAAATTATACAAACTATCAGACCGAATTTGTTATTATTATTTATAAATGCATTTTTGAATTCATCTCTCGTTGAAAAAAAAAGAAATTTGTGGATTTTTGTTAAAATATTCACCGATTATTAAATAAATGAAGTGAAGCAAACTCAATCAGTTTGAATACAAACTATTCCAAAGTTATAAAAATTATAACTACAACTACGGAATGTCGCTACTCCGAAGACAGTTTACGTCGCACTGGACAATACATTGTCATATATCCTGCCGTGCGTTCAATAGAGCTAACGGAGGCGTAACGTTAGCGGTGAACGTTAGCTCTCGCTATTGAACGCCTAGCTACACGTGTAATACAGGCAGGCCTACTTCACTGATCATCCATCACACAAGATTCAATTTATTCAAGTGTGATAAATCGTCGGCACATGTGCTTAATTCAGAATTTAAAATGTCATGTTATTAATTTCCTAATACTGTAATAGTAAAAATCATGCTGCAGCCTTCACTGTTCTGTGTAAAATAATGTTTGTGATTAGTTATTTTCTTTCAGTGATGAGTAAATTTAGTAGACTAATTAATTGCTATAACCCTGTCCGTAATGGACTTTATAAAATATGGACGTGGAACTCAGTGAAAAACCCCAGTGCCGCAAACTAAATTAAAAAAAACACATTCATCTATTAGTATTACACTAGGTCAGGGGTCTCCAAACTTTTCAGCCCGAGGGCCGCATTAACCATCAAACAGCAGTTCGGGGGCTGACTACACGCTCGGAGTCCAAATAAAAAAGAATAAAAACATGGATGTTGTTTTAATTATTTATTTAATATTATTTTATTCAGTTATTATTTAATAACATTGATACACTACACGTGAACACCTGTACTAGTGGGAATGGTGAAATTGTTTCCTGGATGCTAAAATAGCAGGCATTTTTGGCTTTAAATTTGATGTCCCTAACATCAACAGTGACCTGAGATTATCATCAGACAAGTTTGTTCTCAAATTGTTCTTCACGTATTTTCATTCTTGAAAATGTTTGTTCACACAGGTATGTTGTTCCAAAGATTGAAAGGTACCTTAATGCAAAGGTTTTGACAGGAAAGTCTTCCTTGGGCAAAAACTGGTAAAAACCCACCAGTCCTTCTTTGAACTTGTCCCTAAGGAGGTCATTTGCTTGTAACTCAATGGCTTTGTCTAATAGTCACGGTTGATTGCTCGTATACTATAGACTTATAATCACTTATCAGCGGTTAGATCTTAATTTAGGGTCGGTTTTCCCATATGAATTCCACATCCATACACCATTATAAGTAAAGTACTATCAACAAATAATTATTTGTTTACAGGTGGAACTTCTTATTTAAGGAATAATGTATTTTATCAACTTACTAACATTCATCCAATCACTGACTCGTCAAGCCCCCATCCACCCACTGACTACTCCAGAAATGTATCAATTAACATGCATAAGAAGGGATTAACAAAAATAAAGATTTATTATAAAATAAATGTATCACAAATAAATACAACTAAGTTTGAAACAGTCAGGTATATACTATTAAATAATGTTCAAATCTATCTCTTATACAATAAATATTGACAATGACTACTTCGAGGAAACAATCTCTATCTAAGGTTTAGAGTTCTTTTCAAAGAGTTGGAAAAGAGAAAGATAGGAGATAAATAATTAGGCACCTGACCTGTTCTGTTGGGCCACCCTCTGTTGTGTCGTAGGAAGAACACACAGACAGTTCATAAAATTGATAGGACACCAGGGTTAATTTTCAACTCGTATATGCAGTCATGCTTGAGTACTCTCAAACTCTACTGGTATTCGAAGTGACAATATGTTTCCAATCTCACAACCATTGGGTTCTCCTGGTAGATTTAACAAGGATGACTCATACGTCAATCAAAGGGAAACCTCCCAAGATGAGGAACAACATTGATGATAAAAACAATGAGACACCAGGAAGGAAAAAGAAACAAAAAGGCATGCCCTGGAAATATTCAAGTGCTGTGCTTAAATTCAGTGTATATAATTTTCTACACTCTCATTCCTTCTCTCCAGTCACTCAACTTATGTGTCTGCAAGAGGATTGTTAGCCCTCATACACACTTCACTTGATACACCTTATTATAAAACACATTCTATAATACATAGTTAATCTAACATATACATATCAAATGAATCAATCCAAAATATACAATAAATGTAGATCATGGAACAAGATTGTTCTAAGTCCAATACATGAAACAATAATTCTAATATACAAATTATTCTAAATTCATTTTTATGTATTGTAATCAGACAATTCACAATGACTCATGGTCTGTCTTTAGAACTGAACTTCAAACATTGATTGCAAGTAATTGGAAAAGGATTTGACTGGCTATTTATACTAACTTCGCGTGTCAGCTAACTAGAATCACTCATCTCATCCTTCCAGCCCAGTTCCTCACTCAGTCGCATTCACAACTACCTATTTAAGCTTCCAGCTGGAAAACCATCTCTTTAGTCCGATGTCACTCATCACACCCCTCCAGCCACTGTCCGTCAGTTGCGCTCGCAACTACATTAAGCTTCCGAGTCAGAATTCGTCCCATTAGCTCACGAAGAAGCGTGAAAAAATAAATGGTTATCTACACCTCTATGTTAATTTTCTTTACGTTATGCAAGAGTGACTCTCGAGCAAGCATCGTATCAGTCAAGTTCAACCAAACAGAAAAATGCACTCAAAGAATTTTTCTAAGTATGAAACTAAAAGAAATACAATTACAGTATTTTCTAAGTCAATTCAATCAACTGTACCAAACATAACTGCCCTGCGCCAGTGATCCACTCAATGCCTTCAGAAAAAAGCCAGGATTTCGTCATGAAACAAGTAATGTGTAAAGGCATGCTCAGTTATATATAGTCATGTATATTTAGTCTTATTGTTCTCCCCAGTACAAAAGCTTTGAATCATGTTTTAATTGTGTTCAATCCAAATTTAGGAACATATTCACAACTCTAAGAGTCGTGCATTCACTAGTCAACACGTACATTTCTTGTTTTGAGAGTTGGTCAACACATGGCCCAAAAGTTATATGCTTTTACAATTTATCACAATTTTTTCCTCAAGAGTTTGTACAGTTGCGAGTTGAGTTTGATAAATGCCCATAGGTGATATATGCCTAGCTACGGTTATCCCAGTGCTTTTCGATTTCTACACACCAGCGCGAAAGCGGCGGAAGCCGGAAGCGCCCCCTACACTCACACACACGATTTCTACTCTTGGAAGCTGCACTTGGCGGAATCAATGATACAATTGTATGAATACTTTCAGCTGGACTGATTCGCAACACTTGTCTAAGCAATTGTGTTTTTCTTCCTCTTCTATTTTAGCAAAAAGTGGAGCGCTAAAAGAAATATATTACACAAAATTAACATTGCATTTAATTTATTAGGAAAAATGATTAATAAAGAAATAATCACATTATTTGCAGTTCCTTATTGTCACATGTTTTTTTTCCTTTTATCTTTGATTTTAAATTTTTTCTTCTTCTTTGTTTAGTGTAAAAACTTGGAAGTATTAATTTTTACTTCAGTTGCTCAGACTCAAATCCAGAGTTATTAGTGTCTAGCTGAAGTGGTATTTATTTTGTTTTAACTTCTGACTGATGCATTTCTTACTTAACAGCATTCATTGGTTTCATGGATGGTTTACACACACACACACGCACGCACGCACGCACACACACACACAATTATATATTAGAAAACCAGTAGAGTTTCAGGAAGGCTTTAGCTGTTATGGCCTGAACTGAGAACAAGCTGCTCTTCTAACAATGGATGGATAGATAGAATGCCAGTTTCAACATATAGTTAAGATCGTGTCTGACAAATTGATTGTATTGATTTATTGTTTTACTTTTCTGTCAATGATTTAAATATATGCACTAGTGCATGGCTTGTCTGCATATTTTCTTATTGAAATTTCTCAAAGCCAACCTTGCCTAATCTTTTATTTATTTTTGAATGTATTATTATTTTTAAATAAAGGTAATATTATTCGGTCTTATGGCTAAGTATATACTTGGTTGATATATGTTGTTTCTTATCAATGTAAGAAGTTCAGTACCTAATACAATAACAGGTCTTTAATTAACTGTTTGATGTTTAATAGCAGCCACAATAAGCACTGAAATTTGAATAGGTTCTACTCAGTGATGCTAAAAGAATTTAACACCAGCGGTGGCCGACTGACCAACATTACAATTTGAATATTGTTTTTTTAAATAAAAAATATTTCATTAATAGTCTATCAACATTGTGCATTAATTAATGTGTTTAATTAATTCAATGTTCTATTTAACATTTCTGCACGTTTTCAATTAATGTTGCCACAATCCTAATGGAAACCCTGTACGGTTGTCTATGATATTGCTGTTGTTTTTTCCCCGGAATTATTTCGCTGAAATATAAGCTGAGAAATTATGTTAGCCTGATCAATATTCAACATCAAAGTTTTATAGGTCAATCTAAACTGACTAACAACTCTGGGATTGCTCCGAACCGCAGTACGGAGATATACGTAGGCAGAAGGGACAGTCCCGTAGTGTGACGTAATGGTATGATTTCCGGTGCTTGCTTCCGGTTGCCTTAGCAACGGACACGAGCACTCAGAAACTATACGTTGACGAGAGTGCATTAAAGCATCATTTGGGTTAGAAATATGTTTTAGTTGATGAATGTATAAATATTTTTTAAAATATATATAGGTTTAGATTAATTGGTTAGATCACGTGTCCTTATGATGAATATTTAAAAGTTAGTTAGTCATGCACATACACATGTATGCAAGTGTGTGCTTGGATACTGTTGTGACATGTTGAGTGAGATAAAAGATATGAAAAAGTTGTTAAGTACAAGATTTTTTAAAAAAAAATATGAGTATTCACACATACACACGAAAAAGAATGGCTTGTTTAATAGTACAGACAGAAGCATACATATTTTCCACTTCTGTAGCCTAAGGCAAACAGTAAAAATTCACTGTAGGGAAATAGGCGTCCCTGTCTGTGTAAAATAAAAAAAAAAAACACGTTCATTTATACTGCTTTTGAATCAATGCGAGAGGTAATATTATAAAAAAATTATATTTTAGTTTAATTTTATCAAATAAGCTTACACAAATACATTGCACACATCCCTGAAGTTACATATATTATAAAAACAAAAAAACAACAGAAAATGTAATTAAATTTTAATCAGCCTGAATTAAATAGCACATGTTCTCAACCACCACTCTCTACCAAATACCGTTATTAATGTAGTGCTAACATGTACAAATATGTGAACGGGGTCACGGGATTTTCCGATGATTGCCGAATCAACCCGAACGCGCTTTGACCTTTCTCTTTGCTCTTGCTCTCCAAACTTTGCTTTGAACATGACCTCACGCCGCCGGGACAATGCTCACTAAGTACATCAGTACGTATAGCGCTATTTATATAATAGATACTGCATGACAGTGATTTGGGGGGGGGGGGGAGGGTCTGGGATACGAGGAGAGTGGGCGGTCGCTTCTCTCAGTCACATGTGGTAACCAACAAGCGTAATTTAAGTCAACAGAACTCTTTTCCTCAACCTTGAAAGTGACAGCAAGTTAATTAAGGTCGACGAAAACCGCCACCACCCCTTTTCCGAACCTTTACCCATTTTTAAATCACAGTGGTGCACGCTATTATTTTTATATTTCCAGCTAAGCAGGTGTTGAGTCAGACATCCTTATTTGTATTTGTTCCCTTGTGTCGGTTTTGTTGTTTTGGTTTTTTGTTCTTGTAGTTCGATTTCATATCTAAGCCATGTTAAAGTTATGCCAATGTCACAAGTCTGATAAAAATGTCCGACCTGATGACCCACATTGCCTTGTTTACTTCAAATTCGAATATTTGAAACCCTTGGCCCTTTGTTCAAAGCTTCCTTTTTCTAGGTGCTTCTAGAACAGGTCAAGATGTTATGTAACTTTAGGACCATTGTCCAGTTCTCGAACCAACCACATGCTTTGCGAACAGTCACGTGATACGCAATATACCTTTCTATATATGTACCCACACGCTTCCGCTCCCTCACTTCGAGCACATTTTAGCTAAATTCCATCAGCTTACTCGGGTCGTGAGAGGCAGCCGGCGCCATAGAGAATCAAGGTACCCTTCGACTTCTCTCAAAGGTATCATTTTATTTAATAGTATTTGCCTATGTATTGTTTAAGTATGTATTTGTGCTATGTATTATATGATTTCCATATACACTTGAGCATGGTTCAGAGAAATAGCTGAAGTTACGGAATATAAATTTATTGTAACCATTTTTCCATTTCTGTACTTTAATTTATATTGTTTTAATTCACTAAGAGCCAGAATGCTGCGCTCGATATGAATTCTTCATGTAATTCAATTATTGCGTGTAATTTAAATTGTAAATTGTGAAGCGCTCTGTCGGCTTGAATTACCCCTTGTATGAACATTAATTTAACGTTGTATCTATTTTATTGCTTCATACGTCATGACTGTTAAATGGAACACATGTGAGACGATTATATTTTTTCTAAATTTAATTGTAAGCGACGCGAGGTCGAAACTCCTTGTTCAGCGCATTTAATTGAGCCATGCCTAAGTAGGGCCTGTTAGGTTGAGAATTATATCCAAACACGTTGCATCCACAGGTCGGCTCATGGTTCATGTTCACCCATGCCTCACCTGCACTAGCTTATTGGTGTAAGCGTGTCGAAATCCACTCTGAGGGCCATGCTGCAAAAATTCCAGTTCCTAGCCACTAACAAAGGGACATCATTCCTTATGCACCACGTGTGTCGTTAAAGGGGGACTGAGGGAACGAACCGGCATGATTGAGTGTTGAGACCAAGGATACAAGAATAGAGCTAAGTGCAAGATCAAGTGTACAGATCTCAAAGGAACACTTTTCTGGCAATTTAGATTGACAAAAATCAGGCATAGGCGCGTAAAGACAGAGTGAAGACTATTCGCGTTGCATTCGATTTATTGTTAATTTGTTAAACTTTATTAAATCTTATTTTCTTTGTTAATACCTCTTAGTAGTTGATTTCTATGCACAATAGACCAATTAGATTAATTCTTAGATTTGAATGGGGGCGGATGAGCAGAAAGATTGATGACGAGTGCATATTAATTTAGAGGGATTTAACTGTTTTCAAATCTAGCTAAAAGTTCGCAGTTTATTAGTCTGTAAATTTGTCGTCTGAACTACAAGACGCACTTTTAATTAGTCAGATAATAAATTGAGCAACCAGTCTGCGTAGAATATGAGAGGAAGAATTAATTATATTTAAAGTCTTTTAATTATTCTAAGCAGGGTCTTTAAATAAATACTGGAAACGTAACAAGTGTGGGTCGTCGCGGGATTGATATGTATTAAATTGTAAATTGTAACATTTTTCATACATAGGGCGTATCATAACCTAGAAACGAACGAACGAACAGAAATTGCCAATTGTTCTTTTGATTTTTGTATCACTGATTTTCTTTGCTTTTGTGTGACATGTGCATGTATTCTTTTGCAGAGTAGCGTGCATGTTAGTTAATGTTGATATATTTAAGCGTAGTTAAATATGTCATGTTAGCTATCGAATGATTTATTTAGTATTGTGTTACTGGATACTTCATTGTGAGAAGTCGAACGTGTTATACCGCCAGCTAGGAGAGTTATCGGTAGTAACAGACTTCGGACTATTATATTTAGGGTGCTAGATATAATGTGTAATGTTGTATGGTAGGAGCCGTGACATTACGAAAGTCTTGGAACAGCGGACACTGTGACAAGCAGGTGAAACGTGTAAGAGTTAACGCGTAATTTATTTCGGAAGGTGTTCTGAGTAAATTAAATAATTTTTGTAAGGTTGTAGCCTAAAAGTTATTTTCGGGATAAGCGGAGTTATCGCCGACGGTTAAAACACACAATTCACGGGAGACATTTTTATTGTAGCCAGCGCGCTAAGACAGTAAAATGGATCTAGAGCAGGTTATTGAAAATCTGAAAAAGAATGGTTCCTTACTAGGACACCAAGGTGACGAACTGACGAACTACGTCAGAACCGAGCTAGTCAAAAAAGAGCAAGCGGATCTAGAGAGAGAGAAGCGAGCAGACGAACGAGAAATGAAACGGCTAGAAGCAGAAGCGAAAAAAGTTGAAGCCGAAACAAAGAAGTTAGAGGTAGAAACTGAGGCTAAACGCATAGAAGCCGATACGGAAGCAAAGCGCATTGCAGCAGAAACAAAACGGCTAGAATTAGAAGTGAAGAAGTTAGAACTTACTAATCCAAACCGTGACCGCAGAAGCAGTGGTGATTCGCGTTCTAGCGATGGAAATAATCACAGTAGAATTGAAAACATCATTCCAAAGATAAATATGGTCCCATTTGATGAGAACAAAGATCAAATAGACGCGTATTTAAAAACGTTTGAAAAGTTAGCCAGAGCAACAAGCATTCCAGCGGAACATTGGGCGATAAATTTATCGGGGTTACTGCAGGGTACTGCGAAAAACGAATTCAATAAGCTTAGCGATTCTGAGTCAGATAATTACGACACAGTCAAGGCCGCATTATTGAAGCGCTACAAACTCACAGCAGATACATACCGCCGTAAATTTAAACAGGCCACGAAAGCCAGTTCAGAGACGCACGCACAGTACATACGCCGCGTCACGGACTTGTTCCAAAGATGGATAGATCTAGCTGAAACTCCACAGACGTACGCAGGTCTTAGGGATGAAATGGTAAAAGACCACATTCTCGGGTCGTACAAATCAGATCTACTGATTCACTTAGCAATAAGGGAAAAATCTACGCTAGAGGAGATAGGCAACGCCGCCGATCGCTTTGATGACGCACATTCTCAATTCTCGAACGCACACGCGAACAACAAGTCTCGACCGAACGAACCGCAGACTCGAAAGGATAAGAAAAATGACGGGAAGGCACATAGTGAGCGTGATGATAAAACATCTAAACCCGACACTAAAAACAAGTCCGACAAACAGAAAGATAAAAAGAATCTTGCATGTTACACTTGTGGTGATAGTGGCCATTTTTCACGAACATGTCCTGAAAAGAAAACAGCTAAAGTTTACGCAGTAGAAAGTCATACACCTAAAACAGAAAAGTCGAATCGAACACCAGTACAGGCAAACGGTCACGATACAATCGCTTTGCTTGATACAGGGTGTGAGCTAGACGCTATTGTAAATGCATCATTAGTTAACCGTACCGACTACACAGGGGAGACAATCTCTGTCACCTTTGCAAACGGCGAACAAGACATTTTACCAGTAGCTGAAGTCTCGATTGTTTCAGACTTTGTAGAAGGAACAGTCAAAGCGGCAGTTATGGAAAACTCACCGCATGACGTGATCCTTGGTTGCAAGTATGTTTTGCCGTGCAAAAAACAAACTTCAATCGAACCACCACTGGTTAACGCTGTAACCAGAGCAGCGAGTAGTAAAGACAAATCTGTAACTGCACCGATGTCTGCCGCACCAGCCGTAGATAAAGCAACAGTTAGCGAGATTAAAATATTACAAGCTGAGGACGAAACACTAGACAAGTTACGCAGACAAGCTGTACCTGTTAGTGACGTCAACACTGACGATTCGAATAAGAAAGCGTGCATTATTCTGAAAAAGGGTTTATTGTACCGCTATTCGAAAGTGGGAGACGAATTTCGGAAACAATTAGTCGTTCCACAAACCAAACGAAATGACGTATTACGATTAGGTCATGAGAGTCTTTTTGGTGCACACATGGGTGTACAAAAAACAACTAGTCGTATTACAAGTGAGTTTTATTGGCCGGACATCACTGCCGATATCCGTAGATTCGTGTTAAGTTGCGACACATGCCAGAGAACACAGTCTAAAAATTCAATCAGACCCGCACCGTTAGGAGAGCCTGAACTGATCAGTGAACCCTACAAGCGCGTAGCATTGGATTTGATTGGGCCTATAATACCCACATCAACGAGAGGTAATCGATACGTGCTGACCACTATTGATTACGCAACAAGATTCGCCGACGCAGTACCATTGAAAAATATTGATACTGAAACTGTCGCCGAAGCCCTTTTCGGTCTTTGGAGTCGTGTTGGAATTCCTACGGAAATTTTGACAGATCAGGGGAGTCAATTCATAGGCAACGTAATGAAGGAAGTAAATCGTTTACTTTCCATCAAACATCTTACTTGCACACCATACCACCCCCAGGCAAATGGTCTGATTGAAAAATACAATGGGACATTAAAAACAGCACTTAAAAAGCTCGCCACAGATAAACCGAAAGACTGGGACAGATACATCCCTGCCCTACTATTTGCATATAGGGAGGTGCCACAATCTTCCACCGGGTTTTCACCATTTGAGCTACTTTACGGACGTACTGTACGCGGACCGATGATGATTTTGAAGGCACTTTGGACTGATGAAAAGACAGATGACGAAGTTAAGACAACTTATACATACGTCACTGACTTAAGAAACCGTCTTGAAACTATAGGCAAGATAGCACGGGAAAACTTGACGATAGCTCAGTCTAGACAGGCAGAATATTACAATAAGCACACCAAACCTAGAGAATTTGAAGTTAATGACAAAGTGTTACTGTTGCTTCCTGAAGCACATAACAAACTTCAGATGAAATGGAAGGGGCCCTTTGTAGTTACCGCCAAGCTAGGGGGACTGAACTATAAGGTGCAGACAGGAAAGAGAGAGAAAATCTTTCATGTTAACCTACTCAAAAAGTACATAAGCCGTGAGGATCAAACCACTCAAGCTGATTTTGTCGTAGCGACGATAGTTACAGAAGACGAGGGGGGTACTGATTGCGTCACTGGTACTTTACCAAACTGTCCTCTACAGACGGACGAAACTGTCAAAGACGTTAGGGTAAATGAAGCCTTGACAGAAAGACAGAAAAAAGAAGTGAATGAATTGCTTAATGAGTTCTCATCTACTCTGACAGACAAACCAGGGTTGACAGACTTAATAGAATTTTCACTGAAGCTGACTGACAACAAACCGATACGTTTGAAGCCGTATCCGTTGCCACACGCTAAGATAGATGACGTTAGGCGTGAGATTAAGACTATGCTAGATCTAGGGGTCATAGAGAAGACTGACAGTGCCTACGGATCACCCATCGTGTTGATTAAAAAACGTGATAACTCGTTCCGTTTTTGCGTAGACTACCGCAAACTCAATCAAGTGACAGAGTTTTGTGCCGAACCTCTTCCCGATCCGGATCTCATCTTCACTAAGCTAGCTAACGCTCATTACTATACCAAGATAGATTTGTCACGCGGTTTTTGGCAAATCAAGGTCAAGGACACTGATCGACACATACTAGCTTTCACTACACCAGTAGGAAACTACACATGGAAAGTTATGCCTTTCGGAGTTTCAAACGCTCCAAGCATTTTTTCTAAAATGATGCGGTCATTGTTAGAACCACTGTACGGACGTGGAGTTGAGAACTTCATGGATGATTTAATTCTAGGCACCCAGACATGGGAGGAGCACTTAACACTCTTACGAGATGTGCTAGCCAGATTAAAGCAAGCCAACCTCACTGCCCGCCCTACGAAGTGTGAAATAGCACAATTCTCCTTAGACTTCTTGGGACACAAGTTGAGTCATGGAACTATGTCGCCAAGTGAAGCTAAGATAGCACAACTTAAGGACACTTCACAACCGCTAACAAAAACACAAGTTAGAAGTTTTCTTGGTCTTGCTAATTACTACAGAAAATTCGTACCAGATTTTAGTGCCATTGCATGTCCTCTGACTGACTTGACACGTAAGAATATGCCTACAAAAGTAGTGTGGACTGATGCATGCCAAAACGCTTTTGACACACTGAAATCTAGACTGACTTCAGATTTAGTTGTTAAACTGCCAGATCTGACAAAACCATTCTTGTTAAGGACTGATGCTAGCAACACAGGATTAGGAGCAGTGTTATTACAAGAACACAATGACACCAAACACCCAGTTGCATATGCAAGCCGTAAACTCACAACTACTGAACAGAAATATTCCACCAGTGAAAAGGAATGTCTTGCAATAGTTTGGGCCATAAAAAAGTTCGAAAACTATTTGTACGGAAAAACCTTTGTCATTGAGTGCGATCACCAGCCGTTGGCCTTTCTCGGACAGGCGCAATTTACGAACAGCCGTTTAATGCGTTGGTCTTTGTTTCTGACACAGTATGACGCAAATATTCATTACATCAAAGGGTCTTTGAATGTTGGCGCAGATTACATGAGTCGTGCTTGATGCCATCAAGTGCCGGTACTGATAGAATGTTGTTTAATCAATTAACTGAACCCTACGGATTCCTTCCTGTAAATATGAAATATAGTTGCACACTTTATTTCTAAGAATGTCGAAATTTTTTTTGTGTAAATTTTTCTTCATTGTGGACTTCTACATTTTATCATACATAATTTGTAGGAGGCATTTTATCTTTGGTAAGATAAACGCCTCAAAAGCAAGGGGGTGTCACAAGTCTGATAAAAATGTCCGACCTGATGACCCACATTGCCTTGTTTACTTCAAATTCGAATATTTGAAACCCTTGGCCCTTTGTTCAAAGCTTCCTTTTTCTAGGTGCTTCTAGAACAGGTCAAGATGTTATGTAACTTTAGGACCATTGTCCAGTTCTCGAACCAACCACATGCTTTGCGAACAGTCACGTGATACGCAATATACCTTTCTATATATGTACCCACACGCTTCCGCTCCCTCACTTCGAGCACATTTTAGCTAAATTCCATCAGCTTACTCGGGTCGTGAGAGGCAGCCGGCGCCATAGAGAATCAAGGTACCCTTCGACTTCTCTCAAAGGTATCATTTTATTTAATAGTATTTGCCTATGTATTGTTTAAGTATGTATTTGTGCTATGTATTATATGATTTCCATATACACTTGAGCATGGTTCAGAGAAATAGCTGAAGTTACGGAATATAAATTTATTGTAACCATTTTTCCATTTCTGTACTTTAATTTATATTGTTTTAATTCACTAAGAGCCAGAATGCTGCGCTCGATATGAATTCTTCATGTAATTCAATTATTGCGTGTAATTTAAATTGTAAATTGTGAAGCGCTCTGTCGGCTTGAATTACCCCTTGTATGAACATTAATTTAACGTTGTATCTATTTTATTGCTTCATACGTCATGACTGTTAAATGGAACACATGTGAGACGATTATATTTTTTCTAAATTTAATTGTAAGCGACGCGAGGTCGAAACTCCTTGTTCAGCGCATTTAATTGAGCCATGCCTAAGTAGGGCCTGTTAGGTTGAGAATTATATCCAAACACGTTGCATCCACAGGTCGGCTCATGGTTCATGTTCACCCATGCCTCACCTGCACTAGCTTATTGGTGTAAGCGTGTCGAAATCCACTCTGAGGGCCATGCTGCAAAAATTCCAGTTCCTAGCCACTAACAAAGGGACATCATTCCTTATGCACCACGTGTGTCGTTAAAGGGGGACTGAGGGAACGAACCGGCATGATTGAGTGTTGAGACCAAGGATACAAGAATAGAGCTAAGTGCAAGATCAAGTGTACAGATCTCAAAGGAACACTTTTCTGGCAATTTAGATTGACAAAAATCAGGCATAGGCGCGTAAAGACAGAGTGAAGACTATTCGCGTTGCATTCGATTTATTGTTAATTTGTTAAACTTTATTAAATCTTATTTTCTTTGTTAATACCTCTTAGTAGTTGATTTCTATGCACAATAGACCAATTAGATTAATTCTTAGATTTGAATGGGGGCGGATGAGCAGAAAGATTGATGACGAGTGCATATTAATTTAGAGGGATTTAACTGTTTTCAAATCTAGCTAAAAGTTCGCAGTTTATTAGTCTGTAAATTTGTCGTCTGAACTACAAGACGCACTTTTAATTAGTCAGATAATAAATTGAGCAACCAGTCTGCGTAGAATATGAGAGGAAGAATTAATTATATTTAAAGTCTTTTAATTATTCTAAGCAGGGTCTTTAAATAAATACTGGAAACGTAACAGCCAATGCATCCCTTTGTATTCGGCCTAATGATGTTCCTGAAATCGAGGCTGCAAGAAAATTTGATGTAACCCTGCACACACTTAGTAGCAACTAATTATAATCTAATCATTAATGAAATTACAGAACAGAGAAAAAAAATACATTATGAACAGTAAATGCATGTCCAAAATAGCTAAACAGCTGGTTAAATGTATAGTGATGAATTATACCAAATCACCTATCCAACAACAATTACGTCATACTACAGGTTACACCCTCTGGTTGAAAGTATATTACAAAACACGCACATGTCTGTGTGCTTATTCACACAATCAGGCCCCGTAAATTTTAATTTGCTGGCATTACTGTGGAGACCCCGATAGCCATTATAGGCTGCTCAACTTACAGTGACGTAATTGGAGAACAACTTGCTTTGGCTATCACATCGCCAGACACTGACCCAGTAACGGCACCAGACGGGACTTCCGCTGTTAGGTTTGGCATTTTAGCTATCTCACGCCCGTCACTTCCACCTCTATAAATCCCCCCGTCCCGTTCCCACCCTCCGGAAGCAGCTTAGTGTACAGTTATATAGGCACTGTCCTTGAGTGCATACGACACAAAACAAAAAGCCACTACTGAGATGCAGCTGCACATAGGAGTTAGCTTCGAGTATGACGAGATAAGTTGTGTGTTGGCGTTTCAAAGTAACACAGTAGCAAAAGTTTTCAAGAGTGAACAAAAGCGACGATTGTACAGCAAGTGTCGAAACGCTTGATGTTAAGCGGTCGGGTCACAGTGGCAGTCGTGGTGGGAGGTGGGAATAGGTGGCACCATATTAATTCTCAGAATGTTAAAAACGAACAATAAAAATAATTTTTATTCTTGTAAGTATATGTGGGGGGGGGGGGGCGGGGGAGGAGAGGAACATCCATTTAATACGAAGAGCCTGCGCGCGGGCAAGGAGGGAAGTTGGCGAGGGCTTTAACAAATAAGACTGTAGAAAGATATGCAAAGATTATGTGTAATGCTCCGTGCTGATTATCTACTCCTTGCACCTGCTATGTACTTGTGCGATGGGTTAGACAAAACTGCTTTCTTACACATCCCCAGTAATCGGGGTTTGTTATGAACATGTTTAAATTACAAAAAAAGTTGGGGAGGGGTGTGTGTTTGCAGTTACTAAAAATGTGATGAAGTATGCGTGTGGTGGGAGTTGTCTGAGGCAAATGTACAGTGGAAAGGGGTGTTGATAGGAAACAAAGTACAGCGTGCACTGTGTGTGTGTGTGTGTGTGTGTGTGTGTGTGTGTGTGTGTGTTGGTGGGGGGAGGAGGAGTCGAAGACTGCCAATATTTTTGCATAGATACTGTCTTGTGTCTAAATGGGTGTCAGTAGACATTAATAGCAATAAGCTTGTGGGTCAGACGCCGCTGGTCGCAACCGATATCTTCCTCCTTATATTACTGCTATAGGAGTTTTCTTAGGAGTCATTCTGTTTAGTGCCTATGGAAAAAAGACTAATTTCCTTTCTCCTTATTCCATCTCTCTCTCTCTCTCTCTCTCTCTCTCTCTCTCTCTCTCTCTCTCTCTCTCTCGCCAACTCCCTTTTTTTTTTTAAACATTCCCCTATGTCTGAATACAGTATTCACTTCTGAAAGTTCTCCTCTCCTCTCTTATCTATCGACTTTCATCAGTCTGCTTTGCACAGGTATGTCAGAATTATAATAAAAATAAATTACATAACATACTTATTTATTATTATTATTACACTAGGGTGCTCGCAAAGAAAAGCAATACACGTGCAATGCGTGTTTATTAGTAAATTCCAAAAACTGTTGAATATGTTAAACCATCGTGCTATGCACATAAATGTAATCAGTAAATCACATTATTCAACACATTTCTCAACGTTTCATTTTATATTTGAAACATAATTATTATTATAATTTCAATAATATGTGTTTACATTATATGCCAGTTGCGTTTCTTTCTCAACACCTTGTACACAGAACACGCTTTGAATTAGATCCAAACTTTAGTTAGAGTCTAAACCTGTCACATGCCAGGTTATATTTAATGACCCTGTCAAATTTTCAGGCTGAAAATGATTAATCATCAAAGTTATTATATTAGCTCTAATACTGACAACAGCAAGGCAGCCTAATCTATCCTTCATTCTGTATTCCAGACCATTCCTTTGGGACCTTTATTCGTCTAACATAGTGACAGACTAATTAGCTGACGTGCCTTGAGTTGGCAAACATTATATATCCCTTTGATTAATTACAACTGATAATATCCATATATCTCCAGCTCAGAACCCCCAGCCAACTCTTCTCGGTCAACTAACAAATTAACCAAATTTAAAAGTTAAAAAAGTTAAAAATAATAATAAAAAGAGAAAAATAGAATTTGATTTCTGAAAACAAAGGTCAACCGAGACCGTCTTGCTTTAATGATATTTTAACAGTAATTGTTTGTCTGGTTGATTATATAATTATGGATTTGGTGTGGGTAGATCAATTCACCTTGGTGTTGAGGATGATCCCATCTTCATTATTTCACCCATGCAGAACCTCTCACCCTTGCTGATGACGTTACGTCACTGACCGTAATATGGTGTACGTTTCAGAGTGAACATGGAGATCAACTCAGCAACATATTAAGACATATGATGAAAGAAGGCCAGCACTCGCGGAAACGTGCAAAACCTTCTTCACCTCTGCGAATCCAACCCTTCCATATGGCGTGGGAGTGGTGCATATATCTATGCATGGGCCTATCAGGAATTTATATAGGAATAACTCTGGGTCAAACTACCGGTTCTCTCACTCATTGTGAGGAATGCAAATGTCCATATAAGGGCATCCCGTATCCTGTCAACGTTCACCCATTCTTACTGTCACCCTTACCCCTTCTGTACATTTCCACTGTCCACGCGTGATCAATGGACTTCACCTCACAACCTTTACTGCGTGTAGATATGCTGGCAAGGCAGATTGCATAATCGGACACGTGACTTGACCACCGTAACTAACAACTTTCCATTACAGATTATTAATAAAGAGAAAGGAATAATAGAACACAAGGAGCATAATTTGCCCATAGTTTAACCATCTCGAAGCCATTAACCACAAAAGATTCTAACAAATAATCAAAATTGTAAAAATCTCAAGGTTTGTCAGTTTACTTTTCACTGCATCTATTTAACGTTTTCATCTCCGTCATTATTTTAGCTGGGTGAATAAATACGCCATCTCTTATTGTTAAATCATACCGTCATTATTTTAGCTGGGTGAATAAATACGCCGTCTCTTATTGTTAAATCATACCGTCAAAACTGAAATATAAATCAAAGAAATGTTTACACTGTGGAACTATTTTAATAATTATTATAATAAATTCAAAGCTGCTACTTACGGAAATCTTACTTTGATGAATACATACACTCAGCAAAGAGACTAAGCAATTTAATAAGGGAAATAATTAAATTTAATATATATATACTCAGCAAAGAGATTAAGCAATTTAATAAGGGAAATAACAAATAAATTTAATATATACACTCAGCAAAGAGATTAAACACTTTATTAAGGGAAATAACAATAAATTTAATATATACACTGGGCAAAGAGATTAAACACTTTAATAAGGGAAATAACAATTAAATTTAATAAGAAAATCCCGGCATGGATGACAATGCACTAGCTTAACAAAAGCTAATTAAAACAAGATACGTTATTTTCGAAAATAATGGAATTACACTTGACCAGTATAGGATTAATATAACCAACCCCCCTTGTACCGATTATCGCAGCAAGGTTCACGGTCTTTCTGCTCTCGTAATAAAATCTCACACCCTCTAGCCACTATCTTCTCCCGATTAATTTCACTATCGAAAGTTCAGTAGATATGTACCCAACCATACAACCATACAGGATAAGACCATCTGTATTCGCAGACGAAGTTGTCTCCCATTCGTATTCTCCTTGCTATAATGTGCTCATGCACTTGTGTCGCGTACACATGCATTTCTTGTGTCTTTGTCATTTCCCTCGCCTTCTTTTCTCAGTCGATCCGTCTGAGATAACTAATAGCTGGTTTAACAAAACTCTTAGTCAACTTCTCAAACTGACACTGGCTCTAGCCACAGCAGTTTGTTCCGAACAATAAACTTAAACAGTAAAGCCCTTAAATCTTCCTCAACCCTAAAATTTGTCTCAAGTCCTGAAATCTGCTCAAACCCTGGAAGCTCGTAATAGTGATTTGCATCTGTTAAATCCCTGAAGGAAAAAGAAGCCAGACACCAACTACAAATACTGAAGAACAGAAAATTCAGACATCAACATCAACGAAAAAAGAAGAAAAAAGAAGAAAGATTTTAAAAATTCCAAACACAAACGAAAAAAAAAAAAAGACGAAAGAAAAAAAATCGTGTAAACAGAACAAATCTGGGGCATGAAGGCAGGCATACCAACTGAAATCGAGGCCGCCCTCAATGAGTAAGCAAGGGTGCTTGAAGCCCTACCTCTCTCACCATTGCCAGAGATACCAACAAAACAACACCGACAACGTTTACAACACCAACAACAGAAGTACAGCCAACAACAACACAGGACGGACAGAAAAGACGGCGCCCACCATAGCATTTAAGAAAACAGCAGCAACAACAATAGCCTCAACAACAACAACAAAACCCACCACCACCACCATCAACAGCGACAACAATGCAGCAGAGTGAGCAGCAGATTCCGCAGTGGGGATATTTTAACCACCCCAATGAGGACATGATCCAGATTTTGCTCGACCAACTTTACTGGCCACCAACGCCCATCTACGCACATCCCAATGGACACAAGGGATAGCCATGGCATCAACAACAACGACGACAACGCCACCAGTGAGGAGGTTAGGAATTGAATAACCCGGGCATATGTACACATTAGGTACAGACTTGGTACGCTATTAGCCAGAGCTGTGTAAGACACCCCCTCGAACATAGGAGATGACGACTAAAACAACACCAGCAACATTGGCCCACGGAATACCGAGCCAATGGATGCCTCTACCGGCCAGACATAAGCGCAACGGACAACAGGCAGCAATTCATCATCACTTTACACTTTCCTGTTCACTACTCTCCACTTTGTCTTTTATCACCATCGTCATCAACTCTACCAACAGCGGCACACCTCGTGCCAAGCAGTGAAATCGGCGGAAGCCGGAAACTGCTATCGTCATAATAAAAGAAGAAAGAAGAAGCCTTCACATTTTCTTTCCGGCTGCTTTAGCTCTACCCGCTAATCCTGTCCGACCATTCAATCAGTGCCCTTGATCCGTGGTCAGTCTAGGAACCCTGGAACCGCCAACACAAATCGGTACAGTCCAGCATCAGCACCCTTGTTCTCTACCTTTACTTCTTCTCCCTATCCCTGCCCCCGCCAGCAACTCGATACTGCTCGGTTGCAATCCACGCTTACGATCATACAGACAAGAACATCCGGTAAATCTGCACTCAGCCTTAAGCATTTAAATTCAAATCGAGCAACCAAACGTAACAAATAACTGGAACAATTGCAATAGAAAGAATTATAAATCCCATCACTCTCTCTCTCTCTCTCTCCCCCCCCTCTCTCTCTCTCTCTCACACACACACACACACACACACACACACGCACACATACACACACACACTAAGAGACCCCAAACGTTGACTTAATGGACGAGATTTGCTTTTTCTCAAAGCCCTTAGCTAACACGAGTCTTGAGGAAAACAGATGACTTTATACACTATTTGCCAGGCATCACTGAAAAGCATATATCTGAGCGTGAGTGTGTGCCCGTGCGTCATATATGCGTAGGCCAATATGCACTATTATTTTGTTACCATGTGACACACATACCAGATTATTTTGTTACCGTGTGACACACATACCAGATTATTTTGTTACCGTGTGACATTATTTTGTTATCGAGTGACACATATAGCGTATTATTTTGACATCGAGTGACACATATAGCATAATAATTTTGATATTGAGTGACACATATAGCATATTATTTTGATATTGAGTGACACATATAGCATATTATTTTGATATCGAGTGACACATATAACAGAAATGACGGCAGAAGGATGAGCAAAGGTCGGGGACGGTGAAACATGAACATCACAGCAACAGTCCGGCAGTTCGAAATTTTTCCGCTAAGGCGCAAGTGAAACTGAGCAATGTCCGCCATTTGCCGAACGCATTCTGATAATCCAAAAAGTAATGCCAAGTAAGGTGAAGATTTATTGCTACTATCATGCCAGAGAGGTCCGGTAGTGCATGACCGTAAACCCTACCTATCAAGACCGGAAGTCAGTCAAGTGCCTTCATTCTTACACTGTCGAATGCAGAACCCTCAATATGTTCTAGGTTGCTGATTTCATTGTTCAGAAATACTAACATCACTGACCCTCCATAAAAATTCCCCAAACCCTCGCACAGTTGAAGCCATAATCTTAACCCTAATGTTAAAAATGTAAACAAGGGCCCGTCGTTTGCCTCATTATGCCCCTAGTCTGATTAATTTAAACAAGGGCTCTTTGCTCTATTTTGCCCTAAGTCTGATGTAACTATCTGCTTTAAAGGATCAATTTTCACTTCATTATGTATGTTTACTGATTTTACGGACGATGTGTGTGTTGGATTGGAGTCTGGGGGGTTGGGGGGGGGGCAGGAGTGAGCACAAGGAATTGGTTTATTTTGTTTTTAACAGGAAAAGAACTCTTTCAGGGCATCTATTAAGAAACAAAGGTAACAATATTGCATTACATGTATAATTACTAGGACACTTGTATATATTTAAAACTGAGGCTGAATGACGTCAGTAGGTCTCTAGTTTTGCTTGCGGACTTTAAAAGGCAGCGCGTTTTTTTTTTTAAGTTCAGCGAAACCTGAAAAGCAAACAAACTATTTTTTTTTAAAGAAGAAAATAATTTTGCACTAGGTCTCTAAAATGCCGTTAAATACAATGAGCACTTATTGCGTAACTCAAAAACTGACCATTTCTTGTTACATCTTTTTGTCAGCCACATATTTTAGATGTGGTCTTCATAGTCTACGTAGCTGTGTATAGAGACTATAGAGACTATCGACCTAAGGACTTGCTGTATATCAGAGGACAATCGGCTACGTTCAGCATACCATACAGTTCAACGCATGCAACGAAATAATCAAGGGGAGAAAACTGCGCTCGAAAATCTATAGTGCCTACCGTACAACTGTCACTTTATAGTGCCAGATTTGATAGATTTCTTTATTTACTGACTGCTTGTCGTATAGTTCAAGATACCTGCTTGCTTAGAAAAAGTGTCAATGGATAAGTCTGATTATAATACCCGCAATAAAATTAATGATCGACTGTTTAGTTTGTTCAGGGTTTGGTTTGTTTCCACTCGATTTTCAGAATTATCGGTAGGATTAATTTTTAATTTTTAAAACGTATAAAATATAATCCCGCCAAAGGCACAGTTCGTAAGTTTGCGTTCAAGCAGCTACTCGACTACATTCAAACGTGTGTGGGTATGTGTAATTATACTCATTAAACCTTAGCAAAGCTAATTTTTAAAAGCGTTTTATGTGAGCATATGAACTTTTGATCTGCCTTTACTAAACTGACACTTTTTAGTCAATCAAGTATATGGTTAACTACAAGTAGCCCCACCCATACACAATATATGCATATATTAGCAACAAGTGTGCTACTGAAAATAGGCTAAACCTACTTAAAGAAGATAAAACTATTTACTTAGCAGCGATTAATATTAATAGCCACTTCAGACCTACAAGTTATAAAACCCTGCACTGAGCGTCATCACATGAGTCCTGCCGGCATAACTTAGCACTGATTTTGTATGTAACTTTAATGGGCAAATATGACATCTACACCTATCTGAAACCTCACCGCCTACTAGATATGGTCAGGGTTGGATAACGCTAATTGACAAATGTGAGTCTCGAAATAATGTCGGTGTTATCTCTACTTGCCTCGTTTTGGAATCCGAGGTCATATCTCAGGAAATTTGCACAGATTGGTTGAGAATCGTCTCGCTGCTCCAATCAAATAAATAAAATTATAATTAACTAGTACATGCGTAGTTATGCATTAATGCGTGTATCAAATCATAATATCATAGTTCATACGGCGTCCAAGTTACCGCCATGCACACAGCAACTGATGTATATTTAAAGTTCCTACATAACCATAGTTTAGCAAATGGAAAATCCGCTCACCCATAACCGAGCGTCATCTGTAGAGACAGTGCAGTAATGTAGACACCATTTCGCTTGTATAGACAGTGCAATAATGTATACACCATTTTGCTTGTATAGACAGTGCAGAAATGTAGATACTATTCCGCCTAGAGACAGTGCAGTAATGTAGACACCATTTCGCTTGTGTAGACAGTGCATTAATGTAGACACCATTTCGCTTGTGTAGACAGTGCAGTAATGTATACACCATTTTGCTTGTATAGACAGTGCAGAAATGTAGATACTATTCCGCCTACACAGGCAGTGCAGTAATACAAACATTTCGCCTGTACAGACGATGCAATAATGTAGATGCCATTTTGCATGTACAGACTGTGCAGTAATGTGGACACGATTTCCCATGTACAGTGCAGTAATGTGAACACCATTTCGACTATAGATAGTGCAAAGTAATGTTAACAAAACTTCGCCTGTACAAATAGTGCAGTAATGTAGATACCATATTGCTTGTACAGACAGTGCTGTAATGGGGGTACCATTTCACCTTAGTACATTTTGCACGAACAGTGAACACCATTGCGCCTGAAAATTAATTAAAAAATCCATTCACTGACATTCAGAACTTGATGGTGGCGATTTCTGATGAAACTATGCTCACTGAATTGGAATACAGATTAGGAATAGAAACAGGTTTCAGGGTAAGTAATAAAAACTATGCTCACTGAATTGGAATACAGATTAGGATTATAAATAGGATTAGGATTAGAAACAGGTTTCAGGGTAAGTAATAAAATCTATGCTCACTGAATTGGAATACAGATTAGGATTATAAATAGGATTAGGATTAGAAACAGGTTTCAGGGTATGTAATAAAAACGTAGTTATGATTCCAAGTAGAGTTTGCTTTAGAAATGGTGTTAGGATTAGAAATAGGGTTAGAATTAGAATAATGTTGAGATTATAATTAAGGCTGGGATAAGAAATAGTGTTAGTATCAGAAATAGTTAGGATTAGAATTAGGCCTGGGATCAGAAGTAGTAAAGAGTGTTAGGATCAGATATAGGTTAGAATTAGAATTAGGGCTGGAATAAGAAAGAATTTTAAAATATACGACAGCAAAGTTGTGCATTTCAGGAAGAATTACTCAATTTATAATTTGGGGGCAAGTGGAATCACAATACTGACTTATATGCATTTATTTACACATCACTATCTACCAACATACGCAGACACACACATACACAGATATATAATTAGATGGAAGCGCAACTTTGGTAGCCTTCCACTGGGCAAGCCAGTTTGAACTCAGGTTTGAGGAGCGCGTGACGCAAGAAGCATGACTACTTCCGGTTATACAGAAAAATACATCCAGAATGAATCGAAGGATTTTATGGTGCTTTTTATACATTCATTAAAGAAATGTATTTAGTATTTTACAAATTTGTGTATTATACGACAAAATAACCTAAGAAATACATTTATGCCCCCCCCAAAAAAAAAAAAAAAAAAATTAAAAAAAATGGATCGAACCGCTCATAAGAAATAGATTAAACTATGAACAGGTTTTATCCCTAAATTCAGTATACTGGCTGTTTTGTTTTCGGATAATGCATTTACTGTTCATGAATAATCATACAAGCCATTATAATTTAAGGACTCTAGGTAATACTGAATGTGTACAGATATCACTAGACTCAGCAGTGAGCCATTAATGTTTCGTATAAACAGATAGGGAAACAGAGTAAAATTTCAAATTAAACAACGTATACCATTTTGAAAACATAATTTGTAAGAGGCGAAGAACAGAGCAATATAATTAGTGAAAAACTTTGAATGCAGTTGAAAAATATATATTAATTACACATAAAATAATAGTGATATATTGAATATTTCTACAATATGTTTTTTTAAAAAAAAAAAATTAAAACTGATATTTCAGAGCTGTATAATTCGACTCGAGTGCTAAAATGTCTTACACTGTCAAATATACATACACCTATATATACTACAAATATTACATGTAGGTTGATGGAATGGATGAGTATCATTTTAATATGACATTTGTAAGACATGAAGCATGTAACCAAGGCGAAAAGTTATTTGCTTTTGTGAATATATTTAATTTCTTTTTCTTAATATTTGCCCAACATATTAATTTTGGAACCATTTATTTCCAAAAGATTTCGCAAGCCTATAGGACAATAATAATTCGCACACACTCTCTTACACTCACACAACACACGCACGCATACGCACAAATTCTTAACCAAAATTTGTTCTAAACCAACAGTTTTGATGTCTGTCGAGAATCTGTATAATATAGTCTAGGAAATCTGAATATTAAAGACATGCTGGTCGTTGAAAATTATCTATTGAACTTTCTCTAAATTTTCTTTTATCCCTCAGATTAGGTTTGACTATTTCTAAATCTTCTCTCAGCTGATCACTTGCGCTGTCAGATAACATATTTTTGTTTCCTCAGCGGTTGAATCTAAATCTGTGTCTCCTATGAGCTTGTGGCAGTCTCTTCTATACACACCGGCATAGCGAGGAAGTTAAATCCTGTTTAATTTTAGCACTGGTTTGTAAGATATAATAACAATTAATTAAGACATTACTAATTTACAAGCCCTGTTTTGTCATAAATCCATGCATTGACTGTACTGCGCAAGCGGATGTGTTGATTCTTCGCGATCATCGTGCAAAGGTTCTGTTAAGAATTACTGATTTAAGGAAAGAAATTTGTTTTGAAGCTAAATTCTTAATGTACCAACATAGCTCGTAACTCTAGAACAATATTTTTATTTAATGCTGAATAATTTTAGGCAGGGGACCTATGGCATTTCATTTCCCGGCTAGTTCTAAAGCCTTCTTTGTTGAACCTTATCTTTCGTCTCAGCGGTTTGGACCTAAATTAGTGGATAGATTCTGCTAAGGTTCAACTTACAATGTTCGTCATCTTCACCAGTTTTTACTGGCTACCTGCTCACAACAAGAACACAATAGCCATTACAAGAGCACAATAGACATAGCAAGAGCACAGTAGACATGGCAAGAGCACAGCAGTCACTACAAGAGCACAACTGTAACTAGACGAGCACAGCAGCCATTACAAGAGAACAACAGTCACTACAAGAGCACAACAGTCATTACAAGAGCACAATAGCCATTACAGGAGCAGAGCAGCCAATAAAAGAGCACAACAGTTATTACTAGAGGACAGCAGTCATTACAATAGCATAACAGTCACTACCAGAGTACAACCTTCACTAGACGAGCACAACAGTCATCACAAGAGCACAACAGTCATTACAAGAGAACAACAGTCATTACAAAAGCACAATAGTCATTACTAGAGCACAACAATCACTACAAGAAAACAAAAGTCATTAGAAGAGAACAATAGTCATTACAAGAGCACAATAGTCATTACAAGAGAACCATAGTTATTAGAAGAGCACAACAGTCATTACAAGAGGACAAAAGTCATTACAAGAGAACAATAGTCACTACAAGAGCACAACAATCACTAGACGAGCACAATAGTCATTACAAGAGAACCATAGTTATTAGAAGAGCACAACAGTTATTACAAGAGGACAAAAGTCATTACAAGAGAACAATAGTCACTACAAGAGCACAACAATCACTAGACGAGCACAATAGTCATTACAAGAGAACCATAGTTATTAGAAGAGCACAACAGTCATTACAAGAGGACAAAAGTCATTACAAGAGAACAATAGTCACTACAAGAGCACAACAATCACTAGACGAGCTCAACAGTCACTAGACGAGAACAGCAGTCATTACAAGAGCACAACAGTCATTACAAGAGCATAACAGTCATTACAAGAGCACAACAATCACTAGACGAGCTCAACAGTCACTAGACGAGCTCAACAGTCACTAGACGAGAACACAGTCTCTAGACAAGAGCAAAAGAGCACAACAAATCTTCTCTTTGGTACTGTCTGGTTCCAGTCTTTAATATCTGTCTGATATTACGCATATGTACACTCTTGCTAGAAGTTTGCGCTCAACATCAAACCGACGTATTTTCAACATTCTGTAATCATAGTGTAAACTATTTGCGTCCATTATCAGAGTCCATATACCTTGTATTTGCTGCCTTTGGAGCTGAGATACAAAGGCTTCATGGCTATTTTCAAGAAGGTTATCAAAATACAACTTTTTTTTTAATCAGCAAAAAGAGCAGTGCCTATTCTGTACTATTGTTTCTCAAAGTGTGCATTTGTAAATTTGTTTTATTATTTCTCTCCTTTTCTAAGCAGTTTGGATATATAATTTTGTACGTGAATTTAATTTGTTTTGATACATTATCTTTAGCTTTATTATATGTTTAAAATATGTATTATTTAAAAAATCCAATGTTTTTACCTGCAATCCTAATTATTATAAAGGTTTAGTACTTTTTATTTATTTATTATTATTTTGTATGCAAGTATATGTGTACGGGATTCCTTCAATCCGCCAACCTCCCTCCTCCTTTCCTAAACACTAAGACTGTTAAGCTCAGTATTCTAACTCTCCGAATGCATATCCTATGTTGAAACGAAAATAAAAATCAACATTATTATCATTACATTGTAAATGTTTAAATCATTTAAATTTTGAAATTGCTGAAGCCAGAAAAGCCATTCCGTAGGTTAATCGAAACAATTTAATTGTTCGAGTATGCACATGCGCAGTTTGACATCGAGCGATCTATTTTTGGAACTATTATTTTTAGTGCTTTTGTCGCCTATAAAAGTTAGCCATTTTCTAGTGGAAGGCAACGGGGTAGTAGTAAAAACATTTCTACTTTGTCGTTACATATCTTTCCTTGTGTACTAGTTTGGTTGATAGTATGCAGGCGATAAAGTGTGTTGTTGTAGGAGATGGGTAAGTGATTTGTGATAATTCTTTATTTATTTGTTCTGTATAACCGTAGAAGTTTCCTCCATGTTTTTCGAGGCTGCATGTCAGCAATTTGGCATTTAGACAGTAGTAGTATCCCATTTTTATCTTTATATAGGCTTGCTATTTCCTTTTGAAAAAGTAACACATTTATCTCTTCTGTTCGTGGTAGTAGATTTAGGTAGATATTTTAAATTACTTTAAAATTAATTTTCGAAACTTAGTGGGACTTGATCTCTTTTGAGTTATTTGGGCTGGGTCATTTTTCTGTTGCCGAGTCCAAGTAGCTCTTACAGGTTTTGCACTGCAAGAATGTGACCAGGAAGCTAGATTAATTTTGAAACGGAGCAAAGTGATGATCATTTATATTTCCATCCGCATGCTATAATGACATTTTATTTTTGGTCAATCATATTGTGAAATATGAAGTCAGTATCGGTCTTACAAAACATAAATTTAGAAATGTAGGCCTAAAAATAAAATATCTTCATACACTGATACAGATCACAGCCATTATTATTTTTTTTAAAAGTTCCTATAGTTGTAATTTTAGATTTCACGTATTTTTGAATAATTTTATATTGAATAGTAATAAGTTAGTAATATTTTCAAGTGCACATAATAATACTTTTAATAGACCTAATGTTCAAATATTTTATGACTATTAGTTGTAGTTGTATTAGTATTACTTAATAATACAGTAGGCCTAATATTACTTATAGTGCATATGCATTTGCTGTAACAGTGACTAGAAGTATAAACAGTTTCTTTATAATTTAGCTAATTGCATTAGCATATATTATAAGTTTATATAACTTATAGTTATAAGCAAAATATATTTTAAATAATTGATTAGCAAAATTCTTCAACTGTTCAAGCCTATCTAACAGGGGTCGGGAACCTTTTTGTCTGAGAGAGCCATGGACACCACATATTTTGAAAAATAATTCTGTGAGAGCCATACATTATGTTTAAAACTAAAAATTCAAGTAAATGTGTGCATTTTGTGTAATTTCAACACTAAAAGTACAATAATTATGTCTCTGAATTCATTTTAATAACATTGTTATGCTGTTGCTAATCAATAATGACTATTTCTTACCATTAATGCGACTTATGGTGTTGCATGGCTTTGCTGATGGCTTTGTAGTCTGGTTGATACGTGGTGAGGTTAAGCTTCATGCAGGCGTTGAGACTTTAGTAGACTTTATCTCATTTGTAGAATGAAATATTGATATGCAAATAATATGTAGATCAAAGGAGTCTAAAGAAACATTTTTTTTTATAATCCAACATTTGTCTGCGAGCCAGATGCAGCCATCAATAGAGCCACATCTAGCTCGCGAGCCATAGGTTCCCGACCCCTGCTATATAAGTATATTATTAGGCCTATTACTTATTAATAATAGTATGTAGATGAGTCCACAGAACAAAACATGTGAACATATCAGACATACCACTTCTAATTCATTTAATAATAAATAGAAGAGTGCTAAATTTGTTAGGAAAAAAAGCATAAGCAATATAGTCTTAATAGTTTGATTCCACCAGTTTTATTGCTGATTTAGTTTGAGGCTCATACTAGTCTTAGTATTAAAATGCTAGTCATTTTTTTCCAAAGCATTTTCATTTGGTTAAAATGCATGAGTCATGTTTTTTTTATTTGTTTTACCTGTCTTTGAGTTTCTCTTAAAAAACAATTTAACTATTCTTAATGTATTTTCTATCAGTTATTGAGTTTTATTTTATGATTGGTTAAAGATAGCAGCAAAGACCATCACAGTTTTATTTCAAAAGCAAACAAGCCTAAATGATATTTTGATGTTAAATTAGCAATAAATCTTTTTACCTTTAATATATATTTGATATATTTTGCAAAGCCCTCCCCCCACCTTTTTTTTTTTTTGTGGTTGTAATTTGAGTAACCTCACTATTACTATCAGTACTCTTTGTATTATCTGTTATCCTTTGGAATACTCCTAGGATTGTTTTTATATGAGTGTAATCCCTTTGTTTTTGAAATTACAGTGAGATAATAAATTAAATATTAGGTTTAATTGATTTTAAATTAATTTTTGTGAACATCTTCAACCAGAGCAAATATTTCATTATTTTAAATCTCTTGGCCATCTAGATGTGTATACTTATCAAATTATGATTTACTTGGGATCCAGAGCTGTGAACAAACATATTATTAATATTATTGTTAATACTATGTATTTATTGATATCACTAGAGAAGTAATATGACATAAGGATGGTTGAATGTGAATATAGATGTTAGTATCATGTGCCATAATCACTCCTTGCACCTCACAGCTTAGGAATGAACCAAGTCACTCATTGATTTGATTGGTTGTGCATCATTCAGATTTGTAGACAAGTACATATTTCACTTTCAGTCATAGCATGCTGACTGAAGTTAGTGAGGATGGGTAATCTGGGATGAGTAGAATGGTAGATAGTCTAGGACACAATATTAACTTCTAGCCATGATCCAGAACTGCTTCATACAAGAAGACAGGCTAAGAAGAAATGTAGCTCCAGTGCATCTTGTGTGGGAAGAGCTTTTGTGTAACTAGTACTAGTAGTACTGGGCTGCAAGAGCTTAGTGTGATTCTATATTGGAACTGTTTTTTAAAAAAAAAAAAAGCCATTTTGTGTCGCATTTTAAGTTGTTTTCTCTTTTTCTATGTACTTTAGTCATTTGGTACAGTGTTTTGATTGAAGAATGCAGGTTGATTACAAATTAGACATTGATGACATTCACCATATGATATCACATGTCAAACAAGAAACAGTGAATGACATAAAACTTAAAAGCATCTAGTGCACTAAAACTCACAAAATGTTAACTAAAACAGTAAAAAGAAGCAGTTAACAGCACTTGCTTCAATATATTTGTCTTAATTAATAATAAGAAATATTTAAGTTTTATTACTAATTTTTTATATAATAAGTGTTTTAAAAAAATATTTTACCTAACCTATGAATTTTCTGTACGATACACCTCCACTCCACCCCATCCCCTGTAACAATAGATTTATCCACTCATCCACAGACTCGCAGATTTGCTCTGATATTTGGGCAATGATTGTTCCACGGAATAGCTTTCAGTATCCTTTTTTTAAAAACTAAAATATATTTGACTGCTTCATTATCACTTAAAGTTATTATGTTGAAGTAGGTATTCCAAACATATTTTTCAAAATCATTATTAATACTTTAAAAGTAAATAGACTGATATAACTTATTTTGCTGATTTCAATAATACTAAAATGAAGTTTGTACCTCAATTACAACCAAAGTTACACATTTTTCAATATTTAATTTTTCACAAAGTTTTATGCTCAAAAACGAAATTGTACAAATAGCTTATTTTGAAGATCCACAAAATGAAGAAATGATGAACAATATAGTTCAGACTCTCCACAAACAACCTGAACTAATGAATATGAGTAATTACAGTAAGAAAACAGATGTTCTCAGTATTGAACTTGGTTTTGCTTTTCACAGACATCAATCTGAAAATGATTGTCGAAATTATTTCTATTGATTTATTTCGACAATCATTTTCAGATTGATTTTGGTAATTAAGCCATCAAGAAGTCCATAGATTATAAACTTTCCCTTTTAATTTTATTTCATTATATATTTTTTTTATTTTACTTCTGTATTTCTAAATTGATTTCTCCTTTGAATGACATGTTTTGTAGAAATTTATATATTATATAAAAATAGATATAGAAAATAATAGAAATATATATAGAAGAAATATAGAAATTTATATATTATATACTATATAAAAATAGATATAGAAAATAATAGAAATATATATATATAGAAAAAATATAGAAATTTATATATTATATTTGTGCTACACAACTTTGGAGAATGGTCTGTCTGTCAGTGTATGCCCCCTTCAGAGGATAGCTTGGGGGATACTAGAAGAAACATAAGTAGTTTGTTTATATTCTTAATTCTTGGAAAACTCTGGATTCAGATGTTTTAAAGAAATGTTGTGGTAAGCAGGAGAATACAAATAAATATTCCTTAAAAATAAATTAAATTCCTAAGCACAACTTGTAGCAAAGTTTGGGAACTAGGCCAGACTTTAAGGAGGTGTGTTAACATGTATCAGTGTGTTACCTTGTTTAAGTGTGTGACAGCACTGTTTTGTTTTCCAATAGGGAAAGAAGGAGGAAACAGAAGGGGTGCTGTTGCTGCTATGATTGACTTAAAGAAAATAAAACAAATTTGTTAATAATCTAATTCTTTTCTACTTGTATTTTTTTCTTCTCCTTTTTTTTCCTTACATGATATATGTAACAATGGCAGTAAATTTATGGAGTCTTTAAGTTTCAAAGATAATATTTATACTAATCATAATGTTTCATTAAAACAATGCACCTATAATTATAAAATGTTCAAAAGAATCAGTATTTTTATGACTAACTTTCCACCAAATTTTTCTGATTTTTATAAGCATTGCAGATTGAGGCAGAAATTCTTTCATAGTTTAGAACCAAAATGTAAGAAACTTGTGTAGTCCTAACTTGAAGAAGACAACTATGATGTAGTATTATATTTAGTAATACTAATAGTATATGTAACTTTAGGACTAGCTACTATTACTGATCAAATTTAAAAAGAAATTTGTTTAACTTGTGCAGTCTTAATTTTTTTCATGGCTACAAAAATGTACTTTTAAAGCTAATAGTAATAATATATTACATAATTAATATCATACTTAATAATGTTTACTTATTACAAAAACATTGCACACATATTTATTAATTTGGAAATAATATTTTAAAATTCTCATCTATTATCCCAACACAAATTATCATAACATCAACTTACAAATCAAAGAACATTATAAAATTTAGAATTGTAGCCAAACATAGGTTTTGTTTATTCCAGGCTATAACTAAAGAGAACATTTCGAGTGAGTATTATTTTTTTTACTAGAAATGCAATTATTAACAGTATATAAATAGTATTTTACCAATCATCTATAGACTGTTTAGTATTTATTTCGAAAGACTGTATTTGTAAAAATTATTTTGTTTTAAATACACAAATTAATGTGTAATAAACTAATATAGTTGGGCCCTGAATGAAATCTTATAAAAAAACATAATGAAACTTAAAACAAAAAAATTTTAAAATTATAAATCATTGCATTCTCACTTTAACTATAAAACACAAAATTTTAAAAATTATTACATTGGTTCTTTTAATTAATTATGTAGTTTGAAATGGTCATGGAATTTATTTTTTTATTTTATGGATTTAATTACATATTAATGAAATGCTGGTGCCTAACTATTTCAAGCTAAGACCATAATTTTACCAGTACCAAGAAAATGAATTTTAGAAAAATCTGAAACAAGTTTTTCTGTATTTCATATTTGGCTTAATTTATAAACATTTAGATAAATTGTACAATTATATTTAGGTATAGTCATAATGAAACATGAGGAGACGAACAACAGTAAATGATAATGTCTTTGTGAAATCGTTGTAAATTTAAGTAAGAAAGTGTCGACAAGAAGAGAGCATTTTCTGGTCATGCTATCACTTTATCAATATTACTATGGTAATTGGTAGTAAGGTCAAATAAAGACCAGTTCACAAAGGGACAAAGCTGTACCAAAGAATGAAGACTGATATGCTGCAATTTTGACAATTGATTAGACGGGCCATTGTGATTGACTGTTGTGTTTGAGCCACCATAGGTAGGGTGGAAAATCATATGAATTTTGGCAATTTAATCAAATCTTCAAAATTCTTTCCTGTTTTCTGCAATTTGGAATGGTTAATCAGATATCTCAACCCAACTGTTTGTTTTAGGGATTGTTGTAAATTTATCCATGTATAGCAGTAGGAGTGAAGATAAGTCTTAATTTCTTATAAATAAATTGAACTTAACAGTAGGTTGTAAGTCAGAGTGGATATTGAGAACAACAGTGAAGCACACTCCTCAGTGATGGAATAATCTAATTTTTTTGTAATTTGTTTGGGTTTGCAATGTTGACTAATAATGATATTTCACTGTACTTCTACTATTACTGTATTATTTTTAATAGCAAAACTTGTATGCTCACAAATATTAGCTCACATATTCTTGTTCAGATTGATTCATTGCTTTATTTCTATTACTGTATTAATTTTTATAGCAAAACTTATATGCTCAGAAATATTAGCCCACATATTCTTGTTCAGATTGATTCATTGGTTTATTTCTTACAACAGCTTATAATGCCGCACTATTTTTCATTTTAAAATAAGTAGGCTGTTTTTGAAGTCTGCATGCCTTTGTTATTATTAGTCATAATTGGAATACATTATGTCTTATTGGAATTAGATCACAATTTAGTTTAATAATTGTTTAAGAAGCCTTTTACTGTGAAAACATTGTTATAATAATAAAACTAGAACAGTAATAGCAAAATCAAAGTCTTGTTTGGTATTTTATCAACTACTTGGCAGCTGGGTGTATGGATACTAAATGTTTAGGATCAGATTGTAGTTGAAAGCTGTTTATGATTATTACTGTAGCTGAGACATGAGAAACTTTTGCTCTCAGTACTGTATGTTTGTTAGATGTCATACCATCAATTTACAAAAAAACCATTGCTTGTGTGACCCTTGGTATTGAAATCTTCTTTGCCCCTCTTGATTTCTAAATCTCTTTATATACAACACTGTCTATAGCAATTACTAGAATTAGCATAAAAAGAAACAGATCATTTATGCAAGGATTTCATCTCTTCACTCAGCTTCTTGTCACATTTAGTGATTTACTGATGTAGTGAAATAGTTCATCCACCAATGTTTGTTAACAGTGTGATTTGATACCACTATTTCACTTCAGTGTATTTCCAATTAATACTAATAATAGTAATGCAACATTCAAAATTAACTGAATTTCTAAGTATTTAGGTGTTTAAACTCTTTTCAAAAATATATAATTAATATTGTTAACACTTAAATACTTATATAAGAACACAATCACTAAACTTTAAGAAACTGTGCAGGATGAACATTTGAAACACTTTATAGGTAAGCAGTACAAAAACCACCTTAAGCCTTCATCAGGACAATACTGATATTGCAGTATCATATGAACAGTGAAATGAATATAATATGCCTAATGATGTATGTTAAAATTATAAGAATACATTTCTGTCTGCTGATGACACTCAAATGTAAAAGTCTGGTCATCTGATTCTAAAGGAAATCATTTACTCTATGGTGCATGGAGATTAGATTTCCGATGTTAAGTCTCTCATATTAATACTAATCACTGCAATTCCTTTCTGTCAGATTCATCAGACTTCTTGCTGCAGAAAGCTCAGGTCATTGGTGCTCAATTGCTCTTACAACCAAGCACTTCCTTTCTTCAGTCTCTATATGGGTTTCTTATTACAGTGAAACCTCATTGTAATGCAATAATTGGGGTCCATAAAATCAGATCACGTTAATAGCGGGGTCACCTTAATATGGGGTCTTGCATTGAGTACGAATGAATACACAAAATTTCGGGAGCCATGCCATGACCTCATATAATTCGAATTCATGTTATTGCAGGACGCATTATAGTGGGATTTCACTGTACCATAAAATCTAGCACAAAGCCCTCTCACTCTCCAGTGCTTCACTGATTAACTCCATCCTGATATTTGAATTAGTGAATGAATTACCTCTTCCATGTATACACTTGATCTCACAATTTTCACCTTTTCTTTTTTTAACTCTCTTTTCTTTATCTTATCAACGAAAACATATACTGATATAATCAAGTTTTTTTTTTTTTTGTTATTTCAAGTCCTGTAACCTGGAATGAATTTACCTTTTGAACTCAAAGTCAAACTATTTAAACATAGTTACATCTTAACATCATTCAAGAAAGCTTTTAAAACATCCTTTTCTCCTGTTACAGCAGTAGTCTGTATTTTAAAAAAAATCAGTTTGGTTTTCTTTGAATCATATCTTGTTCACTGCTTATTTAAAAAAAAAAATCTATAAGTACATGTCTTATATTTTAATTTACATGTTTATTTTGTACTATATTTTTTGTTGTTATATAAATGTTCATTAATATTTGTGTCACTGTACATTTTTTTTGATCAAGGTGCATGTTTATGATTTAGTAATATTATTATGCAACAGAGCTTTTCTTTTGTAAAGATTGAACACTATTATCATTATTACTTTATTAGTATTACTTTTTTTCCTTTGTGCAGGGCTGTGGGTAAAACATGTCTCCTTATCAGTTATACCACAAATGCCTTTCCAGGAGAATATATACCTACAGTGTAAGTGCTCACTGTTCTCAGCATGAACATTGAACGACAAATACACGACCACACCTCTAACCCCTGTATTCATATCTTTACATACATTAATCATTATAATTCTGATAAATAATAGTGTTGTCAGCAATACTGCCTCAGGCATTATCTAAGTGAATTATATTCAAGAATTATGATCAGTATAGTGTTACCGAACTTATTTTAAAGTGTTCTGTGATTTTGTAAAATTTTACTCATGTAGATACTAGTTTAAATGTTAATAAAAATAAGATGGAAGAACTTTGTTAAAATGAAACCTACATTTTTGTATCTTTTTGAAATTTACAATTTGATTGTTTAGATTATTACATCTTTCAATTTGTAAAAAAATGATTTTCCAGTTTTGATAACTATTCTGCCAATGTGATGGTGGATGGAAAGCCAATCAATTTAGGTTTGTGGGACACAGCTGGACAAGAGGACTATGATAGACTTCGACCACTTTCATATCCTCAAACAGTAAGAACTGTCTATTTCTTTTCTTACATTTATCATACCTGCTACCACCATTAAAATAATATATACAGATAGGCCATGATTTATGCCTGGGTTATGTTCCACTTCCACAGGGTCATAGCAGAAGCAGCATAAAGTGAGGAAGAAATATGAACAATGAAAATTGAACCATAAGAGTTCATATAAGTGCTTTATATATTAAATGTTTGTGGTTATTTTACAATTATGAGATATAAATAATATTTATAGCAGGTAGTCTAACTCATTTTTTGTGTGTGTGCTTAATGCTTTACAGATCTTTTATGCTCAAAAATGTGTGTTCTGATAAAATAAGGTTGTGTAGAAAAAAATTATGATGATAGCTTTAATACTGTTTGAGATATCATTAATTTAGTGTCATCATTTATGGTCAAAATTTTTGTTAGACATAGCAACAGTGTGATTTGTTAATTTCAGTACAAGTAAAATATAAATCACATTGAAACTATGTCCAATAATTCAAATAAACATATTCATAGATAATAAAAAGCAAGTATAATGCAAAATTGAAATTTCAGCTTATTATAAATTGCAAAAGAAAATTTGCTTTTATTTTATGAAATTGCATGCATAATGCATCAAATCTGAATATTAATGGCATCATAGCTTATACAACTGATGATCAAAGACATCCAGAATGCATATTATTAAATCATTTGCCATATAGCTAAAGCCTATTTTTTCAAAAGCATTGCAACAAAACTGAAAATTGTTGGAAGCAGAAAAAAACATTTAAGCAAATTTTAACAAAATAAAGCAATAACGAAGTGTTATACAGAAAACTTAAGTATGCAAGTTGTCATACCTCTTAAACTATACATCATACAGAGATGGTTCTTGTATCCAATTGATCAGCAAATATTCTCTAAGTATATAAAGACAATTTTGTATTAATCATTAATTTATATATTTTTCATTTTATTGAACATTTTTGTTTACAATGCAAAATGAAAATGGATAAATTGTTACAACTTTGGAACTATGCATAACACAGTCATGGTTCACCTGTTAAAATGATCAGCATGGTATTGTCTATTTAACTAGACAACAGACATTTTATATATAGCCATTTCTTTTGTTTTACTGTTTTAAAATATAAATCAAATTGACATTTTTAAAATCTTTAAAATGTGTGTTTGGTATGTATACATTCTACATACATTGATATTAAATACATATTATAGTCGAACCCACTTATCTCGACCTTGATTAACTTGCCAATCGACGTTTTTGAAGTGGAACCGCCAAATTCCCTCTTTGTCTTAGCATTTACTCATCGGTTATTTCGATTCTTTTATGTCGCTGAACCCTAATATCGAGAGCACAAAAGAGGGCCAAAATCGCCGCTTAACATCTGTTATCTCGATCCCCTTGACTAATCGCCGGCTTTTGAAAATGTTAGTTATTGATGCCACTTCGCCATCTTGCTAACAATAAATGGCCACGGCTTGTTAACAACCTGCAGCTTAAACTTAATACATGTAAGGGCATTGTTTCCCTCATTGGGTGATCCTGCCACAACTGGCTCACACTTCTTTTATGTTAATTAGCCCACTTTTGAAATAACTACATGTACGATACTTTTCCGAGCTGTGTCAGAGCGAAATGACTCACGAATTTAATTTTGACACTGGTTAGCTTTTTGTAAAAACAAACTACAATGTACATCCGCAGGTTTTTTGTGATTTTGGGAGCAATCTTTGTGTTTGCAATGTTGGAGAATACATGTACAGTATAAGGTTTGTATCGAGAATTGACGGTGGGCCAAATTCCCTCTTTGTCTTGACATTTTCTCATCACTTATGTCGATTCTTTTATGTCGCCGAACACTAATACAATGTCTCTTTGTTTGTTTGTTTGTTTGTTTGTTTGTTTGTTTGTTTGTTTGTTTGTTTGTTTGTTTGTTTGTTTCTTTCTTTCTTTCTTTCTTTCTTTCTTTCTTAGTGCATGTACACATATCTTGAGCACAAAAGAGAGCCATAATCGCCATTTAACATCAGTTATCTCGATCCCCGTGACTAACCACCGGATTTTGAAAATGTTAGTTTTCGATGCCCTTCAACTGGCTTTTCAGAGCTGTGTTAGAGTGAAATGACTCGTGATTTTAATTTAGTACACCCCGCAGTTAAAATTGTACAGTAAAAATAAAATGAAAAATGTGATTAAACAGAAATTATCTTTATACAAGTAAATGGACTATAGTTTACTGATCATTTTGATATGTGAACCATAATTGTGTTATGTATAGTTTCTGAGATGTGACCATTTAGCCGATTTTTCTTTATAAATAAAAATTGTACAGTAAAATAAAAAATGCAACTTAATATGTGAAAACATTTGATGCCAACACTAGCACTGCCTAGGTGTCCACTTCCTGTGCTGCGTGTACACTTGCATTATCATAGTCACTTTTTATATTTAAAAGAAATTTTCTTTATTATTTAAAAAGGGTATTAATGTGAAACAGAATATAAGTTTTGTAAATTGAGGCCTACCTATACTGTTATTGATGTGAATGTGGGTTGTGAGAAGTGAACCAGAATGTGCAACTATTTATCAGCAAGCATAATGAACATTCAACTTTGAAGAGAGATTTTAAACTATTACATTAACATTCCCATTTAATGATTAAATTGATTAATTAATTTGTGTGGGTTTTTTTTTGATTTCGTAGTTGATTTTACAGAAAAATTGAAAGATTTATTAAATTAGTCAGAAAGCATCCCTGGGGAATATCAAGAGAGTAGGAGAAGAATGATTTGTTAGCTGAAAATTGAAACTGATGTGTATTTGAAGTGAATACAGAACTGGCCACAAGTGCTCCAGATAATGTGAGCTTATCTGTAATTCTGAATTAAATAGAACCTTTAACCTCAGGGCAGTGAGATACTTGTTACAGTCTGCCACTTGTAAACTAATAAAATAAAATGTCAAGATTAGTTTATCCCATTTTTAGAAAAGGGTGTCAGTAAATATATTTATAAAGACAGTGAATGTTGAAAAACTGAGAAACATGTTTGCTAAAATAGTGCATAATAATCCTGTATTATGAAATCAAACGGGATGACTGCAGAGGGTCTTCAGTTTAGAATAAAATCTATATATTAGATTTATTATTTTATCTTCCATGTATCATAACATTGCGAGTTCAATATATATTTATTTTTTCTTTCAGGACGTATTCCTCATATGTTTCTCATTAATCAGTCCTGCAAGCTTCGAAAATGTTCGAGCAAAGGTAACTATAAATGGTTTTGCTGCTCATATTTTATAGTAGGTTATAGTAGCACCAAATGATATTAATATTAATCCTTTGAACCCAGGCCACCCAGTCCTTAAGACCCCATTCCCTTGGGCTCCTGAGCAAAAAAACATGAAATGGACACATAAGTAAAACTAATTACTGTGAAAAACCATGAGTTCAGTTGTACTTCTATCTCAATTTGACTGAACCTGATCATTTCAATATTCATTTCCTTATTGTGCTCATCCTCTAGACCCTTTAAGCACAGATAACTCTTACAATATTGACACCCAAATTTAGTCTTCACTTTTTTGAATGATCTGTCTTTATAGACCATGTTTGGGAAGTCTCTGACATGTTTGTTGAACTTAAATGCACAAACAACATAAGTGTTATTGCCTGTAGCTCGTGGAGGAGACACTTGAGGATGATGCAAGCCCATATTATGCAACCTCTGATGTGTCTTGACATGGTTTTGAAGCACCAGAAATTATTGTCTAGGAAAAGTTTTAAAAATTCAGTGGCTTTATTCTCGGGAGAATTAGATTCTGGAATCTGGAATTGGAGCCTGTCTATTTCACCAGTGTGTCTACTGTAGATGTAAGTGTGAATATATGTACAGGAGACCAACCTATATCAAATTTACTTGAATTATTATGTGGGACACATGCACACACGCATGACTGGATCTAGATACATTTCATCATTCATATGATTGCCAGATTCCATTTCAAAATGTTATTTTCACAATCTTCCTCCTCCAAATCGTTGAGCACAATGACAGGCATGGGAATTGTATGAACTTGGAATGCATTTATGACCCTCGCGAGACTAGGTACAACCCTGCATGAATACATGTTTTGATTATTTTTAACTTTAAAAACCATGACTGAGAGTTTGAATGAGAAAGCATCCAGTATTGAAGTACAATGAATCAAACTGAGCAAAGAACCTAACCAGAATTTTAATACTCAAGCATGCACTCTCCTGCATGTAGGGATTGGTAGGGGAATGGCATACCGCAGGGACATTAAGCAGCATGGGGAGACATTTGATGACAGCAAATTGCACTATAAGTGGAATTGGCACTGGTTGAACAAAGTGACATTTGACAAGACTAATAGTAATAGAAAGGTGAAGAATGGTTTGTGAAATCTACGTCTGATATTATATGTCATCACAACATTACCACTGTAGTTAGTAATCCCCAGCGTGACTTAAAAGCTTGAAAAGGACAAGGTAAAAGGATTTAAGAAATAGCTTATATTATATTGCAATATCATTACAATAAATGATACAAACTTTTTTGTATGTTTGTGTAAATCGCAAAATTGCCGCCAACCCCTAGTGCCCAGCCTAAGTGACCAGTACGACCCCAGCCCCTTTGTCAATTTTTTGAAATGCATGATATTAGCCTTGTAGAACAGCCATTTCCTATATTTTTAACACACCTTTTCAAATTGCAAAATGAATTAAATTTATGGGTGCTGCTATTAAAGAACTTACCACAAGGCATGTAGTACATTGTGATGTCGATATTTTTTACCCATTTTCATGTCCAGTCTTATCGATTTAAAGTAAGGTGTGTGAGACCTAAAGTAAGGTGTGTGAGACCTAAATACTGGTTGCTTGGGGAAAGGATTATTTACATATCAGACTTTTGTGACACAAACCACCCTAGTTATGATTATTATTGTTACTAATCATCACTTTTGTGACACAAACCACCCTAGTTATGATTATTATTGTTATTAATCATTCAGAAATAATTACAAGTGATGAGAATCTTAATTTATGTTATTAATAATCATCCAGAAGACAGCATCCATTTCCCTCACTTGGCGGATATGTTGGTGCTGTAAAATTTTCTCTCTTCCACAGCATTAAGGACAAACTTTTTACTGTCATACAAAACTCTTTACCAAAGGAGAAGGTAAATCCATATTTAATCTATATTTAGTGAGCCCCAATCCACCCACTATCTCTCCAACAAATGGTTATCAATATGTATAATAAGGTTAATAAATTTAGCAAATTTATTAAATCAACAATCAAATATACACATAACAAATACAATGAAAAGATTAATTGATATCAATATTTCCATGAAACCATGTTCGAATAATTTCAAATCTTATAGTCTTATATCCTAACACATAATTCAGCAGATTAGCATCAATATAAACCATAGGATCATTCTTGACATAGAACAGAAATGGAGTTCTAGCGATAATTTTATAATAGTTTGTACAAAACCTTGCCAATCACAATGCCGGCAATATTCTTTCATGTGCTTTCGTAACAATTTCACAAGTTTATTGTTCACAACAGAATTATCAATTTTTCCACATGCTCCTCTAGCATGCTGCTGAACATTCCACAAGTTGCTGTTCTCTCAAGACTAATCTGGGCACTCCTTCACCGTATTAGTTCCCTCAAGCAGAACAACAATGTTGCAATTTCCAGTAACTTCCTTACACATACCAGAAATTCCGTGTTGTAGTCAAGTATTCTTTGCCATCATACATCATTACACTTACATACTGGGTAAATACTTCTTGAATCTGCCATGCTCGTAACGGTTTGTAAACCAATAAACTGGGAACCAGGAAGAAAATCTAGAATTCAAGCAATCTCGAAAATTCTAGAAATTCTAGATATGCTGCTTCTTCCTACTAAGCTAACGGTTGCCTTTCATCACTAGACTTCCAGCCACACCAGATTCAAAGTGATTAGAGAATAGAATTATTTCAGCATATAAACTTTGATCTCAGCCCATTGGCTGGTCTCGTTCTTAACTATTGGATAATAAAATCTATTTATCCACATAAGACCAGTTTAGATTACATCAGCAAGTTCTAGCATATTCTCTTCATGAATTGTTATTTTAACTCTCTGGTACTTACAAATCACGCCATACCTAAAGGTCATGTCATATTGACATTATACAAGTAATATAATTTTTAATTGAAAAAAAACTCTGTCTTGTCACAGACCTAAAATTAGGATTTCAGGTTCAAAGGGTTAAAGGCCATGAGTGGCATGAGCCAGTAGGAGAAAAAAATAAATTTTCTTATTCTTGTACTATTATGATTATAAATATAGATGCATTGTTCATTGTCTTTCTTTTTAGGATTTTATATTTTCTGAACAAATGAATGTACTTTTTTATGCTGATAAAGATGGTTATTGAACCTACCTCTATTGAAAAATTTATTTTCCTAATCTTATAAAAAAAATAAATAGAAATCATAATAGTTTGGTTCCTGATTGTTATCATTATTTAATTGTACAAAAGAACATGACATACAGATACAGAGAGCAATTATTGACAAAGTGCAATTTCACTTGTGAAGTACAGGCACACCTCATTCATAACCTACCTGTTTAACGACCTCTCGGAGTTACAAACAGCTCTCTAGCGCTCTAAATCACCTTTCTCAGTTTTAGCCCTGTTATCACAGTCAGTCAGTATTCATATAAACAATTAAGCTCCTCGCTTATCGACCAATTTGTTAGTTGTAGGAACAGAATTAGGTCATTAAGTGAGGAGTACCTGTAATTAGAAGTTGAAGCTTAGTAGGATTTGCAAAATTTGGTATGGAACTTTCGTACTATCCATTTGGCTGTACACATTTTTGGTAAGTCTTTTTGACAAGAAGAGGATGTACGATCATAATTTAAGTTTATTTTCATTTGGCTTGATTTGTCTTCCCATAGTTAGGCCTATGCTTCTTAAGCTGTTGAAATTGAATTCTCGATTAAATTCACTTTTAGTTTTAGTGTTGTCAGAATCAAAGACTTGAAAGTGCACTTTAGCAGAAAAATTAACTCAGTCTGATAATTAGTCTACTTTTTTATGTTTAAAACAATAATAGTTTATTATGCCTTAAGCAATAATGTCAGTTTATTATGCTTTAAGCAATAATATCAGTTTGCTGTAAACTGTTTTGATATCAATATTTATTTTGTTTGAAATAGTGGTATCCTGAAGTTAGCCACCATTGTCCAAACACACCAATTATTCTTGTGGGAACCAAACTTGATTTGCGTGAGGATAAAGAAACAATTGAGAAACTGAAAGAAAAAAAGTTGTCTCCCATCACTTATCCACAGGTTTGTTGCCATCTTCTTTCCCTTTTGTGTTCATATCGATACTGAAATGTTCCTTTTTCTCAGTTTTCTCTCAGACTTCTTTCTATTGTTTAAATTAAAAAAAATCTGCAAAATAAAACTCCACTAGCTGTGAAATTTATTCTTTTTGATTAATTTATATCAGCAAGTGATTAATTCCTGGAATGTTGAAACTAATTCCTGTTTGGTGATCCTTTCCACTGACAGGGTCTAGCAATGGCCAAAGAAATTAATGCTGTCAAGTACTTGGAATGTTCTGCCCTCACTCAGAAGGGGCTGAAGAATGTATTTGATGAAGCAATCCGAGCTGTGCTATGCCCAAAACCAAAGCCCAAGAAGAACAAGAAATGCATACTGTTGTGAAACACTTAACTTTGACAGAGCTACAGTTCATGGTTATATGGAAAGATTGCAGGAATTTTTGCTTTTTTTCTTGAGCAAGTGCTACAGTTCACATGATTAAATTGAATAAAATGAAGAAATATTTCTAAACTGCCTGCAAGTCACATTTTCAGATGACTTATTAAGGAAAATTTTGACCAGAATTGTTGAACAAGTGGTCAAACAGCTTTCAATGTGTACATTTAAAAATTCTGAGTGTAATAAATTAATGAAGCAGAATATGAGGATAAAAATGATCATAATAATAAAGTCATTCAAAATTTTGTGGTCTTTTAGGCATGAGAAAGTGTAATTGGAATTTTTTTTTAAAACTTTGTTGCAGGTCATTAAAAGAGGTCAGTTAAGTTAGGATTAGATTATTCTTTTCTTTTACTTCCAGCTCTTCTCCTGCAGAAACTATATATGCTATTTATTTTATACATGGGGAGTTTGAGTGGAGAAGAAATTTGAAAAACTTTCTGATCTTTTTCTTTTCTTTTGTTTTTGTAATACCTGCTGCAGAGTTTGGTAAATGTGGACATATTTAATTTATTTTTATTTTAAAAAAAAAATATTTGCATTTTATAGAAAGACCAGTTTGATTAGTTTAAAAAAATGTTTCTTCCACCAGGTTTAAGGCTTTGTTTTTGAGTCATTGTGTAGGATATTTTTTCCCGTAATTTCTGGGAGGTTGATGTAGATATTTTAATTCAAAATGAATGAGGAGTTTTGTAACTGAAAAAATTACTATATTAAAAACAAAAATACCCTGTCAAATTGTTTTTATAAAGTAGTAAAATGGGAAGGCAATTGGGGCCAATGTAAAATAAATATGTTAAAATTATCTTTGAAGCTGCACATTTTTGTTTTACAAATTTATTGGATATTTTTGTATGTGTTTGAATGAAAGTCCTTTGCTGCAATCAAATATGACAGATTTTAAGATAAAATTTTATGATAACTTAAAAATAACTGATGAACTAGTTTTATTGCACAAAATTATTTTATTTTGCTAAACTAATAGAATTGCTTCAGTTTATTGATTTCAGTGTTTCTTTTGTCCCAAATGCCATTTTCCTTTTTTTCTCAGTTTAAAAAATTATTATTTGAAATAACATTTTAAAGGTCCAGATCAGGTTTCATGCTTTATTAATGGTTTAGACTCTAGCAAAGGAGCTACTTTTAAGGGGATGCACTGTAATGACAAGAGTTCATGGCTATCTGAGATACTGCCTTACAAAGATTATAATTTAAATTTAGAAAAACAAACTGATTTATCTCTAAACAGTAATTTAAATACAGTTTTAAATTACATGCCTGCCAAATCCTTTTTATTTTACTTTGTACACACAGGACCAACTGTCTGAGGCCATTCCTATGTGTGTGTATTGCAATGCAGGTCTAGTGTCAAGTTTAAAACTATTATTGTTGCTGTCTTCTAATGATCTTAATAGCAGTGATCCCAGAATTCTCAAGTTTATTTGTTGGGAATTTTAAAGTTTAATAGCTGTTTGTAGCTGGCATTATGCTAGACTGTTGTTCTTAACTGAACATTCTGCTTGCTAAACTTATTAAAGATTTTAAAAAAATGTGATGTAGAAGAAAATGTGAAATTAGTCTTCAAATTGAACCTTACCCTAGTCTAATGCAGATGGATTTATTTAGCACAAATTTATTACATTATTTATTTAATTAATTAATTATATTTTTTTTTTAGATTAAGAGAATTGTTTTGCCTTGTAAATTTAAACATTTTTGGCATTTTCTGCTCCATTAGCTATGTAACATAAAATTATTAGCATATTTAGTGTTATTACTTATAATTTTATAGTTGTGTACAGGTATTTTGATTTTAAAATTATATACTTTTTATATTACTTTATCTCTTAACCCATTTATTGCCATGAGTGTGTGTGAATGAGAGTGAGTGAGAGAACAGTGGCCTACATTGGAGAACCTTATATTTTTATATTAGTACCATTAAAATTTGTTAGCACTTTAGAAACAATATACAGATTAGTTTATGTTTGGCGCTGAATAAACCTGATCCATTGTTCAAAACTGAAGGAAAAAAGGTTTGCCATGGAATAAGTTATTACTTATCTTTTTTTTTAATAAAGGCTAAGGCTATCACGAATACATTTAAATCGAACAAGTTGATGTCATTTTGTTTACTTTTTTGTTTGTTTTATTCTTGTTCATGAAAGGACTACACATACAAGGGGCTTTCTGGTGTTGTCTGTCATATATGCATGTTCTATATATTATTCCTATGGTTTTGTCTTCCTGAGGATGTAAACTTGAACTCCATAGGTACATAATACTGATTCTTTTCTCTCACTTAACCAGCTTTTAATTTATTTTTTTCACATTCATTGTTATTGCCCTTTATGCGCTTGATAGTTTTTCCATCAGTATTTCTATCAGTAGTGGTAGTTTTTGTAACACATTGAAATGATATATAATAAATGCATATTGATATGTGTAAGATGTTCCTCTTTTTTTGGACAGATAAGAGATCTTGTGAGGATGGGTTTTCTTAGCAAAATCAATCTCACTAATGAAGTCATAGGGCTACAGAGGTTTATGTGAAGTTTTGTAAACATATTCAATGTACTCTTGTCAGAGATTTGGTAAAATATTTAATTAACATTTTGGTAAAACTTGTCTCACTGGGTTCTGCTACTCATCTGTAGGTGAGCTTGTGTTCATTTGTATGCCAAAGCATTTTCAGGATAAATGTTTTATTGCACAAGGAAATGATCCCTAAAGGCATTTTGCTCTGTTTCACCCATGCACATACAAAATTAATTTGAGAACCTTGAGAAATAACATTAAGGGCAGATAAATCTAATGTGTAAAATTAAATTTGTATTTATGGCTGTGTATTATTTATGGAGGAGCATAATTTAAATGCAATGAAGAAATAATTTTGTTCTTGCTAGAATCAAAGCAGAATAATTATTTTATGCCAGTGATTTCAATATTTTAATTTTACTTGCTACATTCAATATCAGCTGATGTGCACACAATATGCATGTATGAGGCAACAAGGCAGTGTTTCCTACATGTCTTAATGCAGCAAGTTGCTGTTTCCTTTTAGACTACAATGCAGCAAGTTGCTGTTTCCTTTCAGACTACAATGCAGCAAGTTGCTGTTTCCTTTCAGACTACAATGCAGCAAGTTACTGTTTCCTTTCAGACTACAATGCAGCAAGTTGCTGTTTCCTTTCAGACTACAATGCAGCAAGTTGCTGTTTCCTTTCAGACTAGGATGCAGCAAGTTGCTGTTTGCTGTCAGACTTACAATACAACAATTGCTGTTTACTGTCAGACTACAGCAAATTACTGTTTACTGTCAAACTACAACAAATTGCTGTTTACAGTCAAACTACAACAAATTGCTATTTACTGTCAAACTACAGCAAATTACTGTTTACTGTCAAACTACAACAAATTGCTGTTTACAGTCAAACTACAACAAATTGCTGTTTACTGTCAAACTACAATACAGCAAGTTGGTATATATATATTGTTCTGGTACTGCAAATATTTTGCTAGTTTAGGCGTATTTTCTTCTCTAGCTTACTGCTTCTATTAAAGTTCTATACTTTTAAGCTTTCATCTCAGATGGGTCATGCTGTCTTGGTAACAACATTTTAGAAAAAAGTGAAAGTAATAAATGCACCAAGAGTAAATCTTCATTCTTGAAAGTTATGAGGTGACAATACATGCATACATGCAACTTGTCTTGAAAGACTATTTTGTATATTTTTTTCAAGAGACTTTGCTAGCTGTATGTGATTAATTTTCAGTAGACTGAAATGATTTACATATAAACTTGTCTCAAACATTACTTTTTTATGAGTGAGTTTTGATTTACTGTGAAGGACAATAATAGCACACCCAAACACATTGTACCACATTGCTGATCTGTAGGATTGACTTAACTCACTACTTAAATAGAACTTGTACTATCGTACTATCCAAATTGATTAAGATTTTTAGAATCATTGTAGCACCTTGTGCAAAATATGAGTAAGAATCAATGCCTAAGCATAGAGCAGTACCATGTATCAAAGCTATTATTTATTTTTAATATGGGAGAGGAGATGATACTTTGGAAGTAAAGTCGCTGGTTAAAAAAGAAACATGTTCAGGGTTTGCTGGATCACTAACAAATTTTAAAGGGATAGTATTTGTCATAACTCTTTGCTGAAGAAGATTATTTTTCAGACCGATAGAATTTATTCTGCTTTTTCTTTGTTTGATTGTCTCTTTGGCAGTTATTTCCTAGAAAGTGATTTACTTATAATGTAAATTGATTTCCTTGAGTTTAAAGACTAGTCAGTCATGAAGACACTTTAGTTTACTTAAGATTACTAAGCATATATTTGATATATTTTCTTTCCAGAGTGAAATATTTTTCTTTATTTTTCTGAAGACATTACCTTGCCTTTTGCTTATTGCTAAACATTGTGAAATGTCTTATACAAATGATTTTTATAGCACTGCATAAGTGTGTATGATTTTCAGTTTGTTGACATTTATTTTGTTTTATTGTATCACCTTTTGAGTCACTGACATTGTGCCATGAAAGGTTTGTGTTGTACAGCAGTGGGTGGTTGATGAAGTCGCACCATGAAAGCTTTGCACAGCACACTTACATTTCCCCTCCTCACTCAGTACTTTTTAGTGGGAGATTTTGTGTTTGTCTATCAGCAGTCATTTAAAAAAAAAAAAATAATTTGTGTAAACTCCTGTTGTTCTATTTAAGTGGTGAATTATCCCAATCAAGTACAAAAGTTACTTAGTGACTGCATGGTGCCCAAGTTGTAAAAATAAGATGGTTACATGCAAGTCAGCAGTGACACATTTTTAGCTTTATGCTTATTATAAAGGGACATGTAAGTTGTGCACTGATTTCTTCTTATTGTCCATTTGACATATATACATATTTAGTTATTTGAGTATGCATATGTGAAATAGTGAATTTTTAAAATATTATTTACATAATAGTACTTGATCGCCTTGGCAACAATGATATTGTATATAACCTGAAATACCTTATATTATAAAGCTTAACCTATCCAGATAAGTATCATTTTATAAACATATTTCTTATATCTTTTGTATTGTACTACCTCTTTTTAACTGCCAGAAATGCAGCGATTCTAAAGAATTGTGCTCCCCAAAATATTACATTAATATTATATTAAATTTATATTGACTCTAACACTAGCCACATTTAGGATTTATTGGCTTACTGATACCTGGAAGTAGAAACTCTTAGTCTTAGGAAGTATTTCTTGTAGAATCACACAAGTATCTTTTTGCAAGTCTTTTACATTCATTCTTTATATTGCCTGTGCATGCTTGTGTTCTGCTGGTTTGAACAAATTATTTATTTATTAAAGTTTAATATACTGCTGGTTGGTAGTCACAGCATTGAATGTATGTAATTAAAAAAAAAAAATCTTTCTCCCTCTTTCAGGTGTATGTAAAATAATTGTACAATTATTTGTACAACACATGCATTTATGTAAAATTAAAAAAATATATATTGCTTTTATACAATAGATGTTGTAAAGCTGTAAACAGTGGACATTTAGAGTCATTCTCATTTAAAATTTGACATAAATTCTATTAAATGTAATCAGTTAAAAATATTAAAGAGACTACAATCTTTCACTCTCTTTCTCTTTAATAGCTTTTCTTGGAAGTAGCCTTAGATCAATTTGAGATCAATTTGTCAGATAAAAGATGATTCCCATCCCACCCCATTTTGTGACCTGTTATTAATCTATTTGTGACTCAGCTTGATGTGAATTTTGCATTACTTCTGCACTTTGCGTGTAGCTTGTTGAAAGCCATATTCATGCATTCGATTATTTTAAAACTCTAGAGATCAAATTAGAACTGACTTTAGAATTAGAAATAATTTGATATATTGCATGATCTTGATGTGTGTACAGTCAGTGAGGGGTAGTTCTGCTAGTTTGACCATTTGGAAAGGCACAGAAAAAAATAATAAACCAACCCTGAAAATCATGATAGCCATCAAACATGCATGCACACACACATACTTTATGAAGCACTAAATATATAAATAGTAATAAATAGTTTTATTTGAAATTCTTTTATATATTCTATAGTAGTAATAAATAGTTTTATTTGAAATTCTTTTATATATTCTATAGTAGACTACTATAGACAGCAACTGAGGAATAAGTGCTGATTTCTTATGTTTTTAATCAAAATTATGTTTGTTTATGATACTGAGTCATTAACAGAATATTCATAAATTTAAAAGAAAATCAATGTTTCCTTTATGCAAGCATTAATTTAAGGTAAACACCATATTAGTTAAACCCATTAATGGTAATTTATTTTAAAAAACTGCACATGTGTAGGTAAACATGTACACCTGGTAAAGGATGCTTATTAAAGAATTATTTTATTGCAAACGTTTCATATCAAGTAAAAAACCAAACAGATGAAGTACCATTTCTGATTTATTTTAGATTGGCAAAAATTGTTAATGTACATAAATACCATTCCCTGAAATTATTTATCATTTAGTACCATACTTAGTATTACAAAATAATCATTCAAATGTAAATTACATACTTTTTCACTCTACATATAATGTGCTCGCTTTTGCAGCATGAAATAATTATTTTTACCAAAAATGGATTTGCATATTGGTAGAATTGACAATCAGTATGGATTGTTTGTTTAAACGGGTTAAGGGGAGGCAATTGTTTCTTTGTTAATTTTTACTCCATTTGAACAGTTTTGTACTAAATGTCATGACAATAATTTGCGTGGTCACTAATGTTGTTTTGTATTGTATAAACAACAGCACAAATTGATGAATAAATCATTGCCTCTAATTTTAATCTTGTTCATCCTCGGTAAGTAGCGGAACTTTGTGGAGGGAAGGAAAGGAAGGGTTTGAATCCCACTTGTCTCTCCCTGTACCCTCCCCTCGGTCCCCACACCTTTAGCTTACATGTATCTTTTAGAAACACGGCATGGGGTTGTTTTATATAATTTTTGGAGAATTCCTTTTACAATGCTAGAATGACCGTAGAAAAAAAAAATGCTCATTTAGCTATTACTCTTTTCGAAGGATATACGTATTAAATTTGGCGAGGAATTAATTAACTCTAATAAATAATCCCCAATTTAGCAAGTGAAAAAAGCCTTGCATCTGGGGCAAAGACATCATTCTACAGGTAGTTGGGTCTTGAGATCGCTAAGCTCTTAACTACATTGGGCAACCGCAAATAAAAAAAAAATCTCTCCCCAAATCAGGGTGTCGTAAGCCTCATGACTTTCTAAGAGAGGGTAGGAGTCTAGATCTAATTTCGACCATCAAACTACCCAGATATGGGTTAACGGGAAACCTAAAGATGACTAATAGTAATAATGATCAATGGTTTTAAACGAAAATTGATAATTTAAGATACTTTGTAGCTATAAAAAAATGTATAATCATGCAACATTCACATAAAAGTGATATAAAATATAAAAATATGTAGTATTTAAAAATAAATAATGTACTTTAATTTACTGTTTTCTATACGAAAGCATTTTTAAAAAAAACATAAACATTAAAATTATTTATTTAAAAGTAATGTATAATGTATTACAACACTACTGAGTATAAAAAATAGGCATAAAGTTTGCTATACTAAAACTCGAGGCCCTTATTAAAAAAGCATGAATTTAAAAGTAAAGTTTGCTATACTAAGACTCGAGGCCCGTATTAAAAAACATGAATTTAAAAGTAAAGTTTGCTATACTAAGACTCGAGGCCCGTATTAAAAAAACGTGAATTTAAAAGTAAAGTTTGCTATACTAAGACTCGAGGCCCGTATTAAAAAACATGAATTTAAAAGTAAAGTTTGCTATACTAAGACTCGAGGCCCGTATTAAAAAACATGAATTTAAAAGTAAAGTTTGCTATACTAAGACTCGAGGCCCGTATTAAAAAACATGAATTTAAAAGTAAAGTATACTACGCTGTACCACTCAATGTCGTTGCAATGTCTATCCATACATTACATTACATTACATTCAAGTTGCTGCCCACGTTTGAATGTGTATCCGCACTTTCGTACATAACTGCAATGTTAAATTATATACATATCAGTTGTATCGGTTTGAGAATGTCAAAGTTTGTTTATGAGAAGAATATTATTTGGGATGAAGCTAGTTTTAGCCCTGCCAGTCGAAAATGTCAAAGTTTGTTTATGAGAAGAATATTATTTGGGACAAAGCTAGTTTTACCCCTGCCAGTCGTAAATGTAAGCATTTGATAACGCCTGGCAAAGGGCCGATAATCCTTGTAAGACCATTCTCGAAGTTTATAGAATCGTTCTCATTATCCATATTGTTCGATAGTTCTGTGGCAGATATAAGCTTTCCCCCCCTCCCCCATTCGTCTATCACACACATTTACAACCCTCTCAAGCACTTTTCTACTGTTTATGGTCTCATCACACAACCTTACACTTAATATCCGCGTAAAGGAGCAGAAAATAGACTCGTTAAAATGTCTGTACATGATCATAAAACGAACCCAATAAAACTCTAAAACCCTTTAACAGCTTCAATAAAATGTCTTATAAGAGCACAGTTCAGACTTAATGAAATTTCTATTTTTTAATTGGTATACTTTTAAATAAAAAATATTTGCAACAGAGCATACAACAGAATTACTAAATCATCTGTATAAGCAGAATCAGTAAAACATTAAAACAGATTTACTCTTGTTGGGTGGTACGACCGTATAGTGTCAAGGGTCGTGATTGGCAGTTCTTATAGAGTATAGAGTATAGACTATCTGGTTTTGCTAAATTATGAGTACATTTTATGTCTCGGTCTACTCCACAAAACCCACAAGAAAATGACTTAGAGTAACGACTGGAACAGTCTTAATTTTATTCACATGCATTATTTTAATACATCATTTTTATTTTTCAAAAGTTATTTTTGAAGGGCAGCAAAATTTAGTCGAGTTTAGATTATAAACTTTATAATTATACCGACTGAGTTTATTGGTCAGTTTTGTAAGAACTATTTACTAGAGCAACGATTGAGACTGGTTTAAATATTTATTGTGTATTTGCGTTTCTTTTTAAAATACGTTATTTATTGCTTTTCAGAAAGTATTTTAGTGGCATCAAAATTTAATCGAGAGACGGTGGGACATTAGCGGCCAGGTTTCGATTGCCGCTCACGTAGTGGAAAAAAATTATAGGTGCCATTAACTGCACCTTTAGTTCAAAGTAGCGGGCATAGGTCGGTCTTAGTGGCCAAAAGACAGCAGGCTATTGTCCGCTGTGTGGCCAGAATTGCATTGAAAATGCATCCAAAAGTCCCCCCCCCTCCCCCCTTGAAGACGGAAGTGAAACCACCATCAAAAGCCAACAACTCCATTTCTCTCACTCCAATTCCCTGTTAATGTATTTAATTTGGGTTTGAGTTAGTGACATGTTCCGTGGTCATTGTTAGTCTTAGTCTTTGATGGGAATGACCACAACTATTTGGTTTAGACAAGCGTTAAACAGTCAGACTGCGTCAGTGGTTATTAGTTGGACACATTCTCTCTCTCTCTCCCTAATTTTAACATCAGTAGTTTGTAACTAATTGTATGATAATAAGCTGATAATTGCGACCTCGTGCTTCCGCCATTGATTTGTTTAGCCATTCAACTAGTGATTCCACTTGATTATTCACTCGAGACTCTTCGCCATTGGGTTTAATGACGCCATATAGCTGTTTTGCAGTGTCATCGCGAGTGCAGTAAGTGCAACAGTGAACGTCTGTCGTACAGTCAGAGAGGGAACGCGTAGTTTGCTCGACTTTTTCAGCGGATGTTGTATTGACAAGTAATCCGGTGACTCAAAACCGGGTCTTCGACTGATGCGCGCCCAGTTTCGATGCGCAGCTGCGCACTTCTGCAGTGCACTGTTCCCGCTTTGCCTTCCATCTTGTCCCTCCCCCCCCCCTCTTGTCACTGTTCCGAATGATAGCGGTGCTAAAAGTGATTTTTGCGATATAGGATTTGCACTGTCCCTGCCATAAACCATCTGAAATGTACTGAAGAACAAGATTTTTATTTTAGCAAGACAAAAACCAAACTGCTAAACTAATCAAAGACAGAAGAAAGTTCGTTTTTGCACTGATATTTATCAAGAATTTTGGCGTCAGAAGAGCAGTATTGGGAATCCATTTAACGGTTACTTAAAAATTTAACAGTTAATTTATTAAATCAGCAATCAAATATATATTTGACAAATACAATGAATAAAGATTACTTGACATCAATATGTCCATGAAATCATGCTCGAATAATTTTAATACCTATATAGTCCTGTATCCTAAAACACATTTCAACAGATTAGTCTTGATACAAATCACAGGATAGTTCTTATCAGAGAACAGAAATGGAGTTATTAGAGATAAGTGATAACATTTTTACTTAACCTTGTCTAGGCGGAGCTGCAATAGTCTTTTCATACACTTTTTATGACAAAATCAAAAGTTTATTGTTTACATTATTACTGTCAATTCCACTTGTTTCCCTTCTCACAAAGTAGAATACTGACTAGCTGCTATTCTCTAGACTCTAGAGGCTATCTCGTGCTCCGCCGTATTAGCTCTCTCAGTTAGAACGATTGTAGCAATTTCCAGTAACTTCTTTGTACCAGAAATTGCTCGATGTAGTCAGTACACTTTGCCACCATCATCAACGGAGTGCAGTGTATTTCGTACACTTACACACTGTGGTAGATACTTCTCATGTCTAACATGGTCGTAGCAATTTATAATCAGTAAACCAGGAATAATCAGTCAGATACTATGTGAAATAAGTTATTAAATGCAACAACATATACAAATAGTTTGCAGAATTAGTCTTTGACTGAAAATGGAATTATGAAATCTGTAATATTTGAAGTTATTTAATTAAATGAAATTATTTAAGCAATAACTTGGCAAGTGGCTTTATAAGTATTGTTAGAAACTAATTAAAAATTGTAAAGACACAGCCTTCATTTACAACCTTAACATTTATTAGAATAAGCATAGTAAGCTTTAGCGAGCCCCCATCCACCCTCTATCTCTCCATCATATAGTTATTAATATGTGTAATAAGGTTAATAAATTAAAAAAAATTATTAAATCAACAATCAAATATACATATAGCAAATACAATGAAAAGATTAATTGACATCAACATTTACAAGAACCATGTTCAAATAGATTCAATGTTTGTACAGTCTTATATCCTAAAACATAATTCAACAGATTAATGTCAATATAAATCACAGGATAGTTCTTATCACAGAACAGAAAATGACTTATTAGAGATAAGCGATAACACTTTGTACTTAACCTTGTCTAGGCGATGCTGCAATATTCTTTCATGCGCTTTCATAATAAAGTCAAGTTTATTGTCACAATAGAATTGTCAGTTTCACATGTCCTCTAGCACACTGTAGAATGTTCCATCAGCTGATGTTCTCTCAAGACTAATCTTGGCACTCCTTCGCTGTATTATCCCTGAAGCAGAACAATGTAGCAATTTCCAGAAATTCCATGTTGTCATCGAACATTTTTTGCCATCATATAATTAACAGAGTGCAGTGTCTCTTTACACTTATGCACTAGGGGGAGAGACTTCTTGAATCTACCATGGTCATAAAGTTTATGTAAATCAGTAAACTGGGATATTCTGGTAATAACAAAAGGCAGCTTCTTCCCTGTAAATCATAAACAGGGAACAAACAATAAGTTTCCAGTTTGTTCATCCCTAACTCCATTCTTTTTTACATTCGTGTCTCAGCTTACAGTTTCCTGCAACATTATTTACTAGCCTGATATATCCATACAAAATAATAAATATAACATAACAGTTTTATGAATGTGTTCATTAGAAACAATGTCAAGTGTTTAGCATACTACATACATACTACATACATGCATCATTGTTCACAATTTGTAGAAATAATAGTTTACTTAAATAAAATATCTCTATGTAAAATGCAAAAATAACATATCAATAGGAAAATGCACGAAATATTTCTAAGTCCATTTTCTCTCAGTCATTTAACTCACCATTAAGCTAACGGCTGCATTTCATGATTGGACTTCTACCACATCAGATTCAAAATGATTAGAAAATAAATTCTTTTCAATAGGTAAACCTTGATCTCAGCCAATTGGCTGGTCTCGTTCTTCTAAATCTTAACCATTGGTACATTCTCCACCTGAGTTGTTTACTCCAACTCTTGGCACTTACAAAATTATATCATAAGCAATGCCCTAGGTCGGGTCACTTTGACATTAAAAAAATTATATAACAGCTAAGTTTAGAAATGTGGATAGGCAAATTTACTCCACTACATATTCATTAATACACAATTAGTTATGGCAGTTGCATAATAATAAGTATCAAATGCCTTTTAATGGATTTACCAACTAAAGCTAACAGCAGAAACTAAAGACCGGTTTTTATCCTGGTAGTGGCTAGAATAAAAAGATTATCTAGTTAAGAAAATCTGTCAATACATTTATATTATGAATAGTGTTAAGAGTAATACTACAGATATATAAAGCAAAACATTATGATGCAATTAACGCACAAGCAACTGCTGATGTAATGCAATGCATTCATACAAATTCAGATTGAAAGAAATTATAAGGGTTTGATGAATATATATTTAATATAGGTATGTAACCCTGAATGCCTGGTATTGCTTAACTGTCCCGAAAAGATTGTCTGCTTTGAAATTCCATATTCGACTTCTTGGAAATGCTCATTACACAGTACCGTATGTGCTTTCGGAGGAGTTTTCTCGTTTCATCTTTGTAATAGACTTTTGTCGTAATTTGTTATCTTAAGGAAATGTAAGAAATGAATACTTTTAGTTCGTCCGTTGTTTGTGCAGCCATATACACTGCCATGTCTAACCATGTTTTATTTTTCAAACTACGCGTTTAACGCAAAACAATATGTCGGACAGCGCATGCGGATTGTAGACCCACATCGTGACGTCACATATTATGTTGCTATGGTGAGAAGTCAGTCTTGCAAATGAATGAAAGCTCTGATTTCGTTCAAGAATATTGACTTTCAATGCCGACATAAATGCATATATAAATCTCTGAAAGTTTAAATTTTGCAGTCTTGATTCTAAGAATGGGAATTACTCATTTCATACGGATTTATTCTTATTTGTGGCTGACCTATATTCCATTTCACTTGGTCTTTAACCTAAAAAGTAAACTAGATAAAGAAAGTAAGCTAGATGAAGAAAATGAACTAGAGTAAAAAGTAGCTAGCCAAAATAATACAATACAGGAGCCCCAAAGATTATGTTAAACCTAAACAGTAAACAAGATACAAAAAGTACGCCAGTGTAAAAAGTAGCTTGCCTACAAGAGTAAAATACAGGAGTCCAAAAGATTATGTTAAACCTAAAAAGAATTCATCTGATAGTTTACCTTGGAACTATTCTAAATAAATAAACTAGTTCAAGAAAATAAATCAGTAGATCAGCAAAAACATTGAAGTGTTTAGAGCTTCCGATATCTTTTGGAAAATATAGGTTAAACTCTGTCAGCATCGTAATTATATATATTTTATAAAAAAATAATTCTGGGAAAACCCACAGCCAAAAAAATATGTATTTGACACAGGTCATTGTAGAAATTCTAATGTATAAATAAGATTACTTTTATCAGTCACTGTTGTCATTCCTATTATCGCCTAGTTGCGTATTTTGCAAAGGTTGTTCATCGCGTTTGACGAGTCGCTTACCTTGTCCTCGTTTGTTTATCTCAACATATCAACACCCCCCCCCCAACTCTGTATTGCTAATTAGAAGAAAAACCCACCCATTGATACACGCACAGGACTATATTAATACAGAAACCCCCCCAACCAAACAACAAAAATATTCACACAAACAAATTTGCTCAAAAACACATAAAAATGAATTTAGCAGAATGAAAGCATATAAGACGTGGGTGATATTACACAAAGAAAGAAACATAAATTTATGTATAACAATGAAAGAAGTGACACAGAATATTGGTGCTGATGAAATAGACGTATCCCGGGGAGCCTCTTGTAAAAGGATACGCTCGCACCAGAGCTCGATAGACCTACAGGATATTCCAGAAGCTGGACGCTGTTCTGCCAGTGAACGCTGACCGGACAACATACACTTCTGGAAAGTTAAAATACTTATAAATAAATTTCAGTGTATTATTTTTATACATAGAATTTAATTCAATTTATAACCCACTGCATTTTGGTTCATTTCTGACCTATCTTTATTGTGTTTTGTCTCTCTATTTCAGTGATCTCCACCCCCCCCCCCCACCCCCGTCTCATTTTTATATTTATTTCTTTTACTAAAATGATTTAACAAAATTATTAGATTAACGCTCAAATTGGGGTATTTTATTTATGATTACCACGAGTTGATTTCTGTGCCATGATCAACGTTTACGTGTATTTTTTTTTTTCCTGTTTATGTTGCATCATCGTTTGTGTCCCAGATCTGAAACAGAAACATCGTTGCTTGATGTCGGTTGGTTCGTCGAGTCTGCAGGATATAATTATGAGAAAAGCGGAAGTAGAACATACATATACTGTACCTCACTCCAATCATTACACATACACGCACTTAGAATGTACAGTCCATAGATAATTTATAAGAAGCAGTCAAACCAGTAGCATTGTCAGTCCTGCTGATTATTTTTAGATCGTCTAATTTTAGCAGCCAGTGTAAGTGCATATAATATTGAAAAGTGTGCCAGTTCTTCGTTGTTCATTGACACCGCACATGTAAAACGGGTACGCTTGATTTCGAGCTCCCAGAGGTAAGAAAGAAATTGTGTTAATTGTTCATCGTGATGTCGTTTTATTATTGTAGCATATTAATGTCTGCAGAATATTATCTTTGATTACTTGTTCGAAAATGTATACCAGTTCATTAATAAGTTTGCGTGCTTAAAGAAGTAATTTCACTCTTTACCCGAGACAGTAACTTGTGAACTCGGTCAAACATGATTTGAGTACCCCCTTAAATTATTTTTATTTTAAAAGAAAATGAAATCAACACCAACTAACTTCATAGGTTAGTTTTTATTTCAATAGATTTATATCACCATTCTAGCGAGCGAAACTTTTGTATTAATCAGGGCTGTGGAGTTGGTATAAATGTCCCGACTCCTACTTCAAATTCTATGAGACAAGGCTAAGGCAGGTCCACGTTTGAACCATGTAGGGGGTAAAAATCTTTTGAAAAATGAAATGATATCTCAAGGTAGTTGTGTATTATTAATTTAGTACATTTTAGGCAACGGAAGTGAAAAGTACTTTGTGAAGTTATTGAAATAGGGAGCTAAAAACAAAATATTTTCAGTTAGAAGTTCGTATTAATAGTATACAAGTAGAAGACGAGACGATAGCTGGGTCGCTATATGACGTCATTCTTTCACCTTCATCAATCATCTTCATTAACCGTAACCATGGAGATTTTGAAAAATATCTAGACATAAACGATTGGTCCAAACGTTTGCGCTTAAATCTGGACAATTTGGGAGACAGAGAAACTCTATCATATCTAATTAAATTCAAAACAATTTTTTTTACCAAGCAATAAAGAGGTTAAGACATTTGATCGAACTTCTAAAGTGAGCCCTAAAAATGCAGTACCCTGCTACCCTATATTATTCAAGATGCCGCTTTGACCGTCACAGCTTTACCACTGACTCAAGTTATTGTGGGACGTTTGTTTTCTCTCAGAAATTAAATCCGGTTTGAGAGCAGTGAAGCCGGATCTATTAGAAGGAATTCAATTCAATTTAGATAAAGATTTTTATATGCTGATTAAAAAAAAAAAATTACTGTAGGATTGAAAAATAGTTTAAAAATGAAATCTATTAAGGTCACTTCTTTCTTTCTTTATATCTCTACCATACTCATACGTGTAATTCCATATCAGTAATTAATTTTATGCCATATGATATTAGTAATAAATTACAGTCAAAGTCGGGAGTCAGACTTATATACAATTTTTGGAGTCTCGAGTCGGAAATTTGTTGGCCGGCTCCACAACCCTGCTTTACTATCAGCCTCGGCGAAATACCGGACATATATAGTAATCCATTGACTGTTATGTTAATTAGTCAGTATATTACCACTGGTTGATTTACAGTATTTAGTTTAATTCTATGAAGAACCATTCAAGCATGAGGATTTTTTTGGGTCAGTATGCTCTCGATCTTTAAGTGAGTTTGTATTTCGTTTTTTTCTTTTATAATTTTTAAATCAATTATTTAAAAAACACATTTTCTGTCTTTCTCCAGCTGTAAACATCCATTTCATAACTGACCGTCGCCAAAACTGAAAATAATTGGACCTGCTGTTACTGGAAGGAGTGACTACGTCACAACTTTTCACGGAAACACGACATAGCTGAGCGAACTAAGAATATCATTGGAGCTCGAAGCCTAGACGGCACTCCATATGATAACATAATACTTGACGGCACGTCATAGAGTTTACAGTGCGTCATAATTTAGTACAAGACTGCAGAACGTATTAAATCATTAGCAGTGCCTAAGAACATATGCAATACACCAGGACGTATTAAAGAGGATCTGTCGGAACAGACCAGCACGCGAGAACTTACCACTCCGTCGGAGATAAGATTGTCTCAGAAGTGAGAACCCGCTCAAGGCTTCTACTGTAACACTACACCACAGTTTGAGAAAAATGCAAAATCACATCAAATGTGTGGTTGTAGGGGATGGGTGAGTTGGACTTTCAATGGCCTTATTTCCTTTCTCTTTCTGAACATTGTTTTACTGGCGTGTTCCTTTTAACATCCAACGTCAATGCTCTGTGTGTGTGTGTGTGTGTGTGTGTGCGCGCTCCTAGGGAGAAGCATATATGAACTTAGGACAAGTTTTAATCCTTGTCACTCCTTTCCAGTTACATAAATAGTTTGATTTTTATTTCTCATTAAATAAAATATATAGACTGTTAAGTTTGTCTTTTGATATTTAAAAATAAAATAATTAGCTTTTACAAAACGTGTAGGCTTACTTATTAAAGTTTTAACGGGTAATTGGTTCATAAAACAAAAAATTCTTTGTTCAATGCTGGTTTATTTTAATGACGTCATTTCTTCGATGAATGAAGCTTCTTATTTACACGGCATGTTTACTCGCATGGTTTCTGTTCACTGGTGACCTTTTGACCCGGATTTTCACGAATATGCAACCAAACTTTTAAATTTGTTGATAAGTTCTCAGTATAATGAAGAAGATCCTTGACCCTTCTAGCGAAGATGTTTAATTAAAAGACTGTGAGAGATTAATGAAAGGGTGTGGGGTGGGGACTGAGTTGGCCAAGTCAGTGTCAGATTTGCTCGAGAAGCACAAATGGATGCTGACAGTGTCACCCCCCCCCCCCCTTTCCCATTTATTCTTTCTCTGGCTTAGCCACCAATATTTCTTTCACAAACCCGAGTAAAAATGCTCACTTTGTCGTTCGCATGCCGCTGAATGAAGCCACTCGGTTCATACAAGTAGTGGCTGGGAGGTATTGTAAACGACACGAACTTTAGACAGTGTTGACGGATTTCAAACAGGAAACACATCGGCGGAAGTGAAGTGCCCTCTGGCGGAAGTCTGAGTCGAAACACCTATCTATGTCAATTTGACAAACCAAATTATGTGCGTTATGTTGGGCATTTGTAAAAGAGGAAGTTCTTCTCAAGCATACTGCGTTCCTCATGAGTGTCCCCTGTTTCTCAAAACATGCAGCATTTTGAGTTGCAGCGCGCATGTGTGAACTTTCCAAGTGGCAGCAAAAAGACTGCCACAGGAAGGTTCTTCTAAGAACTAAGAAGAAAATCTGCTGTCTTCTAATAATGAACATTTGAATTGACTCGTGGATGACCGTTCGATTAAAAAAAAAAATGCACATTACAATTATAGCAGTCAAGAGAGAATAACTCGCAAAACATTATTACATTTTAAAAAAATTCGTACTGAACCAACACTCTCCGTTAAGAACATTTCTATTTAATCTAAATAACTTATTAATCCATAAAATTTAAATTATTTTAATTCGTAGTAACATACTGTATACGCCTGCACACACTCGCACAAATATTTCACAGGCACACACACATGCGTTCATTAAAACTGCTCTGTCAATGAAGAATACGTTAATTACCTTGCTATCGATACGCTGCTATTTCTCAATGACCTTGATCTGTCGAAAGATGAGAAAAGGAGCAACATTTTGAAAGGAATACATATAAGTATACATAATTATACGGAACATGGGTCTGTACGGACTGGTACAGAACATGGCTGTATATGGACTGCTACAGAACATGGCTGTAGACACGCACATTGAAAGAAACATAAAATGCATACACACATTCGTGAAAGTAAATGAAAAATGAACGCATTGTTATCTCCAAGTGGAATTACAGTTTAAATAATTAATCTGTGTATCGATTTCATTGTGTGAATTTTTAATCCCCCACTGGATAATTAAAGATAACAAGGATTTCTTTGTGAACTAAAGTTGGTTCACTACAAATTTACAATGCATAATAACATGCACACACCACACACACACACACACACACACACACACACACACACACACACACACACCTACATACACACATTTACTTTTACAACTTTGTGGTTACCCTATTTTCGCTGTAAAGAATTTAACAAAAAATGTAACTCAAGAAAGAAAATGCAATTCTTATGCAATGATATACCCAGTGATGATTAAAATCTGGGTGGAATGACTTAAAAAAAAAAAATCCGCGTCATGCAGAGTGCTTGGTGAACTCTGCCATCGAAAACAAAACCGCTAGTTCTGGCCCTAATGTTTGATTGCAGGACATTTTCAGGCCATTTCAGTGTATATTTACATGAAATCAAGAAAAAAATGTTGTTTTTAAAAAAATACTCTGTATTGAATTGTATACTTGATTACAACTTTACTCTAGAATTTAATGAATAGAATACTACTATTAATATGTTGTGAGAATAATGGATAATATATTTTTACATAATACTGTTATTTATAAATGCTAACTTAGAAAAGATGTTATAAATCTGAAATATCTATCTATCTATCTATCTATCTATCTATCTATCTATCTATCTATCTATCTATCTTAAAATCTATTTACTTTTAATCATTTTAGTGCTGTTGGAAAAACGAGTTTGTTTATGAGCTACACTCAAAACAGATTCCCCGAAGATCATGTGCCCACAGTGTGAGTATGCAACTTATTAAACTTATTAAACTTATTAAACTTATATGATTATCATTATAAACTTATACGATTCCAGCAGATTTAATCCCCCCTTTCCCATAATACACACAAACATTTGAATTTACAGGACAGAAAGGATTATAGATATGTTCACATCGATAATAACATACAGCATCATTTCACACAAACATTTGAATTTACAGGACAGAAAGGATTATAGATATGTTCACATCGATAATAACATACAGCATCATTTCACACAAACATTTGAATTTACAGGACAGAAAGGATTATAGATATGTTCACGTCGATAATAACATACAGCATCATTTCACACCGTGAAACTTGATTGCTTCTTTCAGTATCCAACGCTTTAACTTTGCGGAATAATGAAAATGAAACGAAACACAAAAAAATTATTTAAAATGAAGAGATTTGAGAGATGTAAAGAATATAAAACAAAATGAAAGACAAACTACGGAAGCAAAAAGAAAGTAAACATAAGAAATCTAGGCAAACAACACATACACAAGAAAACAACGAACAAACGACTGCTAAACCAACAAACACAGATGTTGATGATAACGATATTATGATGGTGAAACAAATGATGCTGATGAAACATTTTGATGATGACGGGGCGAAAGGTACTGATGACACTTATTATGGTGATGGAATAAATGTTACTTTTGACACATCCAACGAAGAGTTTCTAGTCAAGTCTTTATTATTTTGTAATTTCTTTTGTACTAGCTATCAGGACGAAACTTACAAGCAATCCACTCAAAAAATAAACACATTAATTTGATTTGTTCTGAAGATATTAATATTTGCACATCTCTTTTAAAATGGGAACTTTTAACAATCATATCTATTATCTTCATTATTACAGCTTTGACAATGACACAGCATGTGTCATGGTGGACGGAAAGACGTATGAGATTGGATTGTGGGATACGGCAGGACAAGAAGATTATGATCGTATTCGACCACTTTCATATCCTGGCACGGTAAGAGGCGATAAATACATTTTTTTTTTTTAAAGAAGAACTTTTGTTTTGCTTTTGAATGTACATTGTACAAGCTGGTCTCGGGTTTTTGTGCTACGTCTTCGATGAAGAGGAATATGTGGGTGTGCGATGATAAAAATTGAAGTTATGATTGTTGCTCCAAGAAGGGTTTCTAAATCATTATTTCTGCCAGAACCAATGTATATGAGAAAGAGAACAATGTTATTCTTATGTTATATTTGAATCTGAAAACCGCTTGATTACGGAAAACTGGTTTATATAGAGAGAAGGTGGCAGGATTCTCATTCAAATTTTGGAAAAGAAATGCTTCCGGTTCCGTTTTACATTTTTGAGATAAACTAGCGTTGGACCTTTACAAATCAGTTTGGTTAAAGAGAGAGGTTTAACCCGAAGATTAGTTCAAAATGTCTACTTGAAGTATTCGAAGTATTTGCCATTGATGACAAAATGATCTTTAAAAGAATGTTTTTGTTGCTATATGTAAATTAATTTTCAGACCCGAGCTAAAAAGCGACAATGAAGAGCTTGCTCATATTTGTCCACTCCCACCTCACCCCACTCCTTCCCCCTTTGTCAGTTCTCAGTACCGATCTTTTATAACCTCAGGAGTAGGTCACAAGCCACAAGACCTCTCTCTCTCTCTCTCTCTCTCTCTCTCTCTCTCTCTCTCTCTCTCTCTCTCTCTCGAACTAAACCGACCGAGTTGAAGGACTGAGTTAAAATCAGTCTGTACTAATAGAAAAGAAAGACACTCATTCTTTAATGTCTGGTTAACAGACGGGGGAAAGAGCAGATAAAAAGTGACAAGCAAGACATAACAAGAGCATGATGATACTATGGCGTGAATTTGAGAGGACACAGTTTAGTGAGGACATGATGGAAGAGAGTACATAATGACGTGAATTTGAGAGGACACAGTTTAGTGAGGACATGATGGAAGAGAGTACATAATGAAGTGACTTTGAGAGGACAGTTTGGTGAGGGAATGATGATGAGAATACATAATGGCGTGATTGTGTCATGAAGGGGTGGTTTACGCAAGGAAAACAAAAAGAATTATGATATATTTTTATTCTTTTATTTTTTTGTCTTCAGGACATATTCATGATTTGTTTCTCTGTAATCAGTCCCACCAGCCATGCGAACGTGTTTCAAAAGGTAAAGACGATACTTGTGTTCTTATACTTTACACTTTGCAATAAAATTTGATTTATGACGTTTAGTTGAGGTTGAACGTTTTTATACGTACTAACACGCATGTGTGTGTACTTGTATTCGTAAGGTTGTGTGTATGCATGCATGTATATATATGTGTTTGAAGATATATATGCTCATACACATAAATTTATTAATTTATTATTTTTTCCCACTTTTTATTGTTTATTATGTCAACTTATTAAAAAAATCAAGGTGATATATTGTATGTACTGTGACTAAGTCTTGCCTTGGACAAGGTAAAAGGTCAAGGTGATATATTGCATGTACTGTGACTAAGTCTTGCCTTGGACAAGGTAAAAACTACTGCACAATAATTTAGTCGTTAGGCCGTCATTTGTAATGCTAACATACACACATTTTACAATAATGTAATCTATAATTTCATATAATTCGACTATAAAATTAATATAATAATATTGTCAAATAAATATTCTGCTTAATCTTACTGTATTTTTACTATAAGTCTTTGAAAAATGAAGTTATCCTAATAAAACGTTTCTTTAGCCTACTGTCAGGGGAAGTGTTCAAAATGTAACTTTAAATGTGATAAACAAAATTGTACATACTGTTACACTCTTTATGTTTAACTGCTATTTACAATGTTTGAGCGACTGCACATAACATGTCGCATCATATTTCTAAAGGAATATTTGTATTAAAAGGTCAAGTCGTTTCAATGGTATCCAAAGGTCTGTTTACTTGCATATTCGTATTAAAATGTTTTAGTAGTACAGAGAAGTCTGTTTACTTTATATTCGTACTGCAATGTTTCAGTGGTATCCGGAAGTCAGCCATCACTGTCCAGATGTGCCAATCCTTCTTGTAGGAACCAAACTGGATTTACGGGAGAATAAGAATTTTGTCTCTCAGCTCAAGGAAAAAAATATCGAACCCATTTCAGAATCTCAGGTATATACTACCATTGAAAATGTGCTCACGTCCTTCACCAGTACGGTTTAAAAAGCTCTATCTATCTATCTATCTATCTATCTATCTATCTATCTATCTATCTATCTATCTATCTATCTATCTATCTATCTATCTATCTATCTATCTATCTATCTATCTATCTATCTATCTATCTATCTATCTATCTATCTATCTATCTATCTATCTATCTATCTATCTATCTATCTATCTATCTATCTATCTATCTATCTATCCATCCATCCATCCATCCGTCTATCTATCTATCTATCTATCTATCTATCTATCTATCTATCTGACAAAAGTATGTCGTCAGACTAAAATACAGACAGATAATATATTTGAAAAAAAGATATTTGCTTGAGTGAGGATTAAATAAGAAATGTAAATGTCCTTATTAATAGTTACCTGCGAGAAGAAAATAACAACAACCTGCGTCTAACTCATCACTTTTGTCTTTGCCTTGCAGGGACACACCTTGGCCAGTCGCATAAAAGCAGTCAAGTATGTCGAGTGCTCAGCCTATTCCATGAAGAGTGTCAAGCGAGTCTTTGATGAGGCCATTAAAATAGTGCTCACACCAAGGGCAAAGACCATCAGAAAGCGAAGCTGTAAGGTGTTGTGAAGGATTCTCACTGATCACTGCAAGACACGTTGTCAGGCATCTAGTCTGCTTTAAGATACAAACAAACAAATACTTAGGACTACTTTCAGGCAGACTAGAGCCAGAAGCCAAACATGGCTTTAAATCTCAAGTGATAAATTTTTACGCACATACGCTAAAAACAGACAAGCGTGTCCATATTTTACTTCCTCTAGTTGGCCCTGCAAGAAATGCATTGGAACAGATTGCAAATGAAATTTATTTCTGGAGTAGATCTGCTAAAGTTACTCACTGGAATCAACTGCAGATGAAATTTATTTATATGGAGACAATCTGCTAGCAGCGACTCACTGGAACTTAATGGAAATGAAATTCACTTGTGGAGATAGTCTGCTAGCAGCTACTCACTGGAACACAGAGCAGATGAAATTTACTTCGGACACTATCTGCTAGCAGTTGCTCTTATACTATGTGGTCTGAAATGTCTAATGCCAACTTCTCTCGGCAATACCGACCATGGCTTTGGGGTTTGCTGCAAGAAGCTGACATAAACGGTTATAAACAGAATCACTTGACACCGATTTTTTTCTGGACGAGAGGACATTTTTTATCCAGTATTAACGAGTGGAATGAAGTGATTGCCACAGGAACGTGACAGTAAGTTTGTCACAGACAAGCACAAGTTGTCATGAAAATTGTGACAGTCAGTTTGTCACAGTGGATCAAAAGTTACTATGAAAAATGTGACATGAAGATTGTATTACATACAGACAAGTAGAAGATATTCCCATTAATGTGATAACGATAGATGTTTGTTGCACAGATAGGTAGAAATTACCCTGACTAATGTGATAACTGTGAAGTTTGTTTCACAGACAAGTAGCATGTACTCTAACTAATGTGACAATTATGTTTTTGTTTTACACAACCTGTGCAAGAGAGAGTTAGCACATTTTGGCACCGGAAGTGGAAGCTGTATAAAGTCATTTCCTCGTTTTATATCACGTGTCAATTCGGCGAGTCAGTGAAGAAAACAAAATAAAACCTGATGCACGAGACTCTTTGAGCTGTTTACTAACCACTACTTTGCTAACTACGGATCTATTACTCCTGATTGCTATTTTTGTACTATAATGGACCTATTGCTAACTACGGATCTATTACTCCTGATTGCTATTTTTGTACTATAACATACGACTCATTGTTGATCGTATTCATTGCTATTATTTTCAACATACACGCAGCTGATTTGAAGTCATATAATCAACATCATCTTCATTTTCATCATCATCATCATCATCATCAAGGTTGCAGTCACTCTATCAAAATGAATTTTTAAAAAAAGTTCCCCGCAACATAATGATGTGTGGACACAACTTAGGTGTTGACCAATTTTGCACTGGTTGTGAAGTACCATTGTTTGAAAGTTGGCAAAATGCATCATTATGGCTCTATTTTAAAGTGCTATTTACTCTGTGCATATTCTTACAGTCTACATTATTTATTTGTCAAATTCAACAACAAGCCTTCAAGAAACACTAAACGCAAAAAACAAGCATAGCAAGCGATATATGTATAAAATGAATTATTGGATGGAGAAAATATAAATTCAACAATGATGTTAAACAAAGACGCCTATCACTTTCAGACAGACAGAGAGAGGAGAGAAAGAGAGAGAGAGAGAGAGAGAGAGAGAGAGAGAGAAAGAGAGAGAGAGAGAAGAACGAGAGTAAGGGAGAGAGTAAAGAGAAAGAGAGAAAGGAGCGAGCAAGTGAGAGAAAGAAAAGTGTAGAGAGGGAGAAGTTAGTAGTACAATTGTATTACTGTATTGCATTTTTAGCCCAGATTGCAGTAAAATATGTACTTGAATAAAGATGAAGTTACATGAAATGCTTTGGATAAATACTTTATGTTGTACGCCTGTGAGAGAATGACCTTCATACATTTTTTTTTGTGCAGAAAACTATTAGGACTGACAAAGGACGTAGGACGTGACGCTGATAGACCAAGGACGTAGGACTTGACAATGACAGACCAAGGACGTAGGACTTGACAATGACAGACCAAGGACGTAGGACTTGACACTGAAAGACAAAGGATGTAATACTTGACACAGACAAAGGATGTAATACATGACACTGACAGACAAAGGACATAGGACTTAAACTGACTGACAAGGCATAGGACTTGACACTGACAAAGGACATAGGATTTGATATTTACTAAGGAAGTAACTTTGAAGCACTTAGGTAGCTCTAAGGCTGTCATTCTGTACGCTAGATACATCAGGCTCAAACAGAACATTATCTATGAGCCGTTTCTGTTGTATTCTGAAGATTTGAGTGACATTTAGCTTTGATAGTTTTGACATTTTTGCTGGGAGATGTGCAAGATGTTAATTCTCTACCATCCCAGGCTGTTTGACATCTTAGGCTAAGACAACTCTTAATGTTTCTGAGAGACCTCTAAAGTACTGTGATTAAAGTTCAAGTGAATTTGATTGATCTTGACTATCCATGATGACAGGTTAAGTTGGTTGAATTAACACAATCCATAATCAACCAGATGAACATTATTGTTAAAGGAAAGTTAACATCGGGACAGTAAATAGTCTCTGTTGACTGTGTTTGGAAAAATAATTCTATTTTTCTCTTGATATTATTATTATTAAATATTTTTTGTTCTTGTTATCTTGAACCCTCATTTTTGTTAATTTGTTAGTGTGACCATGAAGAGTTGGCTGGGGGTTCTGAGCTGGAATATGTGGATAAAAAGAATCATATATAATAATATAATAAATTTGATGATTAATAATTTTGAGTCTGATACTGAGAGAAGGTCATTAAATGTAATTGACCATGTGACACATATATACATCTATGTTAATTTGACAGTTGATGTCTATACTAGGATAAACTGAACGATTGTTCAGCATTAATTGAATATTGTTGTGAAATGATGTAAATGTCAATGCTCTTTTGATATGTTGTATATTTGATTGTTGATTTAATAAATTCAATATTAAATTTGTTAACCTTATTACAAATATTGATAACATTATGATGGAGAGATAGTGGGTGGATGGGGGTTCGCTAAATATAGATTAAAAGACGGATTTATCTTCTCCTTTGGTAAGAAGTTTTCCACCTACAGAAATATTGTGTGACGGTGAATGTTTGTCTTTAATGTTGTGGAAGAGAGAAAACGTTTTCAGTGCCCACATATCCGCCAAGTGAGGGAGACGAGTGGGTCTGCTGGAGAATTATTAATAACATAAATTAAGATTTACATTACTTGTAATTAGTTATGGATGATTAAATAATAATAATAATAATAATCCATAACTAGGGTGGCGTTGTGTCACAGAACCAAAAGACAGACATTGGCTAAAAACGTAAAACCGTTCTGTATTGTATGAATGGTTCAGATCTTATGATAACATGTGTTATGTTATTATAAACATGTTTAACTCTATTTCGTTACAGAAATAAGTCTTATTAAGTATTTATTCATGTAGTAATTTGCAGTGTATTTAGACTCCACGATTATGTTTCAGAGTTTTTATTTCTGTTTTTAAATTACCTGGGCTTCAGGTGCTTATATACATTTGTTCATATGAGGTATCCTGTTAAGAGTTTGCCATTTTAGTTATGGGTGTCGCCCATTAAGTCTTTCATTTAGATTGATGGCAGTGTGAAAATAGAACTTGTAACTGACTCAAAAGCATTAGTAAGCGTGGAATGTCAAAGACAGCAAACAGGAGTAAGAATACATTTTGCTCTTAGTATTTGTGACGTTTTGTTGGAAGATGGGCAAGATGTTAATTCTCCACCAACCTGGGCTAATCCCCAAAATACACCTTCTGGCTGGTAGGTGTGTTAATAGATAATGTAGAATAGAAAAGTGATAGTTCTAGAAGACAGCTCGAGACCCTTGATACATAGCCAGGATAGTAGGTAAACACAGGTGACAGACCTCAACAATATAACATGTAAGTGAGTCACGCTAACATGAGTGGTCAGTTTATCAACAATAAATGTATTCAACAAGAAATAACATAAGATAGCATGGTTACGTATAGCAAATAGTTCAACAGTATTTATATATATTATTTAAGTTCGTAATGGCGACCATATAGTGTCATAAGAGAACGTCCATTTGAGTACTGTGGCACTGTAGTAGTTATTTGGTTCATTCATATGAGCGAACTTTGCATGAGTTTATAAGAGAATGCTGAATGTTGAACTCTAAAGTAGTCTGTTAGAGTTTGTCTACAACTTGACTCAATCTGTTCAGAATGTTGGTTTTATAGTCACTTAGCTTTAGTTCCCTGATGTGATGTCTGGGGTCCCAGTGTCATAGGTATATGTATATATGGTTGCACGCGAGGTCTGTGGAAGTGTTTCTGGCCCGGGGGTCATTCCATTCTGGTGTTGCTTCTTGGCCCAGCACTTATGAAAATCACATCCAGAATGAAGTAACACCCAAGATAAAATGCCGATCTGCCTGTAAAATACACATGGGCTAAGAATCATCCTCATGTGTTCTCTGACAAACACTTACTTATTTGGTCATCATATGACATCATACATACAATAAGTGAAATATAACAATAGATTAGTTAGGTAATCAAAACCACATACCTTCGACAGTACTAAATACAGAGGATAATTTCCTTCTGGATGACTGATGATAAAGTTAGTAGTATGAATCTACTTTGTTAACACTAGGAGCCAAAATACGTGTTGCCTTGGCGGTCAACTGCATTCGAGTACAGATTTACAGGTGCGTTTATGGTCACGTGCCTGAGCTGCACTTTGATTGGTTAGTTTAGCGAGTTGTCTGAAACATTCAGGTATGTTTCCAGCCTAGGGATAGGGTTCCTTATTCATACACGTAAATGAAAGTGAAGTGGAGGATCATTACTGCTGGTTGTAATGAATTGTTTAATTACCTTGAAATTGATGTGATTGTTGCGTTTGTATGATGACTGATGCTGTTAACTAATGATGTTGCAATCTATAATAATGGAGGATTCTTTTGACTATAAAGTAGGCTAATAATAAAACGCTGATATTTGATTTGATGTGACGATGAGAAAGAATCTATATTGAGATAATCACTGGTTTTTGAGAGCAGTCATATTGCAAGAACCTACTGTTGCCCTAAAGCATGCAAATGAGGATTAAACGATTGGATTACAAGGATTGCTATTTATAGGTCTTACTGTTGCCCTAAAGCATATAAATGATGATTAAACGATTCGATCACAAGGACTGTTATTTATCCTTTTGTCTAGCTGGATGTTTGGTCTGGGACGAAGATACTTAGATCAGAAGTACTGCTGATTACGTAGCCTGATACTAGGGGGAGACAACCCAGGACCATGGCGTAAGAGAAATGCTGGCTCAGAATCAATCGGGTGTGACACTTTGCAACCGCCATTAACTGTTTATCAGCGCCGAAAATTCAGGTGAGTGGAAAAGAAGAAAAGTCTCAGAACCCTTTGCACTAACTGATAAACTAGTGGGAATAATGTGAGGGTTTAGTACGTATTCGTTTCTAACTCACTGTAACTTGTCATTTTTATCATGAAATAAGTTTTGTCTTTCTTCACATATTAATTAATTATTTGAACAACTATTAAGTGGGATCAACTGGAGCGAGCCGTGTATGGGGTGAATGAATATCAAGTTAATTAAGGGGAGATAACTCTTGCGATACCAAAGGCAACGTTAACTAGTCTGCTCGTCATTTTGTTAAGTTGAATAATT